>JAWPHD010002524.1:0-252971 GCA_037043455.1 Cyrtodaria siliqua | reverse complement strand
TTACCAATATGTATGTATCTTTTTCATCTTGACACCAGAATCGTGTTTCTGAAAGCTGACTAAACCATGACGTTAATATGGCATTGATATTTTAATGATTTATTATTGTTTTGTATATATAAATATATTTTTCTTGGTCGTATATATTATGCTTTGCTTTAATGCTTTTTATGCCTTTTATGTGTGTACAAGAATATTGTTCACAAACAGTAGTTATTAAGGTTACCGGTATTATGAATATTATTATTTTTACAAGAAGCGTAAATGATCAAAAGTTCAAACAATATATTAACAGTGTTATGAGTAATATGTAACAAGAAAGGAAGCAAAACCAGCAACACAAAAATAGAATTACCAAATTTATTTACATAAAATATTCACTTACAAAATACACAAATCCAGTTTTTCATTAATATCCAAATTTTGAATTAAGTCCAAAAAAAATTATCCAATGTTTTTATTAATTCACATTAGCAAGTGTCTCTTTAATCCAAAACAGTATCCAAAACAGTAAGTGTCTCTTTAATCCAAAACAGTAAGTATCTCTTCAATCCAAATGAATCTTTAGTCTAAATTAATTTCCAATATTTTCGGTTTAGTCCAAATATCCAATTTCACTGTTATTATGAATGTATTAAATCCTCTCGCAATTATATTTTCTAAAAGCATCCAAATTAACTTTATTGAAGATACTGAAATTGATCTCAACTGTTGGGCTGCTCTCAGAGTCTGTTTATATACCGCCCAAAGATTGTTCCAAAAGATTCCACACAAATATAGTCCAATAAAAATAGTCCAAAGTTCAGTCTCCAATGAATTTGCATAAAATAGTCCAATGAGAACAGTTCAAATTTCATCATAAATGAATTTGCATAAATAATTTGCATTTCTTTTAAAAATGTTACATCGATACTATTTTTAACTTTCTTCAAGGCCAAATCATGCAATGCAACATGTACACACGGAGACACATGCAACAATACATGTAAACATTTAGATATAGGTAACAACAGTTTCCTTTGAATACTAGTACACCATGACGGTTGTTTCGTTTTCTTTCAGACTTTTGTTTTTATGCGTGTGGTTCCGGGGTGTCCCGTTTGGTTACGGGGGAAAAGAATAGGGCCACTGCAGATCCCGTTAGTACCCCCCAAATTCATGTTCATTTTTTGTTCATGTTCATTAAAGGTCTTCATCATGATCCCTGCATTGTTTCAGGTGCTATCTCGCTTGCATCAAAAGAGCAGTGGCAGAAAAACAATAACATGGCTCCAGCGTAAATGGAGTTTCTACGATAGAATTTGCAGCAACTCTGCAGTTCAGGGTGAGAAGGTTCTAGGCCCATTTTCCATATTTTATCTCGATGTACATGGTAGATGAGCCTGGCATGTTCATGCCTTTTAGGCGCCATATAACCTTTTCATGTGTTGGTGCGCCTTAAAACCCCAATTCAATTCAATTTATCATTTTTTGTTCATGCTCATTAAAGGTCTTCATCATGACCGCTGCATTATTTCAGGTGCCATCTCGCTCATATCACGAGCAGTGGCAGAACAACTATAACGTGGCTCCAGCGTAAATGGAGTGTCTGCAACAGAATTTGCAGCAACTCTGCAGCTCAGTGTGAGAAGGTTCTAGGCCCGTTCTCAATATTTTATCTCGATGTACATGGAGGATGAACCTGGCATGTGCATTCCTGTTAGGCGCCATATAACCTTTCATGTGTTGGTGCGCCTTAAAACCCCAATTCAATTGTTTTTATTTGTTAATTGTGATCCCATATTTCAGGTACATGTATGTCACAGGTAACGTCTTCTTTGTCATGTGATCCACTTGTATGACTGTACTGTTGCTCTGTTATATGTTTGTTTTTGTGTTTACAGTTACGATCAATTTTACAGTGTCAATATACTTTATAAGTTTTGTAAGTGTCATTGTGATGTCAATATTGTCAAAACTGCATGTACAGTCATGGTTAGATAATTGTCCGCCTGTCATGTTGACTTCATGTTGATATTGACATCCTGTAGATAATGAGATTCCGAAGAAATCCATGTTTGTGTAATGATTATTATATGTGATATAATAGGCATACAACATTATTTATATGTTATATCTGTTCTGTGATATATGCTCCTCTGAGGTTTCTGTCCCAATATAACCTAATACGATGTGTTAATGGCAGGTAAAATCCTATTTTATTCCATTTCTAATATGTAGAGGCATGTGATGTGTGTATGTGTGCGTGCGTGAGTTCATGTGTGCGTGCGTGAATTCTGCTTGAAGGAAAATTATATGTTCAAATACATGTATATTTTAATGTAAACTGATTTGTTATACATTACAAAAATAACGCAAAGAGATACTCAAGACAACAATGATTAGTTGTTGAAATAATAATATATAATATTGAATGTCAAGAAGCGTGGGTATAGTTTACCTGTAAGTTATCCAAGTTGCCATTATAAAGTGTTTGTATTGGCAGTAAGTGAGAAGGTTCTAGGCCCATTTTCCATATTTTATCTCGATGTACATGGAAGATGAGCCTGGCATGTTCATGCCTTTTAGGCGCCATATAACCTTTTCATATGTTGGTGCGCCTTAAAACCCCAATTCAATTCAATTCAATTCATGTGTTAGTGCGCCTTAAAACCCCAATTCAATTCAATTGGCAGTAGGTCTAGAATATGTACAAGTTTATGTAATGTATACTCAGTACATTTGAAAATGCAACACTCGGTATTTTTTGAATTTCCAGTGATGTTAAAGGTCCTGTGCAAAATGTGTTTTAACTGAAAGAAGTAAAGCATATCTTATGCCACTGTTTATCGCCATATGTTAACCTTTGGGACAGGACAAAGAGACTTGTGTACTATCATAACATACAACCTTTTAACACAATCAACGGGATAAAAATAATCGAAAATCAAATATGTTGCATTTTTAGCTCGACTGATCAGAGATCAGCAGAGCTTATGCCGTGGTGCGGCGTCCGTCGTCCGTCCGTCTGTCCGTCTGTCTGTCCGTAAACTTTTATTTGTAGCGACTACTCCTCTGAAACTACTGGATGGATATTCATGAAACTTTACAGAAATGTTGCCCATGAAGTCTTGTTGATCCTAGCAAAAATTCATGTTGATGCGAAATCCAAGATGGCCGCCAAAGCTAAAAATAGATTTTTAAAATACAAGTTTGTAGCGACTACTTCTTGAAAACTATAAGTGATATTGATATGGGACTTTTTCTAAAATGATCAGCATGACATGATGTTGATCCTTGTCGAAATTTATTTCGATGCGACTTTAAACATGGCCGCTAGCGGCCATCTTTGTTTACATAGATTTATATAGTAAAAACTTGTAGCGACTACTCCTCTGAAACTACTGGATGGATATTCATGAAACTTTACAGAAATGTTGCCCATGAAGTCTTGTTGATCCTAGCAAAAATTCATGTTGATTCAAAATCCAAGATGGCCGCCAAAGCTAAAAATAGATTTTTAAAATACAAGTTTGTAGCGACTACTCCTTGAAAACTATAAGTGATATTGATATGGGACTTTTTCTAAAATGATCAGCATGACATGATGTTGGTCCTTGTCGAAAATCGTTTTGATTCGACGTTAAACATGGCTGCCAGTGGCCATCTTTGTTTACATAGAGTTATATAGTAAAAACTTGTAGCGACTACTCCTCTGAAACTACTTGACGGATGTCCATGAAACTTCACAGGAATGTTGCTCTTGATGTCTAGTTGATCCTAGAAAAATTTCAGACTGGCCAGAAATTCAAGATGGCCGCCACGGCTAAAAATAGATTTAAAATAAATTAATTTGTAGCGACTACTTCTTGAAAACTGTAAGTGATATTGATATGGGACATTTTCTAAAATGATCAGCATGACATGATGTTGATCCTTGTCGAAATTTATTTCGATGTGACTTTAAACATGGCCGCTAGCGGCCATCTTTGTTTACATAGTAAAAGGTTGTAGCGACTACTCCTCTGAAACTACTGGATGGATATTCATGAAACTTTACAGAAATGTTGCCCATGAAGTCTAGTTGATCCTAGCAAAATTCATGTTGATGCAAAATCCAAGATGGCCGCCAAAGCTAAAAATAGATTTTTAAAAAACAAGTTTGTAACGACTACTCCTTGAAAACTATAAGTGATATTGATATGGGACTTTTTCTAAAATGATCAGCATGACATGATGTTGGTCCTTGTCGAAAATCGTTTTGATTCGACGTTAAAAATGGCTGCCAGTGGCCATCTTTGTTTACATAGAGTTATATAGTAAAAACTTGTAGCGACTACTCCTCTGAAACTACTTGACGGATGTCCATGAAACTTCACAGGAATGTTGCTCTTGATGTCTAGTTGATCCTAGAAAAATTTCAGACTGGCCAGAAATTCAAGATGGCCGCCACGGCTAAAAATAGATTTAAAATAAATTAATTTGTAGCGACTACTTCTTGAAAACTGTAAGTGATATTGATATGGGACATTTTCTAAAATGATCAGCATGACATGATGTTGATCCTTGTCGAAATTTATTTCGATTTGACTTTAAACATGGCCGCTAGCGGCCATCTTTGTTTACATAGATTTATATATTAAAAACTTGTAGCGACTACTCCTCTGAAACTACTGGATGGATATTCATGAAACTTTACAGAAATGTTGCCCATGAAGTCTAAGTTGATCCTAGCAAAAATTCATGTTGATGCAAAATCCAAGATGGCCGCCAAAGCTAAAAATAGATTTTTAAAATACAAGTTTGTAGCGACTACTCCTTGAAAACTATAAGTGATATTGATATGGGACTTTTTCTAAAATGATCAGCATGACATGATGTTGGTCCTTGTCAAAAATCGTTTTGATTCGACGTTAAACATGGCTGCCAGTGGCCATCTTTGTTTACATAGAGTTATATTGTAAAAACTTGTAGCGACTACTCCTCTGAAACTACTTGGCGGATTTTCATGAAACTTTACAAGATTGTTGCTCTTGATGTCCAATTGATTGTAGCAAAATTTCAGGTCAGCCAGAAATTCAGGATGGCCGCCACAGCTAAAAATAGATTTAAAAAAAATAAGTTTGTAGCGACTACTTCTTGAAAACTATAAGTGATATTGATATGGGACTTTTTCTAAAATGATCAGCATGACATTATGTTAATCCTAGTCAAACATTATTTTGATTCGACGTTAAACATGGCTGCCAGTGGCCATCTTCGTTTACCTAGAGTTATATAGTAAAAACTTCAACTTGTAGCGACTACTCCTCTGAAACTACTTGACAGTTTTTATGAAACTTCACTTCACCTAGCTATCAAAATCTATCAGTAGAGCTTCAAGGTCATTGACCTCTTTTTTTTTGTTGTTTTTAGCTCTACTGATCAGAGATCAGCAGAGCTTATGCCGTGGTGCGGCGTCCGTCGTCCGTCCGTCTGTCTGTCCGTCCGTTAACTTTTATTTGTAGCGACTACTCCTCTGAAACTACTGGATGGATATTCATAAAACTTTACAGAAATATTGCCCATGAAGTCTAGTTGATCCTAGCAAAAATTCATGTTGATGTGAAATCCAAGATGGCCGCCAAAGCTAAAAATAGATTTTTTAAATTCAAGTTTGTAGCGACTACTTCTTGAAAACTATAAGTGATATTGATATGGGACTTTTTCTAAATTGATCAGCATGATATGATGTTGGTCCTTGTCGAAAATCGTTTTGATTTGACGTTAAACATGGCTGCCAGCGGCCATCTTTGTTTACATAGAGTTATATAATGAAAACTTGTAGCGACTACTCCTCTGAAACTACTTGACGGATTTTCATGAAACTTCACAGGAATGTTGCTCTTGATGTCTTAATGATCCTAGCAAAATTTCAGGTCGGCCGGAAATTCAAGATGGCCGCCACGGCTAAAAATAAATTTTCAAAATACAAGTTTGTAGCGACTACTTCTTGAAAACTATAAGTGATATTGATATGGGACTTTTTCTAAAATGATCAGCATGACATGATGGTTATCCGAGTCGAACAATATTTTGATTCGACATTTAACATGGCTGCCAGTGGCCATCTTTGTTTACATAGAGTTATATAATGAAAACCTGTAGCGACTACTCCTCTGAAACTACTCTACAGATTTTCATGAAACTTTACAGAAATGTTGCTCTTGATGTCTAATTGATCCTAGCAAAATTTCAGGTCGGCCGGAAATTCAAGATGGCCGCCATGGCTAAAAATAGATTTTCAAAATACAAGTTTGTAGCGACTACTTTTTGAAAACTATAAGTGATATTGATATGGGACTTTTTCTAAAATGATCAGCATGACATGATGGTTATTCAAGTCGAACATTATTTTGATTTGACGTTAAACATGGCTGCCAGTGGCCATGTTTGTTTACATAGAGTTATATAATGAAAACTTGTAGCGATTACTCCTCTGAAACTACTTGACGGATTTTCATGAAACTTCACAGGAATGTTGCTCTTGATGTCTAATTGATCCTAGCAAAATTTCAGGTCGGCCGGAAATTCAAGATGGCCGCCATGGCTAAAAATAGATTTTCAAAATACAACTTTGTAGCGACTACTTCTTGAAAACTATAAGTGATATTGATATGGGACTTTTTCTAAAATGATCAGCATGACATGATGGTTATTCAAGTCGAACATTATTTTGATTTTGACGTTAAACATGGCTGCCAGTGGCCATGTTTGTTTACAAAAGAGTTATATAATGAAAACTTGTAGCGACTACTCATCTAAAACTACTTGGCGGATTTTCATGAAACTTTACAGGAATGTTGCTCTTAATGTCTAATTGATCCTAGCAAAATTTCAGATCGGCCAGAAATTCAAGATGGCTGCCACAGTTAAAAATAGATTTTTAAAAAATAAGTTTGTAGCGACTACTTCTTGAAAACTGTAAGTGATATTGATATGGGACTTTTTCTAAAATGATCAGCATGACATGATGGTTATCCGAGTCGAACATTATTTTGATTCGACATTAAACATGGCTGCCAGTGGCCATCTTTGTTTACATAGAGTTATATAATGAAAACTTGTAGCGACTACTCCTCTGAAACTACTTGACGGATTTTCATGAAACTTCACAAAAATGTTGCTCTTGATGTCTAATTGATCCTAGCAAAATTTCAGGTCGGCCGGAAATTCAAGATGGCCGCCATGGCTAAAAATATATTTTCAAAATACAAGTTTGTAGCGACTACTTCTTGAAAACTATAAGTGATATTGATATGGGACTTTTTCTAAAATGATCAGCATGACATGATGGTTATCCGAGTCAAACATTATTTTGATTCGACATTAAACATGGCTGCCAGTGGCCATCTTTGTTTACATAGAGTTATATAATGAAAACTTGTAGCGACTACTCCTCTGAAACTACTTGACGGATTTTCATGAAACTTCACAGAAATGTTGCTCTTGATGTCTAATTGATCCTAGCAAAATTTCAGGTCGGCCGGAAATTCAAGATGGCCGCCATGGCTAAAAATAGATTTTCATGCAAGTTTGTAGCGACTACTTCTTGAAAACTATAAGTGATATTGATATGGGACTTTTTCTAAAATGATCAGCATGACATGATGTTGGTCCTTGTCGAAAATCGTTTTGATTCGACGTTAAACATGGCTGCCAGTGGCCATCTTTGTTTACATAGAGTTATATAGTAAAAACTTGTAGCGACTACTCCTCTGAAACTACTTGACGGATGTCCATGAAACTTCACAGGAATGTTGCTCTTGATGTCTAATTGATCCTAGCAAAATTTCAGGTCGGCCGGAAATTCAAGATGGCCGCCATGGCTAAAAATATATTTTCAAAATACAAGATTGTAGCGACTACTTCTTGAAAACTATAAGTGATATTGATATGGGACTTTTTCTAAAATGATCAGCATGACATGATGGTTATCCGAGTCAAACATTATTTTGATTCGACATTAAACATGGCTGCCAGTGGCCATCTTTGTTTACTTAGAGTTATATAATGAAAACTTGTAGCGACTACTCCTCTGAAACTACTTGACGGATTTTCATGAAACTTCACAGAAATGTTGCTCTTGATGTCTAATTGATCCTAGCAAAATTTCAGGTCGGCCGGAAATTCAAGATGGCCGCCATGGCTAAAAATAGATTTTCATGCAAGTTTGTAGCGACTACTTCTTGAAAACTATAAGTGATATTGATATGGGACTTTTTCTAAAATGATCAGCATGACATGATGTTGGTCCTTGTCGAAAATCGTTTTGATTCGACGTTAAACATGGCTGCCAGTGGCCATCTTTGTTTACATAGAGTTATATAGTAAAAACTTGTAGCGACTACTCCTCTGAAACTACTTGACGGATGTCCATGAAACTTCACAGGAATGTTGCTCTTGATGTCTAGTTGATCCTAGAAAAATTTCAGACTGGCCAGAAATTCAAGATGGCCGCCACGGCTAAAAATAGATTTAAAATAAATTAATTTGTAGCGACTACTTCTTGAAAACTGTAAGTGATATTGATATGGGACATTTTCTAAAATGATCAGCATGACATGATGTTGATCCTTGTCGAAATTTATTTCGATGTGACTTTAAACATGGCCGCTAGCGGCCATCTTTGTTTACATAGATTTATATATTAAAAACTTGTAGCGACTACTCCTCTGAAACTACTGGATGGATATTCATGAAACTTTACAGAAATGTTGCCCATGAAGTCTAAGTTGATCCTAGCAAAAATTCATGTTGATGCAAAATCCAAGATGGCCGCCAAAGCTAAAAATAGATTTTTAAAATACAAGTTTGTAGCGACTACTCCTTGAAAACTATAAGTGATATTGATATGGGACTTTTTCTAAAATGATCAGCATGACATGATGTTGGTCCTTGTCAAAAATCGTTTTGATTCGACGTTAAACATGGCTGCCAGTGGCCATCTTTGTTTACATAGAGTTATATTGTAAAAACTTGTAGCGACTACTCCTCTGAAACTACTTGGCGGATTTTCATGACACTTTACAAGATTGTTGCTCTTGATGTCCAATTGATTGTAGCAAAATTTCAGGTCAGCCAGAAATTCAAGATGGCCGCCACAGCTAAAAATAGATTTAAAAAAAATAAGTTTGTAGCGACTACTTCTTGAAAACTATAAGTGATATTGATATGGGACTTTTTCTAAAATGATCAGCATGACATTATGTTAATCCTAGTCAAACATTATTTTGATTCGACGTTAAACATGGCTGCCAGTGGCCATCTTTGTTTACCTAGAGTTATATAGTAAAAACTTCAACTTGTAGCGACTACTCCTCTGAAACTACTTGACAGTTTTTATGAAACTTCACTTCACCTAGCTATCAAAATCTATCAGTAGAGCTTCAAGGTCATTGACCTCTTTTTTTTTTGTTGTTTTTAGCTCTACTGATCAGAGATCAGCAGAGCTTATGCCGTGGTGCGGCGTCCGTCGTCCGTCCGTCTGTCTGTCCGTCCGTTAACTTTTATTTGTAGCGACTACTCCTCTGAAACTACTGGATGGATATTCATAAAACTTTACAGAAATGTTGCCCATGAAGTCTAGTTGATCCTAGCAAAAATTCATGTTGATGTGAAATCCAAGATGGCCGCCAAAGCTAAAAATAGATTTTTTAAATTCAAGTTTGTAGCGACTACTTCTTGAAAACTATAAGTGATATTGATATGGGACTTTTTCTAAAATGATCAGCATGATATGATGTTGGTCCTTGTCGAAAATCGTTTTGATTTGACGTTAAACATGGCTGCCAGCGGCCATCTTTGTTTACATAGAGTTATATAATGAAAACTTGTAGCGACTACTCCTCTGAAACTACTTGACGGATTTTCATGAAACTTCACAGGAATGTTGCTCTTGATGTCTAATTGATCCTAGCAAAATTTCAGGTCGGCCGGAAATTCAAGATGGCCGCCATGGCTAAAAATAAATTTTCAAAATACAAGTTTGTAGCGACTACTTCTTGAAAACTATAAGTGATATTGATATGGGACTTTTTCTAAAATGATCAGCATGACATGATGGTTATCCGAGTCGAACATTATTTTGATTCGACATTTAACATGGCTGCCAGTGGCCATCTTTGTTTACATAGAGTTATATAATGAAAACTTGTAGCGACTACTCCTCTGAAACTACTCTACAGATTTTCATGAAACTTTACAGAAATGTTGCTCTTGATGTCTAATTGATCCTAGCAAAATTTCAGGTCGGCCGGAAATTCAAGATGGCCGCCATGGCTAAAAATAGATTTTCAAAATACAAGTTTGTAGCGACTACTTTTTGAAAACTATAAGTGATATTGATATGGGACTTTTTCTAAAATGATCAGCATGACATGATGGTTATTCAAGTCGAACATTATTTTGATTTGATGTTAAACATGGCTGCCAGTGGCCATGTTTGTTTACATAGAGTTATATAATGAAAACTTGTAGCGATTACTCCTCTGAAACTACTTGACGGATTTTCATGAAACTTCACAGGAATGTTGCTCTTGATGTCTAATTGATCCTAGCAAAATTTCAGGTCGGCCGGAAATTCAAGATGGCCGCCATGGCTAAAAATAGATTTTCAAAATACAACTTTGTAGCGACTACTTCTTGAAAACTATAAGTGATATTGATATGGGACTTTTTCTAAAATGATCAGCATGACATGATGGTTATTCAAGTCGAACATTATTTTGATTTGACGTTAAACATGGCTGCCAGTGGCCATGTTTGTTTACATAAGAGTTATATAATGAAAACTTGTAGCGACTACTCCTCTGAAACTACTTGACGGATTTTCATAAAAGTTCACAGGAATGTTGCTCTTGATGTCTAATTGATCCTAGCAAAATTTCAGGTCGGCCGGAAATTCAAGATGGCCACCACGGCTAAAAATAGATTTTCAAAAAACCAGTTTGTAGCGACTACTTCCTGAAATCAAAACCAATCAGAAGAGCTTCAAGGTCATTGACCTCTTGTTAAAAAACAAGTTTGTAGCGACTTCTTCATGAAAACTATAAGTGATATTGATATGGGACTTTTGCTAAAATGATCAGCATGACATGATGTTTGTCCTTGTCGAAAATCGTTATGATTCGGCGTTAAACATGGCTGCCAGCAGCCATCTTTGTTTACATAGTTATATAATGAAAACTTGTAGCGACTACTCCTCTGAAACTACTTGACGGATTTTCATGAAACTTCACAGGAATGTTGCTCTTGATGTCTAATTGATCCTAGCAAAATTTCAGGTCGGCCGGAAATTCAAGATGGCCGCCACGGCTAAAAATATGGGACTTTTTCTAAAATGATCAGCATGACATGATGTTGGTCCTTGTCAAAAATCGTTTTGATTCAACATTAAACATGGCTGCCAGCGGCCATCTTTGTTTACATACAGTTATATAGTAAAAACTTGTAGCGACTACTCCTTTGAAACTACTTGACAGATTTTCATGAAACTTTACAGGAATGTTGCTCTTAATGTCTAATTGATCCTAGCCAAATTTCAGATCGGCCAGAAATTCAAGATGGCCGCCACAGCAAAAAATAGATTTTTAAAAAAGAAGTTTGTAGCGACTACGTCTTGAAAACTAAAAGTGATATTGATATGGGACTTTTGTAAAATGATCAGCATGACATGATGGTTATCAGAGTCAAACATTGTTTTGATTCGACGTTAAACATTGCTGCCAGTGGCCATCTTTGTTTACATAGAGTTATATGATGAAAACTTGTAGCGACTACTCCTCTGAAACTACTTGACGGATTTTCATGAAACTTCACAGGAATGTTGCTCTTGATGTCTAATTGATCCTAGCAAAATTTCAGGTTGCCCGGAAATTCAAGATGGCTGCCATGGCTAAAAATAGATTTTCAAAATACAAGTTTGTAGCGACTACTACTTGAAAACTATAAGTGATATTGATATTGGACTTTTTGTAAAATGATCAGCATGACATGATGTTGGTCCTTGTCAAAAATTGTTTTGATTCAACGTTAAACATGGCTGCCAGCGGCCATCTTTGTTTACATAGAGTTATATAGTAAAAACTTGTAGCGACTAATCCTTTGAAACTACTTGGCAGATTTTCATGAAACTTTACAGGAATGTTGCTCTTAATGTTTAATTGATCCTAGCAAAATTTCAGATCAGCCAGAAATTCAAGATGGCCGCCACAGCTAAAATTAGATTTTTTAAAGCGACTACGTCTTGAAAACTATAAGTGATATTGATATGGGACTTTTTGTAAAATGATCAGCATGACCTGATGGTTATCAGAGTCAAACATTATTTTGATTGGACGTTAAACATGGCTGTCAGTGGCCATCTTTGTTTACATAGAGTTATATAATGAAAACTTGTAGCGACTATTCCTGTGAAACTACTTGACGGATTTTCATGAAACTTAACAGGAATGTTGCTCTTGATGTCTAATTGATCCTAGCAAAATTTCAAGTCGGCCGGAAATTCAAGATGGCCGCCACGGCTAAAAATAATTTTTCAAAAAACAAGTCTGTAGCGACTTCTTCCTGAAATCAAAATCAATCAGTAGAGCTTCAAGGTCATTGACCTCTTGTTTGATTTTTAGATTTACGGACTCGCCGACTGCAAGTTTTGCCGAAACCAAAAAAAAAAAAAAATATTTCAACTTTAAAAAAAAAAAAAAAAAAAAAATATATATATATATATATGAAGTCAGGCAACTGAAAGAAACTTTCAGTATTGTGAGACCTATCTGCCTCTCCTGCTCCAACAGAGCCTTAAAATCATCCACACGGAATGCTAAAAAAAACAAAGAAGCAAAAACAATGATTTTTGGATGTATGAAAGTGCTAATTCAAAATGTGAAATAACGTGTTGGTTAAAAATTTAAGAATTGAATGTTATTTTTATGTGTTTCGTCGAGGTATGAAATACTACAGTTACATATTAAAATGGCATTTTTTGGTCACCTTCTTAATTTTATTTTTATTTTTTTTCCCTCCTCCTACCCTCAACTTTTAGAACAAAAATCCGTAAATCAATTAATAAAAAAAAACTGGCCAGAGATTGTTAATTTGATGCTTATATACGTAAATAATTATGTTTAATTATCATATAGTACAAACTTTTTGTTTCAGATGTTTATAATAGACGTCCCAGATCATATACACTTTGTACATGTGAGTAATAAATGAGTAAGATATGAGTATAACCTTGACAGCATCGCATGTTAACCAAATACCATAACCTTTTGAGTTCTTTTCAGGCTGAATGCATGGATCTTTACGGGTTTCAAAAGGTTGACATTTTTTGGCTTAGCTTTATCTTAAAAAGGAGAAGCTTTTACTGAGTCAGACAACAAATGATATTGCTTATTATAACTTACAGCAAATATTTCTTGCATAATTTTGATCGTTAAAGGTGAAATATAGCGTGTATTTTGAGTATATATTCGGGAATATACGTATATAATATACAATATTTTCAAATCTTACACTTATTGGTTGTCCCGTTTTCTCACAGTAGCCAATTTTATCTCATAGCGCACACGCTTCGAGTTTCGCCCTTTTTGAAGACAGGTAAGTGACACGTGATCCTGTGACGTCATTGGTACCAAACGATTCGCGGTGTCGCATTGAGTTGTATAGTATTGTCTATGTAGGATTACGTTTTATGGTACTTGTTAAAAATGCCGTGTGCTGTTGCTGGGTGAAAAAGTTTGCATAAAGAAGGACAACATAATAACCTAAGTTTCTTTCGTTTCCCCAATCGAGATAATGATATATTAAGATTTGAAGTGTTGGTAGGCGTTACCGAAGAAAATCGCCCGACTCGTCGAGAAAGTGGGAACCTACGAAAGACGCGCGAGTTTGTAGCAAACATTTTGAGTTGACTTCGTGGGAAATCCATCCTTTGGTTTCATTATCTTTGAATTTGGAGAACAAAAGGCCATGCAGATTAAAATCAACAGCGGTACCAACGATATTCGACTATAAAAATGAGAAGTGCATAACCCCGCCGTCTCCAAGCAAGTTGTATTCGCCTATTCGACCGGCGTTGAGATGAAGTAAGATTGAAATTTATGTTCAATTATCTTAGCACCTCATCGGGTATACGTATGATAAATTGAAGAAAGGTGTATAGTCTTAGATCTTTATATACACCGTGAATTTTTAGCTGTTGAATTAGAAGCATGCGTCTTTACGTGAATCAATGAAGAGTTGACGGCGCTAATATTATGTAGCCGTCTTTTTTTTTAAAAATTGCTAAGAACGTTCAGCATATAAATTTAAATGAATCCGGTGAAATTAACACTGTGTCTTTGTTTCCAAATTTTAATTTTAATAATTTTAAATTATACACCCTCTTCTGCCAATAGTATTATAGATATAGATTATCATCATATATAGGGCTATGGATTTGAAAAAAAATACAAAATGTTTCATGGATATCTATTACAAGGCAGAAAATTAATAATATTACTAGCTTTTATATTAATTCAGTAATTTTTTATCGCAAAGCAACAACAATAACGCCTCTTAGCTCGTGCAATAAGTAAAACAAGTATAATAGAATAATATACTTTATATTATGGTAATTTGATATATTTGGTCTGTTTTCGATCTGTATATCAGGAATAAGTATACATGAGTAAGTATACTTACTATCTGTCTATATCGTGGTCATAATACATTTGGCTATATTAATTAAATCATAGTATTTTTCTCTCTTTGTGCGCGACAAATATCATGTGATATATCCGTCTTGTGCAATACGCGTCTGCCCTCGACGGTATTACACCGCTCAAGTAATTGCAATAAACAGGAAATATATCATAAAACTAGGTTTCCCTAAATGGTGCGTGCTTTTGTGATATACCGACGTATGTACCCAAATTAAGCTGCACTTCAATAGTGCACCGCAATATTTTATTAGTCTGTATTGATATTTGGGGGCACGTGGAGACTAGAGAGCGTGTCATATTGCAAACACCGCTCCTAGAGTGTTTGGTGTTGATGGCGACTTATGGAAAATATATAATAATATAGAAATTATGGCGCCGAAATTATATGCTGTTTCATTTATTATTGTTTTTATTCATTTTTTATCAATTATAGATGATATCTAATAAATATATTTGTTCCATGTCTACTTTTCGACAAAAAAATCTGACGGTCGTATTACCATAGATCTACATACATATATATCCATGTATTAATGTATAGGTATAGACCAGGTCCATTCATTCGGAATATACTACAATTCGCGGTTATTGTGTATGTACCAAGATATTGCAGTGTTGCGGGTGACTTACTGTCAGATTTCGATAATAACATTGTTTACGTTTTTTTGTTTGTTTGTTGTTGCTGTAAGTGTATAAATACGCTATTTTGTTAGATTAGTGAAAAGTGTAATGAACCACTGAACGTAACGAATGACATGACACGATAGTCTTTACAAGCTCTCCATTTGCACCTGCACCGCGTACGACTTCATCATCAGTTGATGAATCCGATGTATTTTCGTCCTCAGACACGTATTCTGGCTCCAAATCGTAAGGTTGCACATGGTGTAACCGTTTTATCACGGACATTTCCTCTGACATCGCTTAATTCTCACATTTTCACACAAGGTATACTGTTTTGCGTTCAGTCCTAATGTAAACAAAAAATAGTTTGTTCCCAATGACGTCATTTCCGGTAATTCGCGCAAGAGTTTTTCCCCTTAGATTTTTTTCGATTGTTTAGCAATGCCTGTTCGTCTTTTTGGTTTTTATCTTTAAAAACATATTTTCACTAAACATACACCAATAGCATAGTAAACATCGTTTTTATAATGATATTTAATAATTAAAAACATATCAACAACGGATTTGTTGATTTAGGACAAATTTCATCTTTAAAGATCATCTTAATAGCTATATATGAACTTTCTTGTTTGTGAATTGTGAAATTCATTTCAATGGCACAACTCACAGTTTATCGTAGTTTATGGCTGAGTGTTTTGGTTAAGCTTTTTCAGATTTGCATTTTTATTAATGAGGTAATTTTTTTTTTCTTTGGCATGATACCATAATTCTTTGGCATGATACCATAAATAAACAAGTTGGACTCCAGGGCTAGAAAATTCCACTCGTCCGCTCACCATGACGAGTGCTCATTGATGCAGGTTAAGTAGAAATTTAGATTTTTTTTTTTAACAATTTATCAATTTGGCCATTCAAATATTAGTAGGACAAGTAACTCAGAAACAAATTTTCATGCCTGCTCTCTTTTACACCTCATGAAAATGTGTTGCAGAAGGGTTAATGATTTGATGAACAGTAAGATCCATAAATGTACCAAGTATGAAATAATGTTTATATGCCCATAGGTACATATCATGTTAACATTTAGCTGACCTCTGATTCAATCTCATTAAAATCAGACCCTTTATCACCTATGATACACTACACTACAAGGATCTGACTACACAACATTGCAGATCACATGAGATTGACCTTAAGATTAGACAATCAGATTTCAGCCTACAGAATTGCTGGAGACTGCTTCACTGCACATGTCGGGTTTAAGTAAAACACTGGAGCTGTCTAAGCTCAGTATTGAAAGTGACAATGTCCGTAACTTTTATAAAACACAAATAATTGCGTTAACAAATATGTAATACACCAACCATGATTATTGAATATTTACTGGAAAAAAAAAAGGAACTGAACTGAACTGAATGTTGTTTAACGGCTCATCAACACAGTATAGGTTATTTAGAGCCGCCCCAGATAGAGGGAAGGATACATAGGAATTCGGCAACCTGCCCTACTCTTATTATCGAATAGATTCCTATGGTTCTTTAACAGATTGACGGAATTTAATAACGGTAAAATTTTTATTACCGATTCGTGGAATTGAACTCACACTAATGTCTACAACAATGAAACGACGTCGTATATGCCCCTGTAGGGAGTTCTCTTGTTAAAAATGAATGTACTTTATAAACCTAGTGCAAAAATTCGATCATTATTTATAAAGTTTATTGAGGAAAACCTTGAGGCCCTCCTAGGGTTTTTGGCGATCCTAAGAACAGGCCCCAGTAGTTAAAGGGATCTGGGGAAAATTGGCAATTATTTTAAGGGATACAGGATCGATCAAAGACCTAATTTTAGGGATCTAGGAAACACGGTGTTAAAAAAAAAGACCCTATCCTACCATCAACAGGCAGAGTTTACAGCACAATTTAAAGCACACCATTTCTAAACCTACTGTCAATGAGGTTTATATATAACTCTATAGACACAATATAAATGGCTTTAACCAACCACACCAAACCAAAAAGCTGGAGCCTCGAATTAAGAGAATTAATTACTTTAAGGTATCCAGGAAGCAAGGACCCCAGTACACCCTGTAACCCCTCCCATCCTGTAAAGGCTTTAACCCTCTCATCAGACCTATGAAAATAATTCATGCAGATTAAAATTCACCTTCCATGTCAGTTTTGTTTTTTGGCTGTTTTTATGCCCGCGAAATCTTTTCATATAGTAATCGCACCGTCCGTCCGTCCGTCCGTCCGTCCGTCCGGATTCTGTCTGTCTGTCTGTCTGTCCGTCCGTCCGTCCGTCCGTCCGTCATTCCGAAGTTCGTGTCCGGACCGTAACTTCACAACACCTGCAGGGATTTTTAAATAACATGGCACAAGTGATCACCATAACAAGACGATGTGTCGCATGCAAAACCCATGTCCGTACCTCAAAGGTCAAGGTCACACTTGAAGTTCATAGGTCAAAAACAGGTACGCAATTCCGTGTCCGGACCGTAACGTCACAACCCTGCAGGGATTTTTTAATAATTTGGCACAAGTGATCACCATAACAAGACGATGTGTCGCGCACAAAAACCCAGGTCCGTACCTCAAAAGTCAAGGTCACACTTGAAGTTCATAGGTCAAAAACAGGTACGCAATTCCGTGTCCGGACCGTAACGTCACAACCCTGCAGGGATTTTTAAATAATTTCGCACAAGTGATCACCATAACAAGACGATGTGTCGCGCACAAAAACCCAGGTCCGTACCTCAAAAGTCAAGGTCACACTTGAAGTTCATAGGTAAAAAACAGGTACGCAATTTCGTGTCCGGACCGTAACGTCACAACCTCTGCAGGGATTTTTAAATAACTTGGCACAAGTGATCACCATAACAAGACGATGTGTCGCGCGCAAAACCCAGGTCTTCAAGGTCAAGGTCACACTTGGAGGTCAAATGTCAAATTGTGTCCGGTCAATAACTCTGGCATTCTTGGACGGATTTTCAAATAACTTGGCACAAGTGCTCACCACAACAAGACGATGTGTTGCGCATGAAATCCAGGTCTGTGGCCCCAAGGTCAAGGTCACATTTAGAGGTCAAAGGTCAAATCGTGTCCGGTCAATAACTTTTGCATGCCTGGACGGATTTTCAAATAACTTTGCACAAGTGCTCACCACATCCAAATGAGATGTCGTGCACAAATCCAGGTCCATGGCTCCAAGGTCAAGGTCAAACTCAGAGGTCAAAGGACACTTCGGGGGCTTTCTTGTTATAGCTGTTACTGGATCATATTCCCAATGCCAAACATAGCTTTTTTCCCAATTTTGGGACAAAACTTCCCAACTGAAGAAAAGAAAAGTGTACATGAGGCAAAGAGCAATAGCTCTGTGAAATGTCATGCTTTATTTTACAGTGAATTGTAAACAAACTGTAAACAGTATTATAAAGATATAATTATGAAATGAATGTTTTATGAAAAATAGCCCAAAAATTCCAAATTGTGACAATGTATGGGTTATGTTCCCAAAATATAGAAGAAAAAAACACTGCAATTAATTCATTACTATTAGTAGCATGACTATACTCAGTTAATAACAAACCAAATATTATGTCAGCATGAAAGATCAATTACTGACAGATTAACAACAACTTCTAATTAAATCATAATTTAATGGTTCCTTAACTCTTAGCATGCTAAGTGTGACTACAACAGCCTTTGCAGCCAGCGTAAATCCAAATCAGCCTGCGAGTTACCGGATCAGGGTTTACACTGTCTGGTTGCTGATCAGTCATTTAACCAAAACACCCCTTTGTAACATAAATGGAATGGTCCAAATTGAAAGAAAGGACAGTCCATTATACATTCATAGCAGGTTAAGGATTAAAGGGACTAGAGGTAATCCGGAGGTGTCAATCCAAAAACAGAAGAAAACTTACCATAATGTGTTTTATGTTTGTATGAAATACGCTCATGCATTAAACTGAGTCATATGTTACAGAGTACCCAAATGCTAAATTGGCCAATAAGATTTATTCCTTAGTAGTTTCGTATTATATATTTTTAAATATCTTAACATTGTATGGTTTAAAAAAAAATGCCTTATATAAGGCTCGAACCCTGAACCTTCGGTTCAGTAGACACATAGTAGACGATGCTCTATCGACTGCGCCAAACGTGCAGTTGGTTTGTCGCGGTATTCAATAGTTTAGGTCAGATACCACTATTGATTTGGGGCTTCTGATTGGTTGAAAAAAGTATAGGGTCTATTAGGGCATATAGTCAGATTGTAAGGTAGATTCTGATTGGATTAAATTACCCAAATCATAACAAATCCCCATAAAACATCAAAATATTATGTTTCCATCATAAAACATGTTGATTTAGGATATTTTGACTGAAATTTGCATTTTTATGGATACAATTTTACTGAGAGTATATTTGCAAAAAGTAAAATTTCTTTACTGCCATTCTGGGGGTGGCCACCTTCAGTGAACTATTAGAGGCTGAAAGCATCAGATTATCCCCAATTTGCTGGTCATTTTTGAGTGTCTCTAAGATAGTTCTTTAAAAACAGTTAGGTTTTTTCATCCGTTCCGATATAGGAATAGGGGTTGTAGGCCAAAAGGCTATAATGGAGACCTATGGGAAATGCAATAGTGGTATATGACCTATATAACAAATGCCACGGGGATCATCTGCAATCTGATTGGTTCCGATAATTTGGCATGTGAGCGATCTCTTATCTTTAATTGGTGAACTGTTTCATAAACAATATCTAAATCTGATGTTTCTTGGGGCCTTGTATAGTGCAGATGATACACTTTGAAACACATTATGATGTTTTTAGCTCTACTTACCAAAGGCATGTCATATCAATGTGGCCAGCATCTGTCCGTCATTCTTAAACTTTCATCTTGTTCGTACAATACCTCAAGCAAATGGGTTCCGGTTTTAACAAGATTTAAATAAAGGTTTGTTTCAACGAGCCCTCGGATGAATTTGAAAGTGAGTTTAGCTGACACATGTGTTATTGCCCTTGATTAAGTCAGAATAAGGTATTTTCAGCTAATCTTTTGTCACTTTTATAAATAAATAAAAAAGCTTCATTCTTCCTTTTATTAGCTCGACTATTCGAAGAATAAGAGAGCTTATGTACTCACATCGGAGTCGGTGTCCCACATCAAGGTTTGCATGTAAGCTGTGTTTACAAGTCTATGTCTCTTACATTTCTTATCCTAGCACAACCAAATTTGGCCATGGGCTTCCTTGTAGCATTATCTTAAGGGCTGCATAAGTAATTTTGGTTCCTGTAACCCATTGAACCAAATTACGATAACCCTTAAAATGTATCCCATTTCATATCAAATTTTGCATGTAAGCTGTGTTTACAGGTCTATATCTCTTACATTTCTTATCCTAGCACAACCACATTTTGTCATGAGCTTCCTATAGCATTATCTTAAGGGCTGCTTAAGTAATTTTGGTTCCTGAACCATGGCTCCCATGGAACCCAAATTCTGATGGCCCTTAAAACGTGTCTCTTTCACATAAAATTGTGCGTGTAGGCTGTGTATAATCTCTTACATTTCTCGTCCTAGCTCAACTAAATTTGGGAATTGGGTTCCTTATAGTATGTTGTATGTATAAGTAATTTTGTCTTCTACTAATTCTGGGCATTGTGATGGCCCATAAATTGTGCAATAAGGCCATATAAAATTAATTCCCAGTTTATCATCCCCGCCCGCCCCGAATATTTTATGCCGCCCCGACAATTTTTATTTTGTCCGAAAAAAAAATAAAAAAAAAAATAAACAAAACAAAAAAAAATAATCCCGAACCGGGCCATCTTTGTTTACATGAAGTTATATAATGAAAACTTGAAGCGATTACTCATCTGAAACTTCTTGACAGATTTTCATGAAACTTCACACGAATGTTGCTCTTGATGTCTTATTGATCCTAGCTTAATTTCAGGTCGGCCAGAAATTCAAGATGGCCACCATGGCTAAAAATAGATTTTCAAAATACAAGTTTGTAGCGACTACTTCTTGAAAACTATAAGTGATATTGATATGGGACTTTTACTAAAATGATCAGCATGACATGATGTTGGTCCTTGTCAAAAATTGTTTTGATTCTATGTTAAACATGGCTGTCAGCGGCCATCTTTGTTTACATAGAGTTATATAATGAAAACTTGTAGCGACTACTCCTCTGAAACTACTTGACGGATTTTCATGAAACTTCACAGGAATGTTGCTCTTGATGTCTAATTGATCCTAGCAAAATTTCAGGTCGGTCGGAAATTCAAGATGGCCGCCACGGCTAAAAATAAATTTTCAAAAAAAAAGTTTGTAGCGACTACTTCCTGAAATCAGGATCGATCAGTAGAGCTTCAAGGTCATTGACCTCTTGTTTAATTTTTTTTATTTTTTTATTTTTTTTAATTTTTTTATTTTTAGATTTTTTTAATTTTTTTTATTTTTTATTATTTTTTATTTTAATTTTTTTATTGTTTGTTTTTTGTTTTTGTTTTTTAACTTTTTTTTTAGCTCTATGTTGGATTAGTCGGACCAGTAACAGAGGAGTTAAGGTCCTTGATTTAGTTAAAAAGCTGTTTTTTGCCCGAAACTTTAAAAAAAACGTAAATGGCAGTCAATCGCTTCATTGATGTTATAAGAGCCGTTTTGGCCAGTAGAGCGTCCAAAGGCCACAGGCCCTCTTGGGCCTCTTGTTTACAATTAGCCATTAGAGTGATAGAGGCCCTCTTCTGTCTCTTGTTAATATTTTGAATGGACACCCATAAGTATTCCAGATCACCTTCAGTACCTTTAAAGCTTCACAATTCATACTTAACCCGCTACATATATATAATGGATCGTTCCTTCTTTGAATTAAGACGATTCCATTTATGTGATAATCCAGCTGACTTACGGAACGTCGATGGTTCTACCCGGGTGCCCGCCCGTGCACGAAAATTGCCCCGAGGGGCGCCTGGGGTCTTCCTCCACCAGTAAGAGCTGGAAAGTCGCGATATGACCTTAGCTGTTGGTGCGACTATAAAATCCAATTCAATTCAATTCAATTTATGTGATAAAGTTACGCGCAGGTTGGTCTGGGTTTACAATGGATGCAAAGGCTATTATAGTCGTGCATTGCGGGTTAATGGTTAACTTGTAGACTGGCTGTCGTCCCAGTGGTTATTTTTTAGCTCTACTGGCCGAAGGAAGGCCAGTAGAGCTTATGGGATGCCGAGTTGTCTGTTGTCCGTCCGTCGTCTGTCCGTCGTTAACTTTTGTCTCGTTAAGACGATAGGGCCTTCATTTTCCATCTGATCTTTACTAAACTTTACCAGAGTGTTAATGTCAATAAAAGCTTGGACAAGTTCGAAAACCAGCCAAATCGGACCAGTAACAGCGGAGTTATGGCCCTTGATTTAGTTCTATATTTTTATATTCTATATTTTGCCTCGTTAAGACGATAGGGCGTTCATTTTTCATCTGATCTTTACTAAACTTTACCAGATTGTTAATGTCAATAAAAGCTTGGACAAGTTCGAAAACCAGCCAATTCAGACCAGTAACAGCGGAGTTATGGCCCTTGATTTAGTTCTATATTTTTATATTCTATATTTTGCCTCGTTAAGACGATAGGGCGTTTATTTTAAGCTCTACTGTCCGTCGTCAGTATGTCGTCCGTCCGTCGTCCGTTGTTAACTTTTGTCTCGTTAAGACGATAGGGCCTTTTTTTTAGCTCTACTGGCCAAGGGCCAGCAGACCTTATGGGATGGCGAGTTGTCTGTAGTCCGTCCGTCGTCCATCGTCCGTCGTCCGTCCGTCGTTAACTTTTGTCTCGTTAAGACGATAGGGCCTTCATTTTCCATCCGATATTTACCAAACTTTAACAGGTTGTTAATATCAATGAAAGCTCGGAAAAGTTCGAAAACCAGCTAGATCGGACCAGTAACAGCGGAGTTATGACCCTTGATTTAATTAAAAATGCTATATTTTGCCTCGTTAAGATGATAGGGCCTTCATTTTTAATTCGACTAATCAGAGATCAGCAGAGCTTATGCCGTGGTGCGGCGTCCGTCGTCCGTCTGTCTGTCCGTAAACTTTTATTCGTAGCGACTACTTCTCTGAAACTACTGGATGGATATTCATGAAACTTTACAGAAATGTTGCCCATGAAGTCTAGTTGATCCTAGCAAAAATTCTTGTTGATGTGAAATCCAAGATGGCTGCCAAATCTAAAAATAGGTTTTTAAAATACAAGTTTGTAGCGACTACTTCTTGAAAACTCTAAGGGATATTGATATGGGACTTTTTCTAAAATGATCAGCATGACATGATGTTGGTCCTTGTTGAAAATCTTTTTGATTCGACGTTAAACATGGCTGCCAGCGGCCATCTTTGTTTACATAGAGTTATATAATGAAAACTTGTAACGACTACTCCTCTGAAACTACTTGACGGATTTTCATGAAACTTCACAGGAATGTTGCTCTTGATGTCTAATTGATCCTAGCAAAATTTCAGGTCGGCCGGAAATTCAAGATGTCCGTCATGGCTAAAAATAATTTTTCAAAAAAAAGTTTGTAGCGACTACTTCCTGAAATCAAAACCAATCAGTAGAGCTTCAAGGTCATTGACCTCTTTTTTTTTAATGGATCCATGTGAATTGAGCGTTTTAAGTAACAGAATAAATATTATATATAATTTTGGTCATAAAATTTCTTGGGATACACTGTTTTTTGTTTTCATCCAAGTTTTGAGATCTACACATTTTTTAGTATATTTAGAGCCAGTTCCAGGGAGAGGGATATCAAATAGATTACTTCTTTAAATGTTAGGTGAAGTTAGGGGGTGGGGTGGGGGCTGGACCAGTGGATAGTGCAGTGGCCTTGTAGTCCAGAGTCTCTCTGTTGAAGCCTCACCAAAACCATTGAGTTTTGTCGGTGTGTACTTGGGCAAGACTTTTTCTTTAGCCTCATTCCATGTGTCTGAGTCTATTCTCCGAGCACATTAAACCTTTATTAATAACCCGCTTAACAGGACTACAATAGCCTCTGACTGTTGATCCATCATTTTCCCCTTTGTCACATAAATGGAATGGTCTTAATTCAAAGAAAGAACAGTCCATTCTATATATGTAGGGGGTTAAGGATTAAGCATTTTAGACCCGATTGCTTTAAAACAAATTCAAGTTTTAGTGCTTAACAACATGTGCAATTACCATATTTTGATAGATAGATTTTTATTATGAATTGGAACATTTTGAAGAAAAACTCCGATGTATCCCACTAAGTGACTAAAGTGAAAGACAGTTGAATTGAATTGGATTTGATAGTCACACTAATAGCTACGGTCATATGACAACTTTCCAGCTTCTGTTGATGGAGGAAGAAATATGAAAGACAAGCCTGAACTTAAATTACATATGTGGAGCATGTGGAGCGCTGTGGTCTAGTGGTAGAGCATTGGACCCATGATCCAAAAGTCGTGGGTTCGATTCCCGTGTGCGTTGTGTCCGTGAGCAAGATACTTTATCCGCATTGCTTAGTACTGGTTCAACCTAGGAAAACATCGAGAGTGATTCAAAAAGTTCATAGAGCTTTCGTAACATTCGATGTAAAGTAAATAAGTTTAAACTAAATTACATGTATATGATAGCATTTGTCAAAAGAAAACAGAATCTAAATAAAACTTAATAATTTTTTATTGGTGTTACTAGTTATCAACTATATAGATAATTCATCATCAGCATGATCAATATAACTGTGTGTAAGCATGAAGACTGAGTGGTTTATTTTCCTCCAGTTGGGAATCCAAATCCACATCTGCACCTGCCGTCGATGCAGTGCCAGAGGTTTCTGCAGTCGGCGGCACTGCAGTCAGAGTAAACGGTGCAGGCACTGTTGGCTGAAAATGGAACAAAAGTATTCATAAATATTGATATATTAAGGGTATTAAAGTTGTTTAAGTCTTAAACAAATCTCTGGATAATTAAACAAGTGTATGTTTTATCTGGAAGAGCTGAAATGTTTGTGAAATCTATATGAATCTTGATTTACCACATTAATTTATATATTTTCTTGTGTTTTTCAACGGCGCCAATTTCCACGGAGTCAATTTTTTTTTTTTAATATTGCGTCCGTTTAATACTGATTACCCACCTTGCTGTGTGCAGGTACACTCGCGGTTGTGACATTCTAGCACGTAGTTGGCCTCTGGGCACGTGACATGGGTACAACCCCCAACGTCACGACACGTCTCTGCCTGAGCGAGCGCTGCGAAACAAACATAATGTAATTTTCAAAACCATGCAAAACTTACACTGTAATGGTGTTATTTCTTAAACCATGCAGAGAACTGTGCAACATTAAGACTGTATTAATAAAACAATACAGGGCTTTTTAACCTATGTAAATGGGGCCTCTAATATGAAAGCAAAAATCTCTATTTTTTCTCAATTCTGGGGTAAAAAAAATCCAATCTTTTTTTTTTTTTTTTTTTTTTTGTTGGTATTAAAAGTGACAGACTTTACATAGTTTGTATGTTAAAATAACTAAATTCTAAAACCTCATTAGTATTTTACTGACACATACATTTTAATGAAAAATTTCCCTTAAATAACATTCCCCAAAACAACGAAAATCACGCTATTTTTTTGCAATTTGGACAGTCTCGCGCTTCTTTTTCCCAAAATCAGCAGGCCTAGGCCTTTTCCCGTTTTCTTGAAAAAAGCCCTGGAATATATATAAGCATCTTTATGCACTTGGTCATTGTTATGTATTAGTGAATGAGAGACTCCCTTAATAACAACAAGATTCAAAGGAGGGCCATTTGAGATCAACCTGAACATTTCCCCAACAGTTTTACACAGTATTAATGGGGCTTAGCTCGGTGGATTATGTTATGTATTAAAGGGGCTTAGCTCGGTGGATTATGTTATATATTAAAGGGGCTTAGCTCCAGAATTTCTGCAGAATGAATATTGTCAAGACTTTGTGTGTGGTGGGGGTGGGGGAGAATAAGTTCTGGCAAAAAACTGAAGTTGTATGTTGTTTAGGTAAAATTCTTGTGTTTACATAAACAATACCTGAGCTATAAATAAACCATTTGGATGAAAGCAGCATATAGAGGATACAGGGTAATTAGTACACTACGGTATTGAGAATATTTATTTGGCACAGCGGGTAAAGTTCAATTCGATTCTGTTGATTTGAGAGTGTAATTCTCTAAGTTGTTTTCGATTAATTGTCAAAGTTGTTCCATTTTATGTTTTAATAAGCATACTTTGCCTTTAAAGGGACACACGGCAATCTTGATATTTTTAAAAACTCACTGCGTTCCATTAGTTTTTCTCTTCACTTGCATTTGTTCAATCATTAATAGTAATTGTTAGAATAGTTCAAAGCAAATTATTTTTACATATTACTAAATTTTTATAATAGTGCATCAATAATATGTTTAAAAATTTGGTGAAATAGTGAAGAAAATTGCAATCTCAATTTTTTATTTTAATCATATGCAAGCAGTTTTAAAGTCAAAATGACGCAGGATAATTAAATTGAGGAGCAAATTTTAATGGTTGAATAAAACTCAAGATTGCCATGTGTCCCTTTAAGATATTATGTAATAAAAGTGAGTTATTTCTTGCAGTGTTGGGTAACGCTGAACATGATAATAACTGCCTCTCATTTGTACATTGTCAGACTGCCTTAAAAAGGTAAACTTAATTTTCAAATGGGTAAATGTTGCAAAACATATATATATATATATATACTGGATGTGTACCAGATATCGTCATTCAGCAGGGGTTGTTATTATCAGTAAAATGTTTGATGTTGTGATTATTTTTCAAACCCGCTTTACAAATCACTAGATGCTTTCATCAGACGACTGGAGAGAAAAAATATTTAAAAAAAAAGAACTCTTTCCAACCAACCTGTTTACCTTTATAAATATTGTTATAGACAAATCTTAACTGGAGAATTCTCTTTGAAAGTATCTGACCCTTTATGTCGATCCATGACCATAGCTTGTGCTAAAGAATTTAAGCAAAGGGAGACCAGGAGTACACACCATTCAATTTAAATTTGGGTACAGTTATTTCCCTTCAAATAAATTAATGTTGAAGTGAAGAAATTGAAGATGCAACATTTTTTCAAAAACAATTTTTAGCTCTACTGATCAGAGATCAGCAGAGCTTATGCCGTGGTGCGGCGTCCGTCGTCCGTCCGTCCGTCCGTCTGTCCGTCAGTTAACTTTTATTTGTAGCGACTACTCCTCTGAAACTACTGGATGGATATTCATAAAACTTTACAAAAATGTTGCCCATGAAGTCTAGTTGATCCTAGCAAAAATTCATGTTGATGTGAAATCCAAGATGGCCGCCAAAGCTAAAAATAGATTTTTTAAATACAAGTTTGTAGCGACTACTTCTTGAAAACTATAAGTGATATTGATATGGGACTTTTTCTAAAATGATCAGCATGACATGATGTTGGTCCTTGTCGAAAATCGTTTTGATTTGACGTTAAACATGGCTGCCAGCGGCCATCTTTGTTTACATAGAGTTATATAATGAAAACTTGTAGCGACTACTCCTCTGAAACTACTTGACGGATTTTCATGAAACTTCACAGGAATGTTGCTCTTGATGTCTAATTGATCCTAGCAAAATTTCCGGAAATTCAAGATGGCCGCCACGGCTAAAAATAAATTTTCAAAATACAAGTTTGTAGCGACTACTTCTTGAAAACTATAAGTGATATTGATATGGGACTTTTTCTAAAATGATCAACATGACATGATGTTGGTCCTTATCAAAAATAGTTTTGATTCGACGTTAAACGTGGCTGCCAGCGGCCATCTTTGTTTACATAGAGTCATATAGTAAAAACTTGTAGCGACTACTCCTCTAAAACTACTTGGCGGATTTTCATGAAACTTTACAGGAATGTTGCTCTTAATGTCTAATTGATCCTAGCAAAATTTCAGATCGGCCAGAAATTCAAGATGGCTGCCACAGTTAAAAATAGATTTTTAAAAAATAAGTTTGTAGCGACTACTTCTTGAAAACTATAAGTGATATTGATATGGGACTTTTTCTAAAATGATCAGCATGACATGATGGTTATCCGAGTCGAACATTATTTTGATTCGACATTAAACATGGCTGCCAGTGGCCATCTTTGTTTACATAGAGTTATATAATGAAAACTTGTAGCGACTACTCCTCTGAAACTACTTGACGGATTTTCATGAAACTTCACAAAAATGTTGCTCTTGATGTCTAATTGATCCTAGCAAAATTTCAGGTCGGCCGGAAATTCAAGATGGCCGCCATGGCTAAAAATAGATTTTCATGCAAGTTTGTAGCGACTACTTCTTGAAAACTATAAGTGATATTGATATGGGACTTTTTCTAAAATGATCAGCATGACATGATGTTGGTCCTTATCAAAAATAGTTTTGATTCGACGTTAAACGTGGCTGCCAGCGGGCATCTTTGTTTACATAGAGTTATATAGTAAAAACTTGTAGCGACTACTCCTCTGAAACTACTTGGCGGATTTTCATGAAACTTTACAGGAATGTTGCTCTTAATGTCTAATTGATCCTAGCAAAATTTCAGATCGGCCAGAAATTCAAGATGGCTGCCACAGTTAAAAATAGATTTTTAAAAAATAAGTTTGTAGCGACTACTTCTTGAAAACTATAAGAGATATTGATATGGGACTTTTTCTAAAATGATCAGCATGACATGATGGTTATCCGAGTCGAACATTATTTTGATTCAATGTTAAACATGGCTGTCAGTTGCCATCTTTGTTTACATAGAGTTATATAATGAAAACTTGTAGCGACTACTCCTCTGAAACTACTTGACGGATTTTCATGAAACTTCACAGGAATGTTGCTCTTGATGTCTAATTGATCCTAGCAAAATTTCAGGTCGGCCGGAAATTCAAGATGGCCACCACAGCTAAAAATAGATTTTCAAAAAAACAGTTTGTAGCGATTACTTCCTGAAATCAAAATCAATCAGTAGAGCTTCAAGGTCATTGACCTCTTGTTTGTATTCAAATGCTATAAGTATAATTGTGTATTAATAACTACACACATTTATCATCCCAAAAGCGGATTGTTTGGTATGAATATATTAACGGTCACAATGTAAACACGGCTTATTTACAGCAAAGGGATAAGCTTCTCTACTGGCAAAAATATTTATGAGTTAACTATTTTTGATAAAGATTTATTACAGAACCTACATGAATATGACGACATTTGGTACACAGCCAGTATACTATTTTATAATTTGATTTGGCAAACATTTACATTTTTTTGCTAAGAAAAAACAATTTAGAAAATAACTTACCTGCAAAAGCGCAAATAACAGCCAAACACAAGATAGTATTCATGATGGAATGTAGGTAGAATGTCCAGGGGAAATCTGGATGTCAGTGGTGTTGTCCAGCTTTATATAGTGACCAGTGGCCACAGTTCATGACAAACAGGCATGCTTGACCCTTGACTGGCAGTCAAAGTTATAGTCATGCTGAAGTTAAGTCACATTTTTCAAAACCTGTTTAACAAATGTCATTTTGGGATCCCTTATCTGTTTTAACTGACCAGTTTATCCATTAAATTCCATAATGTGAGGGCCAGGTGGTCAAGTCTGATTGTCTTTAATCTGTGTCATTTTTACCTATATGTTCTAGTCTGTTAAATATGTGCTGCAGCAGTTTTTGTGTTTGTCACGTTTCCTTCTTTATATATTTTTCTTTTTCGTCCAAAGGTAAATCCATCCATCTGTCTGCATGTCCGTACAGAATTATTTTTTTATCCCTCCCCTACTCGAAACTGGAATATTTTTATTTTTTTACATATTTCTGTGTCGTTTTGGTCAATTCTTACATAGCTTCTTACACATATATGTTGCCCTTCCTCCCTCTCTCTACACCCACCCCCACCCCAACCCCCAACTCAAAACTGGAATAATTTTTTTTTTTTATACATATTTCTGTGTTGTTTTGGTCACTTCTTACACAAAGCTTCTTACACATATATGTTGCCCCCACTCCCCCTCTCCAGCCCCGCCTTCCAACCCCACACACCTCACTCGAAACTCAATTTTTTGTATTTTTAGCTCTACTGGCCGAAGGCCAGCAGATGCTTATGGGATGGCGAGTTGTCCGTCTTCCGTACGTCCGTCGACCGTCGTTAACTTTTGCCTTGTGAACACTCTAGGGCCTTCATTATTAATTGAATCTTTACGAAACTTTGCCAGTGTCTTTATATCAATGAAAGCTCGGACAAGTTCGAAAACTGGCCGGATCGGATAAATTTCACCAGAGTTATGGCCCTTGTTTTGCTGAAAAATGCCATATTAAGCATTGTGAACACTCTAGCACCTTCATTTATTATTTGATCTTTACCAAACTTGCACAGATTGTTAATATCAATGAAAGCTCGGACAAGTTTGTAAACCAGCTAAATCGGATCAGTTACACCGGAGTTATGGCCCTTGTTTTTTCTGAAAATTGCTATTTTCTGCCTTGTGAACGCTCTAACACCTTCATTTATTATTTGATCGTTACCAAACTTGCTTAGATTGTTAATACCAATGATAGCTTGGACAATTTCGAAAATCAGCTAAATTGGGTTTGTAACACCAGAGTTATGGCCCTTGCTTTTTCTGAAAAATGCCATTTTCTGCCTTGTGAACACTCTAGCACCTTCATTTATTATTTGATCTTTACCAAACTTGCACAGATTGTTAATATCAATGAAAGCTCAGACAAGTTTGTAAACCAGCTAAATCGGATCAGTTACACCAGAGTTATGGCCCTTGTTTTTTCTGAAAATTGCTATTTTCTGCCTTGTGAACGCTCTAACACCTTCATTTATTATTTGATCGTTACCAAACTTGCTTAGATTGTTAATACCAATGATAGCTTGGACAATTTCGAAAATCAGCTAAATTGGGTTTGTAACACCAGAGTTATGGCCCTTGCTTTTTCTGAAAAATGCCATTTTCTGCCTTGTGAACACTCTAGCACATTCATTTATTATTTGATCTTTACCAAACTTGCACAGGTTGTTAATATCAATGAAAGCTCAAATCATTTCGAAAACCAGCTAAATCGGATCAGTAACACCGGAATTATGGCCCTTGTTTTTTCTGAAAAATGCTATTTTCTGCCTTGTGAACACTCTAGGGCCTTCAATATTAATCGGACCTTTACTTAACTTTGCCAGTGTCTTTATATCAATGAAAGCTCGGACAAGTTCGAAAACCGGCAAGATCGAAATAATTTCACCCTTGATTATTGCCTTTGATTTAGTTAAAAATGCTATATTTTGCCTCATTAAGACAATAGGGCCTTCATCTTCCATCCAATCTTTACCAAACTTTTCCAGATTGTTTATATAAATGAAAGCTCGGAAAACTTTGACGACCAGCTAGATCGGACCATTAACAGCGGAGTTATGACCCTTGATTTAGTTAAAAATGCTCTATTTTGACTCGTTTAGACGATAGGGCCTTTATCTTTCATTCGATCTTTACCAAACTTTACGAGATTGTTCATATCAATGAAAGCTCGGTCAAGTTCGGAAACCAGCCAGATCGAACCAGTAACAGTGGAGTTATAGCCCTTGATTTAGTTAAAAATCCTATATTTTGCCTCGTTAAGACGATAGGGCCTTCATCTTTCATCCGATCTTTAAGAAACTTTACCAGATTGTTAATATCAATGAAAGCTTGGACGAGTTCGAAAACCATCCAGATTGGACCATTTACATCGGAGTCATGGCCCTTGATTTTCTGAAATATGCTATATCATGGCCTCATTTAGACGAAAGGGCCTTCATTTGGCCAGATTTCATTGAAACTTTGCAGGGATGATCAGTACCAAGCCTAGTGTACATAGCCACCGTGTTCCAGTTGAATGATTTTGGCAGATTTATAGCCCTTTAAAGGTTTTAATACACAAACTTTGTTCTGACTAGTTCTCCTGAACCCCTGGCCGGATTAAACGAAACTTTTTAGGGAAGATCGATTCTATATCTAGTTGTGCACATCATCGCCGTGTTCCGGTTGAATGATTTTTGGCGGAGTTAGGGCCCTTTAAAGGTTTTAATACACAAACTTTGTTCTGACTAGTTCTCCTGAACCTCTGGCTGGAATTAAACGAAGCTTTTTAGGGATGATCAATTCCATGTCTAGTTGTGCAAATCATTGGCGTATTCCTGTTAAATGATTTTTTTGGCAGAATTATGGCCCTTTAAAGGTTTTAATACACAAACTTTGTCTGATCTACTTCTCCTGAACCCCTCGCCAGATTTCAATGAAACTTTGCAGGGATGATCAGCACCAAGCCTAGTTGTGCATGTCATTGTCACGTTCTGGTTTACAGATATTTGGCAAAGTTATGGCCCTTTAAAGGATTTTGATACCACAATTTTTTCCCGGGCTAGTTCTCCTGAACACCTGGCTGGATATAGACGAAACTTGACAAGGATGATCAGTATCAAGCCTAGTTGTGAATATCATCGCCATATTTCGGTTGAATGATTTTTGGCAGAGTTGTGACCCTTTAAATGTTTTAATACACAAACTTTGTCCAGATTAGTCTCTTCTGAACTCTTTGCCAGATTTCAGCGAATCTTGGCAAGAATGATCAGTACTAAGCCTAGTTGCACCTGTCATTGCCATGTTCTGGTTGAATGATTTTTGAAAGACTTATGGCGCCTTATTCATAAACTTTATCTTGATCCAGTAGAGAGTCCACAGGCCCTCTTGGGCCTCTTGTTGAAAACTGTAAGTGATATTGATATTTGACTTTTTCTGAAATGATCAGCATGACAATATGTTGATCCTTGTTGAAAATTATTTTGATTCGACATTTAACATGGCTGCCAGTGGCCATCTTTGTTTACCTAGAGTTATATAGTAAAAACTTCAACTTGTAGCGACTACTCCTCTGAAACTACTTGACATTTTTTATGAAACTTCAGAAATGCTGACCTAGTTATCAAAATCTGTCAGTAGAGCTTCAAGGTCATTGACCTCTTGTTTAATTTAGTGAATGTACATATTTCTAAACATACAGTGAGTACTATTATGTACATACGTGTATTTCTGGATGTACAGTGAGTACTACTATGTACATGCATGTATTTCTGGATGTACAGTGAGTACTACTATGTACATGCATGTATTTCTAGATGTACAGTGAGTACTACTATGTACATGCATGTATTTCTGGATGTACAGTGAGTACTACTATGTACATGCATGTATTTCTGGATGTACAGTTAGTACTACTATGTTCATGCGTGTATTTCTGGGTGTACAGTGAGTACTACTATGTACATGCGTGTATTTCTAGATGTACAGTGAGTACTACTATGTACATGCATGTATTTCTGGATGTACAGTGAGTACTACTATGTACATGCGTGTATTTCTGGATGTACAGTGAGTACTACTATGTACATGCGTGTATTTCTGGATGTACAGTGAGTACTACTATGTACATGCGTGTATTTCTAGATGTACAGTGAGTACTACTATGTACATGCGTGTATTTCTGGATGTACAGTGAGTACTACTATGTACATACGTGTATTTCTGGATGTACAGTGAGTACTACTATGTACATGCATGTATTTCTGGATGTACAGTGAGTACTACTATGTACATGCATGTATTTTTGGATGTACAGTGAGTACTACTATGTACATGCATGTATTTCTGGATGTACAGTGAGTACAACTATGTACATGCATGTATTTCTGGATGTACAGTGAGTACTACTATGTACATGCATGTATTTCTAGATGTACAGTGAGTACTACTATGTACATGCATGTATTTCTGGATGTACAGTGAGTACTACTATGTACATGCATGTATTTCTGGATGTACAGTGAGTACTACTATGTATAGCATGTATTTCTGGATGTACTGTGAGTACTACTATGTACATGCATGTATTTCTGGATGTACAGTGAGTACTACTATGTACATGCATGTATTTCTGGATGTACAGTGAGTACTACTAAGTACATGCATGTATTTCTAGATGTACAGTGAGTACTACTATGTACATGCATGTATTTCTGGATGTACAGTGAGTACTACTATGTACATGCATGTATTTCTAGATGTACAGTGAGTACTACTATGTACATGCATGTATTTCTGGATGTACAGTGAGTACTACTATGTACATGCATGTATTTCTGGATGTATAGTGAGTACTACTATGTATAGCATGTATTTCTGGATGTACTGTGAGTACTACTATGTACATGCATGTATTTCTGGATGTACAGTGAGTACTACTAGGTACATGCATGTATTTCTGGATGTACAGTGAGTATTACTATGTACACGGCATAGTCCTCATTGTCACTGTGTGCCTGTATTGCATCATAAGTTTGTTCTTGAACAATAATTCTTATTTCCTCTTTTTATTGGGTTTATATGCTATGGTGTGCATTTTAAACAAAAGGAATCAGGATTTGTCGACTTTTAAATATACATGTATATGTAATTATATATATAGATGATAAAATAAAAAAACATATCCAATGTATGATGTGTTTGTATTTTGTACAACGCCACTTTCTTAATAAGGCTAGTATTTTATCAATGTGTTTGTGTCTGTTATCTTGTTTCTTAGCTCTACTGGCCAAGGCCAGCAAGCCTATGGGAAGGCAGTTTGTCTTACGTTGCCCGTCCATTAACTTCTAACCATGTTTTCTACATAGAAGATTGGCAAATCTTGTTTGGCGGCCGCTGAGCAGTTTCAAACTCATGGTTCCGGGATATAACTTTAGTTAAAAATGAGATATTGTAATGGAAATTGGTGTGTAGGTAGCTATATGGAGGAGAAGCTTGGGATTGCATTTGACTGTTACCATCCTGGATCTGCCTCTATTCCCATCCTGGATCTGTCTCTGGTATCATCCTGAAATACTTCTGGTACTATCCTGGATCTGCCTTTGGTACCATCCCGGATCTATCTATGGTACCATGCTGGATCTGCCTTTGGTACCATCTGGATCTGCCTCTGGTATCATTCTGGTTCTGCCTCTGGTACCATCCTGGATCTGCCTCTGGTATCATCCTGGATTTGCCTCTGGTACCATCCCAGATCTGCCTCTAGTACCATCCTGGATCTACCTCCAGTACCATGCTGGATCTGCCTCTGGTACCATCCTGGATCTGCCTCTGGTACCATCCTGGACCTACCTCTGGTACCCTGGTACAATCCTGAGTCTACCTCGGGTACACTGGATCTGCCTCTGGTACCGTCTTGTATCTACTTTTGGTACTCTGGTACCATCCTTGATCTGCCTCTGGTACCATCCTGAACCTACCTCTGGTACACTGGTACCATTCTGGGTCTACCTTGGGTACCCTGGATCTGCCTTTGGTACCTTAGTGCCACTTTGGATATGCCTGTTGTACCATCCTGGATTTGCCTCTGGTACCAACCTGGATCTACCTCTGGTACCATCCTGGATCTGCCTCTGGTATCATGCTGCATCTGCCTCTGATACCATCCTGGATCTGCCTCTGGTACCATCCTGGATATGCCTCTTGTACCCTGGATCTACCTCTGGTAACATCCTGGATCTGCCTCTGGTACCATCCTGGATCTGCCTCTGGTACCACCCTCGATCTGACTCTGAAACCATCCTGGATCTGCCTCTGGTACCATCTTGGATCATCCTCTTGTACCATGCTGGATCTACCTCTGATACCATGCTGGATCTGCCTTTGGTACCATCCTGAATCTACCGCTGGTACCCTTCTGGATCTACGTATGTTACCCTCCTGGATCTGTCTTTGGTACCATCTTGGATCAGCTCCTGATACTATCCTGGAACTGCCTCTGGTATCTTCCTCTAGAACCTTCCTGAATCTGCCTCTGATATCATTCTGGATCTACCTCTGGTACCCTCCTGGATCTACCTCTGGTACACTCCTGGATCTTCCCCTGTACCATCCTTAATCTACCTCTGGTACCATCCTGGATCTGCCTCTAGTACAATGTTGGATAATCCTGGATCTACCTCTGATACCATGCTGGATCTACCTCTGGTACCATCCTGTATCTGCCCCAGGTACCATCCTGGATCTACCTCTTGTATCATCCTGGATCTACCTCTGGTACCATTCTGGATCTGCCTCTGGTATCATGCTGGATCTGCCTCTGGTACCACCCTGGATCTACCTCTGGTACCCTGGTACAATCCTGGGTCTACCTTGGGTTTCCTGGATCTGCCTCTGGTACCGTCTGGTATCTACCTCTGGTACCCTGGTATTATCCTGGGTGTACCCTGTGTACCCTGGATCTGCCTTTGGTACCTTAGTGCCACTTTGGATCAGCCTCTTGAACCCTGGATCTACCTCTGGTACCATCCTGGATCTGCCTCTGGTACCATCCTGGATCTACCTCTGGTACCCTCCTCGATCTACATTTGGTACACTCCTGGATCTGTCTTTGGTACCATCTTGGATCAGCCCCTGGTACCATCCTGGATCAGCCTCTGGTACTATCCTGGATCTACCTCTGGTACACTCCTGGATCTTCCTCTGTACCATCCTGAATCTACCTCTGTTACCAGCCTGGATCTGCCTCTAGTACAATGTTGGATCTACCTCTTGTACCATCCTGGATTTACCTCTGGTGCCATACTGTATCTGCCTCTGGTATCATGCTGGATCTGCCTCTGGTACTATCCTGGATATGCCTCTTGTACCCTGGATCTACCTCTGGTACCATCCTGGATCTGCCTCTTGTACCATCCTGGATCTGCCTCTGGTACCACCCTCGATCTGCCTCCGGAACCATCCAGGATCTGCCTTTGGTACCATCTTGGATCAGGCTCTTGTACCATACTGGATCTACCTCTGGTACCATGCTGGATCTGCCTTTGGTACCATCCGGAATCTACCGCTGGTACCCTTCTGGATCTGCATATGATACCCTCCTGGATCTGTCTTTGGTGCCATCTTGGATCAGCTCTTGATACCATCCTGGATCTGCCTCTGGTATCTTCCTCTAAAACCCTCCTGAATCTGCCTCTGATATCATTCTGGATCTACCTCTGGTACTCTCCTGGATCTACCTCTGGTACACTCCTGGATCTTCCCCTGTACCATCCTATATCTACCTCTGGTACCATCCTGGATCTGCCTCTAGTACAATGTTGGATAATCCTGGATCTACCTCTGATACCATGATGGATCTACCTCTGGTACCATCCTGTATCTGCCTCAGGTACCATGCTGGTTCTGCCTCTGGTATTATCCTGGATCTACCTCTTGTATCATCCTAGATCTACCTCTGGTACCATCCTGGATCTGCCTCTGGTACCATTCTGGATCTGCCTCTGGTACCATACTGGATCTACTTCTGGTACCCTGGTACAATCCTGGGTCTACCTCGGGTTTCCTGGATTTGCCTCTGGTACCGTCTTTATCTACCTTTGGTACTCTGGTACCATCCTGGATCTACCTCTGGTACCATGCTGTATCTGCCTCTGGTACCTTCTGGAACCTACCTCTGGTACCCTGGTACCATCCTGGGTGTACCTTGGGTACCCTGGATCTGCCTTTGGTACCTTAGTGCCACTTTGGATCAGCCTCTTGAACCCTGAATCTACCTCTGGTACCATCCTGGATCTGCCTCTGGTACCATCCTGGATATACCTCTGGTACCCTCCTGCATCTGTCTTTGGTACCATCTTGGATCAGCCCCTGTTACCATCCTGGATCAGTCTCTGGTACTATCCTGGATCTTCCTCTGGAATCCTCCTGAATTTGCCTCTGATATCATCCTGGATCTACCTCTGGTACCTTCATGGATCTACCTCTGGTACACTCCTGGATCTTCCTCTGTACCATCCTGAATCTACCTCTGGTACCATCCTGGATCTGCCTCTAGTACAATGTTGGATCTACCTCTTGTACCATCATGGATCTACCTCTGATACCATGCTGGATCTACCTCTGGTGCCATCCTGTACCTGCCTCTGGTATCATGCTGGATCTGCCTCTGGCACCATCCTGGATATGCCTCTTGTACCCTGGATATACCTCTGGTACCATCCTGGATCTGCCTCTGGTACCGTCCTGGATATGCCTCTGGTACCACCCTCGATCTGCCTCTGGTACCATCTTGGATCTGCCTTTGGTACCATCTTGGATCAGCCTCTTGTACCATACTGGATCTACTTCTGGTACCATGCTGGATCTGCCTTTGGTACCATCCTGAATCTACCGCTGGTACCCTTCTGGATCTACGTATGTTACCCTCCTGGATCTGTCTTTGGTACCATCTTGGATCAGCTCCTGATACCATACTGGATCTGTCTCTGGTATCTTCCTCTAAAACCCTCCTGAATCTGCCTATGATATCATTCTGGATCTACCTCTGGTACCCTCCTGGATCTATCTCTGGTACACTCCTGGATCTTCCCCTGTACCATCCTAAATCTACCTCTGGTACCATCCTGGATCTGCCTCTAGTACAATGTTGGATAATCCTGGATCTACCTCTGATACCATGCTGGATCTACCTCTGGTACCATCCTGTATCTGCCTCAGGTACCATGCTGGATCTGCCTCTGGTATCATCCTGGATCTACCTCTTGTATCATCCTGGATCTACCTCTGATACCATCCTGGATCTGCCTCTGGTACCATGCTGGATCTGCCTCTGGTACCATACTGGATCTACTTCTGGTACCCTGGTACAATCGTGGGTCTACCTCGGGTTTCCTGTATCTGCCTCTGGTACTGTCTTGTATCTACCTTTGGTACTTTAGAACCATCCTGGATCTACCTCTGGTACCATGCTTTATCTGCCTCTGGTACTTTCCTGAACCTACCTCTGGTACCCTGGTACCATCGTGGGTGTACCTTGGGTACCCTGGATCTGCCTTTGGTACCTTAGTGCCACTGGATCAGCCTCTTGAACTCTGAATCTACTTCTGATACCATCCTGGATCTGCCTTTGGTACCATCCTGGATTTAGCTCTTGTACCCTCCTGGATCTACATTTGGTACCCTCCTGCATCTGTCTTTGGTACCATCTTGGATCAGCCCCTGGTACCAACCTAAATCAACCTCTGGTACTATCCTAGATCTTCCTCTGGAATCCTCCTGAATCTGCCTCTGATATCATCCTCGATCTACCTCTGGTACCTTTCTGGATCTACCTCTGGTACACTCCTGGATCTTCCTCTGTACCATCCTGAATCTACCTCTGGTACAATGTTGGATCTACCTCTTGTACCATCCTGGATCTACCTCTGATACCATGCTGGATCTACCTCTGGTGCCATCCTGTATCTGCCTCTGGTATGATGCTGGATCTGCCTCTGGTACCATCTTGGATCTACCTCTTGTACCATCCTGGATCTACCTCTGATACCATGCTGGATCTGCCTCTGGTACCATCATGGATCTACCTCTTGTATTATTCTGGATCTACCTCTGGTACCATCCTGGATCTGCTTCTGGTACCATGCTGGATCTGCCTCTGGTACCATCCTGCCGCTGGTACCATCTTGAATCTGCCTTTGGTATCATCCTGGACCTACCTCTGGTACACTGGTACATCCTGGGTGTAACTCGGGTACCCTGGATCTGCCTCTGGTACCGTCTTGTATCTACCTTTGGTACTCTGGAACCATCCTGGATCTACCTCTGGTACCATGCTGTATCTGCCTCTGGTACCCTCCTGAACATACCTCTGGTACCCTGGTACCAACATGGGTATACCTTGGGCACCCTGGATCTGCCTTTGGTACCCTCCTGGATCTTTCTTTGATACCATCTTGTATCAGCCCCTGATACCATTTTGGATCTGCCTCTGGTACCATCCTGGATCTGCCTCTTGTACCCTGGATCTACCTTTGGTACCATCCTGGATCTGCCTCTGGTACCATCCTGGATCTGCCACTGGTACCACCTTGGATCTGCCTCCGGTACCATCCTGGGTCTGCCTCTGGTACCATACTGGATCTGCCTCTTTTACCCTGGATCTACCTTTGGTACCATCCTTGATCTGCCTCTGGTACTATCCTGGATCTTCCTCTTGAATTCTCCTGAATCTGCCTTTGATATCATCCTGGATCTACCTCTGGTACTTTCCTGGATTTACCTCTGGTACACTCCTGAATCTTCCTCTGTACCATCCTGAATCTTCTTCTGATGCCTTCCTGGATCTGCCTCTAGTACAATGTTGGATCTACCTCTTGTACCATCCTGGATCTACCTCTGATACCATGCTGGATCTACCTCTGGTGCCATCCTGTATCTGCCTCTGGTACCATCTTGGATCTACCTCTTGTGTCATCCTGGATCTACCTCTGATATAATACTGGATCTCCGTATGGTACCATGCTCGATCTGCCTCTGATACCATCTTGGATCTGCCTCATGTACCATCCTGGACCTACCTCTGGTACGCTGGTACAATCCTGGGTCTACCTCTGGTACCCTGGATCTGCCTCTGGTACTGTATTGTATCTACTTTTGATATTCAGGTACCATCCTGGATCTACCCCTTGTACCATGCTGTATCTGCCTCTGGTACCTTCCTGAACCTACCTCTGGTACCCTGGTACCATCCTTGGTGTACATTGGGTACCCTGGATCTGCCTTTGGTACCCTCCTGGATCTGTCTTTGGTACCATTTGTATCAGTCCATGGTACCATTATGGATCTGCCTCTGGTACCATACTGGATCTGCCTCTTGTACCCTGGATCTACCTTTGGTACCATCCTGGATCTGCCTCTGGTACCATCTTGGATCTGCCACTGGTACCGCCTTGGATCTGCCTCTGGTACCATCCTGGATCTGCCTCTGGTACCATTTTATCAGTCTCTTGTACCATGCTGGATGTACCTCTAGTACCATGATGGATTTGCCTTTGGTACCATACTGAATCTACCTCTGGTACCATGTTGGATCTGCCTCTGGTACCATCCTGGACCTACCTCTGGCACCCTGATACAATCATGGGCCTACCTCGGGTACCCTGGATCTGCCTCTGGTACTGTCTTGTATCTACCTTTGGTACCCTGGTACCATCCTGGATCTGCCGCTAGTACCGTGCTGTATCTGCCTCTGGTACCATCCTGATCTACCTTTGGTACCATGGATCTGCCTTTGGTATCCTAGTGCCACTTTGGATCTACCTCTGGTACCATCCTGGATCTGCCTCTGGTACCATCCTGGATTTACCTCTTGTACCATGCTGGATATATCACTGGTACCATCCTGGATCTGCCTCTGGTACCATGCTGAAGCTGCCCATGGTAACATCCTTGATATGCCTCTGGTAATCTCCTGGATCTGCCCCTGGTACCATCCTGGATCTGCCTCTGATACCATCCTGAACCTACCTCTAGTACCCGGGTAACATCCTGGGACTACCTCGGATACCCTGGATCTGCTTTTGGTGTCCTAGTATCACTTTGGATCTGAACTTGTATCTTGGATCTACCTCTGGTAACATCCTGGATCTGCCTCTGATACCCTCCTGGATATGCCTCTGGTACCCTCCTGGATCTGCCTCTGGTACCATCCTGGATCTGCCTCTGGTACCATCCTGGATCTGCCTCTGTTACCATCCTGGATCTACCTCTTTTACCATCCTGGATCTGCATCTTGTAATCCTGGATCTGCCTCTGGTACCATTATGGATCTGCCTCTGATACCATCCTGGATCTGCCACTGTTATCATTCTGGATCTGCCTCTTGTACTCTGGACCTGCCTGTGGTACCATCCTGGATCTGCCTGTGGTACCGTCCTGGATCTGCTTCTGGTACCATCCTGGATCTACCTCTGGTACCATCCTGGACCTACCTCCGGTACCCTGGTACTATCCTTGGTCTACCTCGGGTACCCTGGATCTGCCCCTTGTACCGTCTTGTATCTACCTTTGGTACCCTTGTACCATCCTGGATCTGCATCCTGAACCTAGCTTTGGTATCCTGGTACCATCCTGGGTCTACCTTGGGTACCCTGGATCTGCTTCTGGTGCTCTAGTGTCACTTTGGATCTGCCTCTTGTACCCTGGATCTATCTCTGGTACCATCCTATATCTGCCTCTGGTACCCTCCTGGATCTGCCTCTGGTACCATCATGGTCCTTGGATCTGCCTCTGGTACCATCATGGATATTCCTCTGGTACCCACCTCGATCTGCCTCTTGTACCATCCTGGATCTGCCTCTGGTACCATCCTGGATATGCATCTGGTACCCTCCTGGATCTGCCTATTGTACCATCCTGGATCTGCCTTTGGTGTCATCCTGGATCTGCCTCTGATACCATCCTGGATCTGCCTCTGGTACCATCCTGGATCTGCCTCTTGTACCCTGGATCTACCTCTGGTAACATCCTGGATCTGCCTCTGGTACCATCCTGGATCTGTCTCTGGTACCCTCCTGGATCTACCTCTTGTACTCTCCTGAATCTGTCTTTGGTACCATCTTGGATCAGCCCCTTGTACCATCCTGGATCTGCCTCTGGTACCAACGTGGATTTTCCTCAAGAACCCTTCTGAATCTGCCTCTGCTATCATCCTCGATCTACCTCTGGTACCCTCCTGGATCTACCTCTGGTACCCTCCTGAATCTGGTTCTGGTACCATTCTTGATCTGCCTGTGGTACAATCCTGGATCTGCTACTGGTAGCATCCTGGATCTGCCTCTGGTGCCATCCTGGATCTACCTCTGGTACCATCCTGGATCTGTTTTTGGTACCATCCTGGATCTTTTTTGTACCCTTTACCTACCTCTGGTAACATCCTGGATCTCGCTCTGGTACCATCCTGGATCTGTCTCTGGTAACATCCTGGATCTGCCTCTGGTACCATCTTGGATCATCCTCTGTTACCATGCTGGATCTACCTCTGGTACCCTCCTGAATCTGTCTTTGGTACCACTCCTGGATCTGTCTTTGGTACCATCTTGGATCAGTCACTGGTACCATCCTGGATCTGCCTCTGGTACCATCCTGGATTTACCTCTTGTACCATGCTGGATATATCACTGGTACCATCCTGGATCTGCCTCTGGTACCATGCTGCAGCTGCCCATGGTAACATCCTTGATATGCCTCTGGTAATCTCCTGGATCTGCCCCTGGTACCATCCTGGATCTGCCTCTGATACCATCCTGAACCTACCTCTGGTACCCGGGTAACATCCTGGGACTACCTCGGATACCCTGGATCTGCTTTTGGTGTCCTAGTATCACTTTAGATCTGAATTTGTATCTTGGATCTACCTCTGGTAACATCCTGGATCTGCCTCTGATACCCTCCTGGATATGCCTCTGGTACCCTCCTGGATCTGCCTCTGGTACCATCCTGGATCTGCCTCTGGTACCATCCTGGATCTGCCTCTGTTACCATCCTGGATCTACCTCTTTTACCATCCTGGATCTGCCTCTTGTAATCCTGGATCTGCCTCTGGTACCATTATGGATCTGCCTCTGATACCATCCTGGATCTGCCACTGTTATCATTCTGGATCTGCCTCTTGTACTCTGGACCTGCCTGTGGTACCATCCTGGATCTGCCTGTGGTACCGTCCTGGATCGGCTTCTGGTACCATCCTGGATCTACCTCTGGTACCATCCTGGACCTACCTCCGGTACCCTGGTACTATCCTTGGTCTACCTCGGGTACCCTGGATCTGCCCCTTGTACCGTCTTGTATCTACCTTTGGTACCCTTGTACCATCCTGGATCTGCATCCTGAACCTAGCTTTGGTACCCTGGTACCATCCTGGGTCTACCTTGGGTACCCTGGATCTGCTTCTGGTGCTCTAGTGTCACTTTGGATCTGCCTCTTGTACCCTGGATCTATCTCTGGTACCATCCTATATCTGCCTCTGGTACCCTCCTGGATCTGCCTCTGGTACCATCATGGTCCTTGGATCTGCCTCTGGTACCATCATGGATATTCCTCTGGTACCCACCTCGATCTGCCTCTTGTACCATCCTGGATCTGCCTCTGGTACCATCCTGGATATGCATCTGGTACCCTCCTGGATCTGCCTATTGTACCATCCTGGATCTGCCTTTGGTGTCATCCTGGATCTGCCTCTGATACCATCCTGGATCTGCCTCTGGTACCATCCTGGATCTGCCTCTTGTACCCTGGATCTACCTCTGGTAACATCCTGGATCTGCCTCTGGTACCATCCTGGATCTGTCTCTGGTACCCACCTGGATCTACCTCTTGTACTCTCCTGAATCTGTCTTTGGTACCATCTTGGATCAGCCCCTTGTACCATCCTGGATCTGCCTCTGGTACCAACGTGGATTTTCCTCAAGAACCCTTCTGAATCTGCCTCTGCTATCATCCTCGATCTACCTCTGGTACCCTCCTGGATCTACCTCTGGTACCCTCCTGAATCTGGTTCTGGTACCATCCTTGATCTGCCTGTGGTACCATCCTGGATCTGCTACTGGTAGCATCCTGGATCTGCCTCTGGTGCCATCCTGGATCTACCTCTGGTACCATCCTGGATCTGTTTTTGGTACCATCCTGGATCTTTTTTGTACCCTTTACCTACCTCTGGTAACATCCTGGATCTCGCTCTGGTACCATCCTGGATCTGTCTCTGGTAACATCCTGGATCTGCCTCTGGTACCATCTTGGATCATCCTCTGTTACCATGCTGGATCTACCTCTGGTACCCTCCTGAATCTGTCTTTGGTACCACTCCTGGATCTGTCTTTGGTACCATCTTGGATCAGCCACTGGTACCATCCTGGATCTGCCTCTAGTACCATCGTGGAATTTCGTCTGGAACCCTCCTGGATCTGCCTCTGGTATCATCCTGGATCAACCTCTGGTACCCTCCTAGATCTACATCTTCTACCCTCCTGAATCTGCCTCTTGTACCATCCTGGATCTGCCTCTGGTATCATCCTGGATCTGTCCTGGATCTGTCTCTGGTACCATGCTGGATCTTCCTCTTATACCATCCTGGATCTGCCTTTGGTACCATCCTGGATCTGCCTCTGGTACCATCTTAGATCAGCGTCTTGTACCATGCTGGATCTACCTCTGGTACCATGCTGGATCTGCCTCTGGTATCATCCTGTATCTACCTCTAGTATCCTCCTGGATCTACCTCTGGTACCCTCCTGGATCTGTCTTTGATACCATCATTGATTTGCCTCTGATACTGTCATGGATCTGCCTCTGGTACCATCTTGGATCAGCCTCTGGTACCATACTGGATATATCCCTGGTACCACGTTGGATCTGCCTCTGGTACCCTCATGGATCTACCTCTGGTACCCTCCTGGATCTACCACTGGTACCCTCCTGAATCTGTCTTTGGTACCACTCCTGGATCTGTCTTTGGTACCATCTTGGATCAGCCCGTGGTACCATCCTGATATGCCTCTGGTACCATCATGGATTTTCCTCTAGAACCCTCATGGATCTGCCTCTGGTATCATCCTGAATCTACCTCTGGTGCCCTCCTGGATCTACCTCTGGCACCCTCCTGAATCTACCTCTGGTACCATCCTGGATCTACCACTGGTACCCTCCTGGATCTGCCTTTGGTAACATCCTGGATCTGCCTCTTGTACCCTTGACCTACCTCTGGTAACATCCTGAATATGTCTCTGGTACCATGCAGGATCTTTCCCTGGTACCATCCTGGATCTACCTCTGTTACCATCCTGGATCTGCCTTTGGTAACATCCTGGATCTGCCTCTTGTACCCTTGACCTACCTCTGGTAACATCCTGGATCTGCCTCTGGTACCATCCTGGATCTATCTCTGGTACCATCCTGGATCTCCTCTGGTACCATCCTGGATCTGCCTCTGGTACCATCTTGTGTCAGCCTCTGGTACCATGTTGAATCTACCTCTGGAACCATGCTGAATCTGCCTCTGGTACCTTCATGATCTACCTCTGGTACCCTCCTGGATCTACCTCTGGTACCCTCCTGACTCTGTCTTTGCTACCACTCCTGGATCTGTCTTTGGTACCATCTTGGATCAGCCCCTGGTACCTTCCTGGATCAGCCCCTGGTGCCATCCTGGATCTGCCTCTGGTATCATCGTGTATTTTCCTCTTTAACCCTCCTGGATCTGCCTCTGGTATCATCCTGTATCTACCTCTGATACCCTTCTGGATCTTCCTCTGGTACCATCCTGGATCTGTCCTGGACCTGTCTCTGGTACCATGCTGGATCTTCCTCTGGTACTATCCTGGATCTACCTCTTTCACCATCCTGGATCTGCTTTTTGTACCATCCTGGATCTGCCTCTTGTACCATCTTAGATCAGCGTCTTGAAACATGCTGGATCTACCTCTGGTACCATGCTGGATCTGCCTCTGGTACCATCCTGTATCTACCTCTGGTATCCTCCTGGATCTACCTCTTGTACCCTCCTCGACCTGTCTTTGGTACCATCCTGGATCTGCCTCTGATACCATCCTGGATCTGCCTCTGATACCATCCTGGATCTGCCTCTGGTACCATTTTGGATCAGCCTCTGGTACCATGCTGGATCTACCTCTGGTACTATGCTGGATCTGCCTCTGGTACCCTCATGGATCTGTCTCGGATACCATCCTGGACCATCCTGGACCATCCTGGACCATCCTGGATCTACCTCTGGTACCATTTTTTGTGAACAAAATATCCCTTAAACCTGCTAATGAACACATTTTCATGCAAACTAGTGATTAAATGCTGCATTTACCTCTGGTATCATCCTGGATCTGCCTCTGGCACCGTCATGGATCTTCCTCTGGTACCATCTTGTTCAAATAATATCTGCTGTCAATGTGATTTGGAGAAGAAAAAGTACACCACTATGTATATTAGCAAAAACTAATACTTTTTGACTTTGTTTGGCAAAGCAATTAAGTCTTGGAGTAAGTTATAGATATCTCTTATTAAAATAATTAATAAAGTGTACAATACAACGTTTATTCAGAAAGCCAATCATATCGTATCATTGTATTCTACACAATGTACAGACATATAAAAGTAAAGTTACAAAGTAAAATGTAATTAAAGTTATATACTTGGCATATTAATATTAATCGTTGAAGACAAATTATAAATAATTAATTTCATTTCATAGGTGAAGGGACTTAAGTATAAAGTTACTTGTTGCTAAACCTTCAATAACAGTTAAGGGGTCTAACACAGTTAACACAAGATTAGGCTGATCTTGTGTGGCACTCTCTCCCTGCGAAGGAGTAAACAAACTATTAATTGTAGTGTTTCTAACATCGTTATATAGTGGACATTCTAAAATAAAATGATATGCAGTTTCTTCTCTGTTTTTTCCGAAAAGGCAGTGCCAATTATATCTACTTTGATCTGCCATAAAAGCATTTTTAGTAAACTTCTATTCGAAGGGAGTTGTTTAAGTTTATTGTAATAATTAAACGTTTTTAAGTATGAAACTATGAGCATAATCTGCCAAGCTCTGTTTAACTTTTTTATGTACACCAAGAATGTAATTTCTCGAAATCTGAGCTCATTCATAAAATCTGGTTTGTAACAGAGTTACTGCCCTTAGATAAAGAATACGCCATTTGTAAAGAGATCTATGCAAAATCGGTCACAGCTACGTAAAGAACCCCAGGAGATTATATATTTTAATATATTGATAATTTAGTGGGTTAAAACTAAGTGGAGCTCTGGTACATCTATAAGATACAAATGTCCGTGAGTGTTAACTAGATACATAATATATTATAATCGCTTTCTTTACATGTTGTTTGAAACGAGTATCCCGGTGTTTAGCCTAATAAATCATAAATTTGCTCCTATGCATTTTTTTTTATTATTCCGACGTTCTACGTAACTGCATATAATGCTCGCCAATACGAAAAATCTCAAAAGAGCATTAAACGTGTATTTTAACACACTACCCGGTGTTATGGGTTTTCGACGGCGTTGGCATAAATTTAGATGACAGTCAACCATTGCATTTCCCATAGGCTTCCATTATAGCCTTTACGGCTACCCTGATTTCCTATATCTTGCCTGAAACTTACATCCAAGTGCCATGTAATGAGGAACTTTTTTTCATAGCTAATTTGTCGATTCTCCTACCATGTGATTTGTATGGTGGCAGGGATTATTGGCTACAATATGACTGCGCGGAGGTTGTCTCAAAACACACTCGGGTTTTACTGGACATTGAGTAATGAGTTTCTTGAAACCCAGAAACACAAAATTCTAATAATAAAATGATTCTAAAATGATTTAATAGACTGATTTAAGTACCATGATACCATAGAACACCATGCTAATCATAGAATCAACATCGAACGTCCGAGTTATTAATCAAAGTATTGCAGGTAGGATGGTGTTCCCTAATATTGCGGTGCTTACTGTTTATGGTTAAAATGAATCCCAATTATCGCAACTTTCTCGAGTTTTTCCCGATCTTTATTTAGTTCAACATGTCTGAAGTCCATTTTATTGCGAAATCAATTGGCTGATTGCAGCCGTGGCTATATGTGACCCCACGGTCACCATTTGAACAAACTTGGTAAAGGACCATAAGAGTATAGTAAATGCAAAATATTAACCCTCCGGCTCTTGTAGTTCCAGAGAGGAAGACTAATGTTTTCCCCAAACAACTTTAGAATGTTAATATCAAAATCGATGAGATATGGTCAAGTGAATTTTTCAACGATGTACGCATTTTAGGCATGAGCAATGTCAACCATATAGTACATGACAGTAATTCAACACTTTTGATGTGAATATAATATTAGAAAGAATACTTATAGGGCAGAAACTGTGCGCTTTATATTCGAAAAGTTTGGTGCAGTTTTACTCAAAGTTGTTTTGTTTTTTATGTGAAATAAACTGGTCCATAAAATAGTCCATTTATCCAGCGAGTGCAGACGAGACATCATTTCTGAATAAAATAAGCCATGTTATCACATCATCCAAAATTCGAAGTTTGACAATGGGCCAATACTCAGGTGAGCGCTATAGTGCCATCATGGCCCTCTTGATATGATTTTCTCAGATTTTCATGTTGCCTTAAAGATTTTACCTCAAACAGTTTATATAAAGACAGTTTCTCTGAAAAAAGAAACACTTAAATAGTAATATAAACTATGACTATGGATACAACATTATCCAAATCGAAATTGTTCAACAACTGATATATTTTTGCCTGAGCACAAAGAAACCACCACTCTTATATAAACAGCCTGTACAGAGCCCTGTTACTTCAGTATACTGTGTGAAATATGCATCCCCAGTGCATTGTGTGTAACCTGCTTACCAGTACTTAGTTATCCCAGTGTATCTCTGTTGTACTATGTGTGACCTGCTTACCTGTACTTAGTTACCCCCAGTGCATCCCCAGTGTACATTGTGTAACCTACTTACCACACTTAGTTACCCGAGTGCATCCCCAGTGTACATTGTTTAACCTACTTACCACACGTACATCCCCAGTGTGACCTGCTTACCAGTACTTAGCTACACCAGCATATCACATTATACTGCGTGTAACATGCTTACCAGTACTTAGTTACCCCAGTGTATCCCCAATGTACTGTGTGTAACTTGCTACCCAGTTCTTAGTTTCCCCAGTACATTCCTATTGTAATGTGCGTAACCTGCTTACTGGTACCTAGTTACATCAGAGCATCCCCAGTATACTTTGTGTAACCTGCTTACTGGTACCTAGCTACATTATGTAACCTGCTACCAGTACTTTTAAAATGACCCGAGTGTATCCCCAGTGTACTATGTGTAAACTGCTACCCAGTACTTAATTACCCCAGTGTATTCCCGGTGTACTAGTACTGTGTGTAACCTGCTACCAGTACTTTTAAAATGACCCCAGTGTATCCCCAGTGTACTGTGTGTAACCTGCTACCCAGTACTTAATTACCCCAGTGTATTCCCGGTGCACTGTGTGTAATCTGCTACCAGTAATTAATTACCTCAGTGCATCCCCAGTGTACTGTGTGGAACTGGCTACCCTGTACTTAATTACCCCAGTGCATCCCAAGTGTACTGTGTGTAACCTGCTACTCAGTACTTAATAACCCCAGTGTATCCCCAGTGTACTGTGTGTAACCAGCTACCCAGTACTTAATTGCCCCAGTGTATCCGCAGTGTACTGTGTGTAACCGGCTTCCCAGTACTTAATTACCCAAATGTATCCCCAGTGTACAATGTGTAACTGGCTACCCAGTACTTATTTATCCCAGTGCATCCCAAGTGTACTGTGTGTAACCTGCTACCCAGTACTTAATTACCCCAGTGTATCCCCAGTGTACTGTGTGTAACCTACTACCAGAACTTTTAAAATTACCACAGTGTATCCCCAGTGTACAGTGTGTAACCTGCTACCAAGTACTTAATTACCCCAGTGTATTCCCGGTGTACTGTGTGTAACCTGCTACCAGTACTTTTAAAATTATCCCAGTGTAACCCCAGTGAACTGTGTGTAACCTGCTACCCAGTACTTAATTACCCCAGTGTATTCCCGGTGTACTGTGTGTAACTGCTACCAGTACTTAATTACCCCATGGCATGCCCAGTGTACTGTGTGTAACCTGCTACCCAATACTTAATTACCCCAGCGTATCCCCAGTGTATTGTGTGTAACCAGCTACCCAGTACTTAATTATGGCAGTGCATCCCCAGTGTACTGCGTGTAACCTGCTACCCAGTACTTAGTTATCCTAGTGTATCCCCAGTGTACTGTGTGTAACCTGCTTACCAGTGCTTAATTACCCAAGTGCATTCTCAGTGTACTGTGTGTATAACATGTTTACCAGTACTTAGTTACCCCCAGTGTATCCCCAGTGTACTGTGTGTTACATGCTTACCAGTACTTAGTTACCCCGGTGTATCCCCAGTGTACTGTGTGTTACATGCTTACCAGTACTTAGTTACCCTGGTGTATCCCGTGTGTACTGTGTGTAACATGCATACCACTACTTAGTTATCCTAGTGTATCCCGTGTGTACTGTGTGTAACATGCTTACCAGTCAGGGCTCTGGAAATATTTTGAAAATCCACTTGCCCAGGGCAAGTGGATTTTCAGAATCCACTTGCCCTGTTCAAAATCCACTTGCCCTGTCCAAAATGTCACTTGCCCCAAATTCAAAAGTCACTTGTCCCAAAATCAAGCCTTTGTCAACGTACCAAACTTTTCTAGACGCTGCGCGCCACCGACGTATCCATGGTGGGTAGTAGATTACGTTTAGGGCTTGATTTCACTGGAGAATCACGAGAAATAGATCCATTTTCAGATTGGCTGGGTGAACACAAATCAACACCATCACTACTATCCTTAAATCCAAGTTCACTGTCAGACTGACCACCAGAATCGCACAAATCAACATTTCTAAGATCACCAGGTGTATTTTCCTCAGTAATTTTAGACACATGTTTAGTTTTGTCCTTACAAGGAACGTAATAGAGACATGGTTAATTTGTAACTTTTTTTGTAAGATTGTTGAAATAATGAAGGATCATTTATTAAATACTGCATCATGTAATTACCCACAGAAATCGGACATATTGTAAATGCATGTAATAAACCACATGGACTATCCACTACTAGTATATTAAAATATATATTTTATATACATACGGGGACCTACATATGGGGATACTGTACTATGTTTACAATACGTCCGATTCCTATGAATTACCATATAAACTCATGAATATCAAAAGAAACAATTACCCCTTTCACACATTTCCAAACCGCCTTTGATTACATCATCAATTTTACATCAACATTCGTGAATGTGTTTCAAAAGTTTCCCTTTATAGTAACTGCAAACAAAACATCTGCCTACTCAACGCCAGGCCACAAATAAAGTGATAATCGTGTTACCAAATGTGCCAAACAAAATACAAACTCGCAAACAAAGTTTGTTTAATAATATGTGTCAAAATAACTTCAATAAAGCAACCCGCTGCATTCACATACCTTCCTTAATTAGTGCCAGTAATTAATTTCTACGTTATTTGTGTATAGAACAGTACTTGCCGTAATCGTTTATAAATTGCTGTTTGTTTACAATTTTCCAATGACCCGCGTTTCACCTTTTACACAGCTATAAGTACTTGGCGGACTGATCAGTGTGTATTCATTACCTTTTCCGATAACAGTCAGCGTCAATACACAATATGCGTTGCATAAAATCTTGGTGCGGTTATACTCTTAAAACATATAAATTCGAAAGTTCGGCTAAACATATGATTTATGTTGCGCGTAAAATAATGCATAACAGAAGTCTACAAACTTTACAATGGTTACGTTTTATCGATTATAATTGGATTTATTTGATTATAATTGGATTAATTTTTGGGATGGTCTTATCATGTTAGTAGAGGACACACTTTAGTATAAATAGGGAGATGAATATTATTAATGCTATCGGCGCATGGACATTTTTGATTAGCACCTCAAACTTTCCTCGGCCAATCAGGTTTTGACAAACTGTCAAAGTGGGAGGGATTTCTTAATTACCGCTCGCGGCGAAAGCGATGGGTTTGTAATCGGCACACTTTATGATAAGCCGAGTTTTCGTTTGATTTTTTGTCTAAAACGGAAACGTCCAGTCGGGCAAGTGTCGGACAACCAGATTTGCGAAGGACACCTGCCCGCACCCAAATTCCACTTGCCCGGGGCGTCGGGCAACCATATTTCCGGAGCCCTGCCAGTGCTTAGTTACCTCAGTGTAGACCTAGTGTACTGTGTGTAACCTGCTTACCACTACTTAGTTACCACAGTGTATCCCCAGTGTACTTTATGTAACATGTTTACAGGGCTCTGGAAATATTTTGAAAATCCACTTGCCCAGGGCAAGTGGATTTTCAAAATCCACTTGCCCTGTCCAAAATGTCACTTGCCCCAAATTTAAAAGTCACTTGCCCCAAAATCAAGCCTTTGTGAACATACAAAAAAAAATTAGGCGCTGCGCGCCAACTTCAATATTATTCTAATGTTTGGTTATTGTAAAAAACTGTAACATTACACTGTACTATATTGTGGAAATCAGATGGAAAAAACATTTCTTATATTTATTCAAATAACACTATTATATTCTATATATACTTTGATAAAAAGCAAATGTCGACTATATGATGATATGTTCAAGACATATTAGTTCTAAACTACATCAACATTCATGAATGTGTTTTTAAAAGTTTCCCTTTATAGTAATTGCAAACAACATCTGCCTACTCAGCTTTAATCGTCACCGTCAGGCTACGAAAGTTATATAATTAATCGTGTTACCAAATGTGCCAATCAAAATACAAACTCACAAACAAAGTTTGTTTTTAATAATATGTGTCAAAATAACTTCAATAAAGCAACCCATTCACATACCTTCCTTAATTAGTGCCAGTAATTAATTTCTACTTTATTTGTGTATGGTACAGTACTTGCCATAATCGTTTATTTAAAAATAAATTGCTTTTTGTTTACAATTTTCCAATGACCTGCGTTTCACCTATTACACAGCTATAAGTACTTGGCGAACTGATAAGTGTGTATTCATTACCTTTTCCGATAACATTCAGCGTCAATACACAATATGCGTTGCATAAAATCTTGGTGCGGTTATACTCTACATAATTCGAAAGTTCGGCTAAACATATGATTTATGTTGCGCGTAAAATACTGCATAACAGAAGTCAACAAACTTTACAATGGTTACGTCTTATCGATTATAATTGGATTAAATTTTTGGGATGGTCTTGTCTTATCAAACATATTAGTAGAGGACTCACTTCAGTAATAGGGAGATGAATAGAACACACTTCAGTAATAGGGAGATGAATATTATTAATGCCAATCAAGCAAGATTATCGGCGCATGGACATTTTTGATTGGCACCTCAAACTTTCGTCGGCCAATCAGGTTTTGACAAACTGTAAGTGGGAGGGATTAAACAATCACAAAACAACACAGGTCAGATTTATGACACTCCTGAATTACCGCTCGCGGCGAAAGCGACAGGTGGTTAATTCGTAATCAGCACACTTTATGATAAGCCGAGTTTTTGTTTGATTTTTTGTCTAAAACGGAAACGTCCAGTCGGGCAAGTGTCGGACAACCAGATTTGCAACAGACACCTGCCCGCACCCAAATTCCACTTGCCCGGGGCGTCGGGCAACCATATTTCCGGAGCCCTGGTTTACCAGTACTTAGTAACCCCAGTGTATCACCAGTGTACTGTGTGTAACCTGCTTACCAGTTCTTAATTACCCAAGTGCATTCTCAGTGTACTGTGTGTTTAACATGTTTACCAGTACTTAGTTACCACAGTGTATCCCCAGTGTACTTTATGTAACATGTTTACCAGTACTTAGTTACCCCAGTGTATCACCAGTGTACTGTGTGTAACCTGCTTACCAGTTCTTAATTACCCAAGTGCATTCTCAGTGAACTGTGTGTTTAACATGTTTACCAGTACTTAGTTACCCCAGTGTACCCCCAGTGTGCTGTGTGTAACCTGCTTACCAGTACTTAGTTACCCCAGTGTATCCCAAGTCTACTGTGTGTTACATGCTTACCAGTACTTAGTTACCCTAGTGTATCCTGTGTGTACTGTGTGTAACATGCTTACCACTACTTAGTTACCCTAGTGTATCCCGTGTGTACTGTGTGTAACATGCTTACCAGTGCTTAGTTACCTCAGTGTAGACCTAGTGTACTGTGTGTAACCTGCTTACCACTACTTAGTTACCACAGTGTATCCCAAGTGTACTTTATGTAACATGTTTACCAGTACTTAGTTACCCCAGTGTATCACCAGTGTACTGTGTGTAACATGCTTACCAGTACTTAGTTACCCTAGTGTATCCCGTGTGTACTGTGTGTAACATGCTTACCACTACTTAGTTACCCTAGTGTATCCCATGTGTACTGTGTGTAACATGCTTACCAGTGCTTCGTTAGCTCAGTGTAGACCTAGTGTACTGTGTGTAACCTGCTTACCACTACTTAGTTACCCCAGTGTATCCCAAGTGTACTGTGTGTTACATGCTTACCAGTACTTAGTTACCCCAGTGCATCCCCAGTGTACTGTGTGTTACATGCTTACCAGTACTTAGTTACCCTAGTGTATCCCGTGTGTACTGTGTGTAACATGCTTACCACTACTTAGTTACCCTAGTGTATCCCGTGTGTACTGTGTGTAACATGTTTACCAGTACTTAGTTACCCCAGTGTATCCCCAGTGTACTGTGTGTAATCTGCTTACCAGTACTTAGTTTCCCCAGTGTATCACTAGTGTACTGTGTGTAACCTGCTTACCAGTACTTAGTTACCCCAGTGTATCCCCCGTGTACTGTGTGTAACATGCTTACCAGTGCTTAGTTACCCCAGTGTATCCCCAGTGTACTGTGTGTAATCTGCTTACCAGTACTTAGTTTCCCCAGTGTATCCCCAGTGTACTTTATGTAACATGTTTACCAGTACTTAGTTACCCCAGTGTATCCCCAGTTTACTGTGTGTAATCTGCTTACCAGTACTTAGTTTCCCCAGTGTATCCCCAGTGTACTTTATGTAACATGTTTACCAGTACTTAGTTACCCCAGTGTATCCCCAGTGTACTGTGTGTAACATGCTTACCAGTGCTTAGTTACTTCAGTGTATCCCCAGTGTACTGGGTGTAATCTGCTTACCAGTACTTAGTTTCCCCAGTGTATCCCCAGTGTACTTTATGTAACATGTTTACCAGTACTTAGTTACCCCAGTGTATCCCCAGTGTACTGTGTGTAACATGCTTACCAGTACTTAGTTACCCTAGTGTATCCCCAGTGTACTGTGTGTAATCTGCTTACCAGTACTTAGTTTCCCCGGAGTATCCCCAGTGTACTGAGTGTAATCTGCTTACCAGTACTTAGTTACCCTAGTGTATCCCCAGTGTACTGAGTGTAATCTGATTACCAGTACTTAGTTTCCCCAGTGTATCCCCAGTGTACTGAGTGTAATCTGCTTACCAGTACTTAGTTTCCCCAGTGTATCCCCAGTGTACTGAGTGTAATCTGCTTACCAGTACTTAGTTTCCCCAGTGTATCCCCAGTGTACTGAGTGTAATCTGCTTACCAGTACTTAGTTTCCCCAGTGTATCCCCAGTGTACTGAGTGTAATCTGCTTACCAGTACTTAGTTTCCCCAGTGTATCACTAGTGTACTGTGTGTAACATGCTTACCAGTACTTAGTTACCCCAGTGTATCCCCCAGTGTACTGTGTGTAACATGCTTACCAGTGCTTAGTTACTTCAGTGTATCCCCCAGTGTACTGTGTGTAATCTGCTTACCAGTACTTAGTTTCCCCAGTGTATCACTAGTGTACTGTGTGTAACCTGCTTACCACTACTTAGTTACCACAGTGTATCCCCAGTGTACTTTATGTAACATGTTTACCAGTACTTAGTTACCCCAGTGTATCCCCAGTGTACTGTGTGTAACATGCTTACCAGTGCTTAGTTACTTCAGTGTATCCCAGTGTTCTGTGTGTAATCTGCTTACCAGTACTTACTTTCCACAGTGTATCCCCAGTGTACTGAGTGTAATCTGCTTACCAGTACTTTGTTTCCCCAGTGTATCACTAGTGTACTGTGTGTAATATGTTTACCAGTACTTAGTTACCCCAGTGTATCCCCCAGTGTACTGTGTGTAACATGCTTACCAGTGCTTAGTTACTTCAGTGTATCCCCAGTGTTCTGTGTGTAATCTGCTTACCAGTACTTAGTTTCCCCAGTGTATCACTAGTGTACTGTGTGTAACCTGCTTACCACTACTTAGTTACCACAGTGTATCCCCAGTGTACTTTATGTAACATGTTTACCAGTACTTAGTTACCCCAGTGTATCCCCAGTGTACTGTGTGTAACATGCTTACCAGTACTTAGTTACCCTGGTGTATCCCCAGTGTACTGTGTGTAACATGCTTACCACTACTTAGTTACCCTAGTGTATCCCTAGTGTACTGTGTTTAACATGCTTACCAGTGCTTAGTTACCCCAGTGTATCCCCAGTGTACTGTGTGTAATCTGCTTACCAGTACTTAGTTTCATCAGTGTATCACTAGTGTACTGTGTGTAACATGTTTACCAGTACTTAGTTACCCCAGTGTATCCCCAGTGTACTGTGTGTAACATGCTTACCAGTACTTAGTTACCCCAGTGTATCCCCAGTGTACTGTGTGTAAAATGCTTACCACTACTTAGTTACCCTAGTGTATCCCTAGTGTACTGTGTGTAACATGCTTACCAGTGCTTAGTTACCCCAGTGTATCCCCAGTGTACTGTGTGTAATCTGCTTACCAGTACTTAGTTTCCCCAGTGTATCACTAGTGTACTGTGTGTAACATGTTTACCAGTACTTAGTTACCCCCAGTGTATCCCCAGTGTACTGTGTGTAATCTGCTTACCAGTACTTAGTTTCCCCAGTGTATCACTAGTGTACTGTGTGTAACCTGCTTACCACTACTTAGTTATCACAGTGTATCCCTAGTGTACTTTATGTAACATGTTTACCAGTACTTAGTTACCCCAGTGTATCCCCAGTGTACTGTGTGTAACATGCTTACCAGTGCTTAGTAACTTCAGTGTAGACCTAGTGTACTGTGTGTAACATGTTTACCAGTACTTAGTTACCCCAGTGTATCCCCAGTGTACTGTGTGTAATCTGCTTACCAGTACTTAGTTTCCCCAGTGTATCACTAGTGTACTGTGTGTAACCTGCTTACCACTACTTAGTTACCCCAGTGTATCCCCCAGTGTACTGTGTGTAACCTGCTTACCACTTATGTTATCTCAGTGTAGACCTAGTATACTGTGTGTAACCTGCTTACCACTTATGTTACCTCAGTGAATCCCCAGTGTACTGTGTGTAACCTGCTTACCACTACTTAGTTACCCTAGTGTATCCCGTGTGTACTGTGTATAACATGCTTACCAGTGCTTAGTTACCCCAGTGTATCCCCAGTTTTCTGTGTGTAATCTGCTTACCAGTACTTAGTTTCCCCAGGGTATCACTAGTGTACTGTGTGTAACCTGCTTACCACTCAGGGCTGTACAAATAATTTTTTTAGCCACTAGTCCAGGACTAGTCACCCTGTCAAAAGTGACTAGTCCCAAAAAAATTGTGACTAGTCCCAAAAAATGGACACAAGTCCTGAATTCTTTCGATTTCTCAATATGTTAAAATTGCGTCTTGCATACTCATTACAATTCATTATACACAGTCATTGAGTCAAGGAAGCAATCCTTATTTGGTCTTCAGACAATTAATGTATGTTTCTGTGGTATAGTCTATATACTGATAGATTGTAGACCGCATTGGGTGAATCAGTAGCAATAGTAAGAATCACATCTGCATTTTCAAATTTCAGTATAGATATTGAGTTTCATATTATAGTTCAGATAATCATTTAATGTAGTAGAGAAAAAAAGTCATAACTTTATACAGGTAAGGGGCTACAGATGAGATTCTTAACTTTATTACCAATTTACCTAACGCAAAAAATAAATAACATGTGAATCAATATAAACATTTTATTTTTATGTTTTTGTCAACTACACCAGATGAGTTTGACTTTTTGATTGGCTGTGCATCACATTCTTCATTTTTCCTTTTTATTTTTACTTTCACTTTCGCTTTCATATTTTCCCTATTTTTAACACTGAAAAAGTTCAACAAACTCATTTTGAAATGTAAACATTAGCACTGCCAAATACGAAATCAAACTGATTATGTATATCAGTTCGTTTTGTTTTTATTTCATTTTTTTGACAACTCAATTCTTCGAACGTAATTAGTACACTATGCACAAACCGTTACCCCACCCGCCTTTCATGTCTGTTACAATTACGCTCAACAATACACTGAGAAACAATAAAAACGAATCACACCTACCATTTCATATCAAACATACTTCCATTATCAAACGTCCTTAGTTTCTTTACTCATCGAAAGTTTGCCGACAAATCGGCCTGATTGCTAATGAATCAACGTGTTATAGTGTTATTGTTTCAGTGTATCGCCATTTTCAGCTCACCACGTGACGAACAGGTAATCACGTGACGAACATGTGTAGTAGTCATTTCATTGTCTAGCGGGTCTGGATTAAAATAGATCGGGTCAATTGATTGGATACTGTCGACAATGCCGACTGTCAAAGTAATTTGGAGGCGGTACTTCCGGCATGGTTAATTGTTGATAAAACTGCCCGGGGCAATCGCTGCTGTGGATGCTAATTGCATTACGTAAGCGAGTGCAATTAAAGGATTACGTTGAGAAGTGTGCTGGGGTTGTTTTATGACAGGTTGCCGACTTTGTTAACTGGACAAATCTGGGACTGAAATCTTTAAAACAGTGACATGCCCGACTTTCTCTTTTTTTAAAATTGGACTAGTCCGGGACTGACATCTTTGAAAAAGTGACACGCCCGACTTTGGTTTTGGACTAGTCCCGGGCGTCGGGCTATAGGATTTGTACAGCCCTGCCACTACTTAGTTATCCCAGTGTATCCCCCAGTGTACTGTGTGTAACCTGCTTACCACTTATATTATCTCAGTGTAGACCTAGTATACTGTGTGAAACCTGCTTACCACTTACGTTACCTCAGTGAATCCCCAGTGTACTGTGTGTAACCTGCTTACCAGTACTTAGTTACCCCAGTGTATCCCCAGTGTACTGTGTGTAACCTGCTTACCAGTACTTAGTTACCCCAGTGTATCCCCAGTGTACTGTGTGTAACCTGCTTACCAGTACTTAGTTACCCCAGTGTATCCCCAGTGTACTGTGTGTAACCTGCTTACCAGTACTTAGTTACCCCAGTGTATCCCCAGTGTACTGTGTGTAACCTGCTTACCAGTACTTAGTTACCCCAGTGTATCCCCAGTGTACTGTGTGTAACCTGCTTACCAGTACTTAGGGACCGACCATTTTGATCTCTGGGGGGGGCCTGGGATTTTCCTTTGAGCCGGAATATTTTTTTTTCATTTCTTGAAAGCCGGGATATTTTTTTCGCCTAACACACTGGCCAGATTTTTTTTTTTCGTGAACTTGAAAGCCAGAATATTTTTTTTAAAGTTTTACTATTCGTAGAATAAGAAGAGCTGTTGTAGATCTACTCAACGTCTGCGTCCACGGGTTGGTTTTCAGTTGTTAGCCAAGTCCTGTTATTTCAGCAACCACTGGTCAGTGAAACTTGAAATATGTCATCAGTACCATCAAGGACACTGGCATTTAAGCAAAAGCATGTTTTTTTATTACTTTGAATTTCTGGTTAAAGTTCTTTTTTGACAAAGTCCATTTATTTTAACAACTTAAAGTCGTACATCAAAACTTCAGTAAAGCTTGGAATATCAAGGGCACTAGTAGACACATGTTCCATATTATTTAAGCAAAGTTATGTTTTTCTGTTCGACTTCAAAATGCTGGTTAAAGTTTTTAGGCAAGTCCTTTATTTCAATAGGTGATTGTTAATTATTAATACAACTTCAGTAAAGCGTGAATGCTAGCAGACACATGTTCCATAACTCTGTATTGCATTTTAGCAAAATTGTGGCTCTTTTTCTCGATAAATATTTTCTGTATTGTATTTTAGAAAATGTGTAGCCTATAATTTTCGACTTAGAATTGGTTTTATTTTATTTGTTGGCAAGTCCATTTATTTCAATACCCACTAGCCATATATCTCAGCCAAAGGAGCTTGACAAGTGTCATCACTTACAGACACAATCATGTTTCATAACTTTTTATTTCATTTTAGCCAGATGATATTTTCTTTTTCAACTTAGAGTTTCAGTTAAAGATTTTTAAGCAGCTTCATATATTTCAATAAAACCACTGCATACATCCAATAACAATGGCAAGCCTGTATATATCATTATAGCCACATAAACCCCACACCTTCCCCAGATTGACAAATATTTATTCTATTCTTCAGTTACCATTCTGCATCCATCCTGTTCTCTTCCATCCACTTCCCAACACCCTCCTCTCAACCCCCATCTCCAATGAAAATATTGTATTATTTCTGTTTTTTTTTCCCTATTCAGTAACACTTCACTTCCCCTCCCCACCTGGCCTCTTCAAGTTCATATTCTTCCTGGGGTATTGAAGGTCTTGCTTTGATATTTGGTATATATGTTCATTGACCACCCCCACCCCGCACCCCTACTCCCTACCTCAGTCGCCACCACCTATTAACCTTCACAATTAAGACTTGGTTGGTGAGACAGAAGTGTCAGTGACCTTGTTTAAAATTGACCTTAAATAGTGGAGAATGCTGTCCTTTCGACAGCTCTTTTGTTTTTGTTTAATATGGATCTTTCCATATATTTGGTGGATAGAACTTTATGTGCTGGTGTTAATATTTAGTTATGCTTGTACTTGTCTGCTTTCTATGTGAGCCCCTTTTGCTCTTCTGAATTATGAATTGATTGGATGTTTTGTTTGATAGGGGATGGTTTTGTAATGGGCAATGACTACCATGTTCCATACCATTCTTATTAACACTGGCTTTGTCTGTAACCTATTGCATGAGGCTTAAGCTCTTCTTAAGTCCATTTACTTGTTGATGATATTCACAAAATCCATCGCATAAGTACCAGGACCCTTGTACTGTAATACTATCATGACCACTGCATACTACATTGATTACTAACATGCCCAAAGTACATCACATCTATAACTGTCATGGCTACTCTTTACCTCATTTTCTACTACCATGACCACTGTATATTGCAAGTATTACTATCATGACCACTGTATATCACATTTAGGACTACCATGACTACTGAAAAAACCATCCACCAAAAAATGTTTTCTAGGTGCTGAGAATAGTTATTTTGAACAGAGAGAAGTGACCATGTATTTCAAAGGAAAATTTAGCAGAAGCAAATATCTTTTTCAAACATATTTTTCAGTATAATAAAATAAATAGCCTTTGAAGGTTGACAAATGTTCACTGTCACCCTCACAGGATTGCAATATTTACATACTACCATGACCAATGTATATCACATTTAGGCCATTATTTTTTATTATTTTTAAGAACCATCAAGACAGAGAGTAGCTGTAGGAGGAAGGGGAAAATTCCCTAAGGAAAAATAAAAAAAACTAATTTCGTTTTGTCGTAGGAGGGTTCTTAAAACAAATTATCAAAAAATAATGGCCTTATAACAACCATGACTTATGTATACCACATTAATTATAACCATGAATATCATGTTTATTACTACCATAATCAGTGTATACCAAATTACTACCATGATCACTTTATAACACTTTATACAACAAATTTGCTGCCACCATTGCCAGTGTATACTACAGTATAACATTTATAACTGCCATGACTAATGTATACCACATGTATTACTACCATGATCTATGCACATCACATTTATTACAACCATGAATACTATCACTGTCATCTACAACTCATTTCAACTTGAGATTTCAATAAACTTCTGAGCAGAAGTTGTGGATGTAGCCAGATTGTGGTTAAACATATCCATGTTGAATCCAGTGGCTGATGAAGTAGATCTACATTTATCTTATTGACCGAATAGGGAGCCAGATTTTTTTCCTCTAATTGGACTCAGAGCCAGATTATTTTTTTCCAACAATTTGAGGGACTGTTTATTTTTTTCCCTTCAAGTCAGAGCCAGGATATTTTTTTTCAGCAATTCAAGGGCCAGAATATTTTTTCAAAAAAATCCAGGCCCCCCCCAGAAATCAAAATGGTCGGTACCTTAGTTACCCAGTGTATCCCCAGTGTACTGTGTGTAACCTGCTTACCAGTACTTAGTTACCCCAGTGTATCCCCAGATTACTGTGTGTAACCTGCTTTATACCTGTTCTGAGTGAGTACTTTGTTACCTCAGTGTACTCAAGTAAGTTTGAGTGAGATAGAAAACACATGCTTTCTATAAGTGCTTGAAAACAACACTTGTTTACACAACTACTTCCACCATGCTCTTCTATATTTTCATTTGCAGATGGTCCACAGCTGTTTAAGTTTAATTATTTTGACAACAATATACATTTATCTTAGGATTATTTGTGTTGAAGGTGGAGATGCACACAATGTATGCAGAAAGTAGCAAAATCGATTAACTGCTTATCACCAGTATTTGACATAATGGGGTTATTTTAATTCTATTATTAAAATATTTAATTAAGATCGTGAGATGACTATCCTTTGATAATGTTGGAATTGATATCCTTTGAATAGGTTTACTGTTAGATATTGATAGGTGAAAATGTAAGAATCAGTTTCATTGGTCAATCTTCATATTAATACCAGGTGCAACGAAGTTTCGTGCACTGTCCACCTGAGATCTTCACCGCGTGCACGTCGCTGTGTGGCGGAGGGACTTTAAACCTCAGAACGACACAGAAACAAACAACAAAAAGGGATCTAGAAGAAATTTGAAGATTCAGTGGGAAAGTTTTCTGTTATTTTGCACAATCACTATTTCAAATTTAATTTTTTATCAGCTTCTACAGAAACTTTTCAATTGTATGCTCAGTTTTTAATAGAACATTCAAATCTGCAGAGGCAATTAAGAACTACATTAGTGGTATAAGGATAATGCATCAAATGTTAGGAGTGGATAACGAGCACATTAATACAGTCCTAATTGATTTGTTGTTAAAGGGGATGGCCAAAGTCAAATCAAATTTGGTAAAACAAGCAGAGCCTATCACTCCAGAATATAATAAATAATATATATTTAGTTCTAGATCACTCTTCAGAAGAGGATATGACATACTGGTGTTTATTTTTATTCGCCTTTTTCTTGCTTGCAAGGAAATCAAATTAGTCCCTACTTGTCAAAAAGATTTAAAAAACCCAAAATTCTTATTAAGACAAGATGTTGAAATAAGTAATTCAGACCATGTACTGGTCAAAAAACATTCAATGTGGAGAAAGAGTACTGAAGACCCCACTTACAATAATCAAAGGCTCATGCTTATGTCGAGTGCAGGCATATCTTAATATGATTAAAGTAATACACAGAAAGAGTGATTCCCCTTTATTTGTTTTAAATCAGGGAAATAATAACTACAGTATGTATTTAGGAAATCTGAGATCAACAGTACAGCAGTTAGGTTTAAACCCACAGCTTTTTCTACTAATTTATTTTGTAGGGGATTTGCGACTTTTGCATTCCGTCTCGACTTGCCATCACGAGTGCTGGCGTGGCGAAGTCTGTAGCGCAGCAGATTCAGTCGTTTATGGTGCCACTGAGGTTCTTCGGTGTGTTCTTAGTCAAGAACTTTCCTTTAGCCTGGTCCATCGGATGGGGACGTAAACTGGGCGGTCCCGTGTATCAGTCTGTCCTCCGAGCATGTTAAAGAACCATAGGAATCTATTCGATAATAAGAGTAGGGCAGGGTTCCCGGATTCCTATGTATCCTTCCCTTCTCTCTGGGGTGGCTCTAAATAACCTATACTGTGTTGATGAGCCGTTAAACACCATTCAATTCAATTCGACTTGCCATCAGATTTGATACAATTGATGGGAGATTGGAAATCTGATGCTTATAAAAAGTATTTACAATATTCGTTCGAAGATAAAATTAGAGTCGCATGTTTTACTAGCAAAGCAATGGAATAATGCAGGTGACAGTAGTTATGAATTTTATTAATTAACGGTGCTTATGGTTATCTTTACTCTTAGTGCTTGTTCTATATTTATAGGCATTATATTTTATATTTTCAGTTGGATGAGTAGACTGATCAAACGGGATAGGCATACCATAGCAGTAAGAGTATGTTACAAAGGCACTGTTGATTGATATGTTAATTCATGTGTAGTATATAGCCAAGGGGTGACAATTTGGAAATATATATTTCCCCTATTAGTGATGCCTTCCCAGATTGTAAATGAAAGCTTGGACAAGTTCGAAAACAAGCCACTTGGATTAGTAATAATGGAGTTATCTTTCAACTGGAACATGGCGATGATTTGCATAACTAGGCTTGTTATCGATCATCATTGCCAAGTTCGTTGAAATTCAGCACGGGGTTCAGGAGAACTAGTCCGGACAAAGTTTGTGTATTAAAACCTTTAATGGGCCATAACTCCGTCAAAAATCTTTCAACTGGAACTCGACAATGACATGCACAACTAGGTACTGATCATCCCTGCAAAGTTTTGTTGAAATCTGTGCAAGGGTTCAAGAGAACTAGTCCGGACCAAGTTTGTGTATTAAAACATTTAAAGGGCCATAACTCCGCCAAAAATCATTCAACTGGAACAAGGCGACAATATACACAACTATCATCCCTGCTAAGTTTCACTGATATCCGGCCAGAGGTTCAGGAGAAATAGTCCTGACAGAGTTTGTGTATTAAAACCTTTCAAGGGTCATAACTCTGCCGAAACTCATTCAACCACAACACGGAGATAATATGCACACGTAAGCTTGGTACTGATCATCCTTGCAAAGTTTCGCTGAAATCCGGCTAAATGAACGTCCGTCCTATTGTCTTAACGAGGCAAATTACAGCATTTTTAACCATCCTTCATTTAGTTAAAAATGCTGTATTTTGCCTGGCCGGATTTCAGCGAAACTTGGCAGGAATGATGATTGATCAGTACCAAGTACCACATATTGTTGTCATGTTCCGGTTGAATGTTTTTTGTTGGAGTTGTGACTCTTCAAAGGTATTAATACACAAACTTTGTCCGGACTAATTCTCCTTTAACTACCGGGCGGCTTTCAACGAAACTTGGTAGGGATCATCATTAACAAACCTAATTGCGCATATCATCATTGTGTTCTAGTTGAATGATTTTTTGCAGATTTTGGCCATTTCGCCAGTTGGTGAGACATCTGTTCTTACTAAAAACAACCTCTAAGTCTAATTTAGTATGGTTATTTACTCGAGGCACAATATAATTATATAAAATGGGTTTTGACCTCCAGCATAAAAGGGGCCCTATACAGGGGTACAACTTGGAGAACTTCGTCTTGCATTAATTTACTATGATGGAGTTTCCGCCTTTTGACGCTAACTCCATAGGCATACACTTTGAGATTTCAAGTTCATGTGTGGTGTATTTCATAGTTAATGATGTGTAGCTGCACAATTTTTTTTCATATATTCCCAACTTTTACTGCCCGGGTGGGGTGGGGTGGGGTGGGGGGAGGGTGGGGGGTAATTACTGGGGAGAGTGGGGGTGTAATTACCACTGCTGCACACAGCCTGTCTGTCAACTAAAATAGCAAAATACATTGTCCTACACATGTATGCTGAAGCAGCAGACTCTATCACAATAATATTTCACAAATGAACATTGAAACTTTTCTTATACAGTTATAACCACACAAAATCAAGATTTGGTGCCTTTTTGAAGGTCTGTTGGCAACCGGCTTTAAATTGTGATGCTTTACATTGTCTGGTTTTGATGATGATACATAGTAGTTCTAAGCCGTCTGCTGCAGCACGCTTGTTGATAAACACAGCCATGTGGGAAATGTTTACATTCTGTATTAGCAAGGGTCTTAACCTCATAGGCTCCTCCCAGCAAATTCAAATTGTTTGACAGTTGGTTTAAATTATATTTTGAAACTATACTTTGCAAATGACTGTTTAATTTTTTTTTAAACCAATTGATTTAACATGTTTAAATGCATATTTGGGCAACTTTTCATAATTTATTTTACAATAGTTTATTCAAAATTTTGAAAAGGGACCTCTGATGTGAAACATGCATAATTTATATAGAAACCTGCCCCAGCACCATCTTCTGCCTTTTATATGCAGAGACAACATGATAATAGAGATGTGGCACAATGAAGACTGCAAGGCAGCATGGCACAATGAAGACTGCAAGGCAGCATGGCACAATGAAGACTGCAAGGCAGCATGGCACAATGAAGACTGCACTGCAATGTCAACAGTGCCATGTTCGTGCATGGAAAAACAGACTTTGCCAAAAAAGGACACAGATCTTCTTATACACAATACTGGCAAAGAATCTGAATCCTGGAATAAATTTAGTATCCAATCTTCTTGGGGAATACTCACTCTTCCTGAAGTTGATTATATATCTGAAATATTGGCCAGGAATGATGAAGATCCCACAACGCAGCTTTTGAATCGAAGACCTTGATATTTCCATGAGATCCATTGCAATAGAAGAGCATATCCCAGAAGAGGCATCTACACTGATTGAAAAAGAGAACTTTGCATGGCTGGGTTAGAAATGCGTTTGGATAGTTCACTGAACTTAGATATCACTATTCATATGTATAGAAGGAATTAATGGACTGGAAAGTACCAATGCTGAGGATGCAATTAAAATTTCAGCAACAACGTTTGAAGAATATGAAGTAAAAGGCGTTCGCAACAATTCACACACGTGATGAACCACGGACAGTGCACAGAAGCCACCAAATGCTTACAGAATTCCAAGTACCTCCGCTTTTATGCAGACACCCAATACCTGCAGCAGGTAGAGATGATGACATAACCAATCTTAAAGAAATTCTAAATGAAATACTTCAAAAACTAAATAGAAGTAACACCCAAAAAGACAGAATACTGTTTGCTCCAGATCATAAAATTGCAAAAAATTTGCTACAGCTCAAAGAAAATCCTGTGTACAGCGCTCCACCTTCGCAAGTCGAAAATTTTCAGTCTATTTAGCCCTTTGCAAGAACGACTGGAAACATATTATGCCAGTTTGTAAATTGGTTTTGTGTGTTGATGCTTTCAACACAGAGAGAACCATTATACTACAGAACATTTATGTCAATGAAATATATGTATACAGTATGCAGTCTGTATGTATAAATATGCAACTTTGTCCATGCAGAATTAAATGTTAATAGTATATTTCTTGCATACTGACAAGGATATCCGTCATTTTACCGGGGCTAGATATTTCCATCTCACCCTAGGGTCGAGATAAAATTCACGCGCGCCAACATGCGGTATGCAAGAAAACATGCAAAACGTTAGTAGCTGGCGGCGTCAATGCACAACATGTCTCTGATATGCAAGAAAAAGAATCTATCATGGGTATTCGGTTCAGATATGGAATTCCAAGCCTCGGTTCCGATAAAAACACTTATACCTCGGGTTGAAATTCCCTATCTTCACCGGATACCCATGAAAGATTCTTATATCACTGCCTTATCTCTATTTGCAGATAGCATTTTGTTACAGCAACTTATTGCTAAATGTGCCTATCTGCTGTCAGATAATTGATGCCCTGCTGTGCGAATGGGTATTTTATTGCTCTGGAGTCAGTTAATTACATGGATGAATTATAGAGTTTCTCAATAAACAGAGGAATCTCGGGACAGTCTACTAACTGTGTGGCAGCTGGGGCTTTAAAATGGCCCCTTTACATGGGCTTTACATGGTTACAACTTGGGGAACTTGCAGGAATTTATATGTTCGACTGCCATTTTGCTCAATGCAAACTGGTTTTGTCAAAAGTGCTACAACAACTAGTATTCCCCACCCCCATCATCCAAATTAAGATAATTTAATGTGTGTACTTCTGAAGTTACTCATTCTCACAAGTGTGTTGAGTGTGGAGAAAGACAGGCAACAGTTTGAGGATAGATAGGCCACAGTTTGAGGATAGATAGGCCACAGTTTGAAGATAGACAGGCCACAGTTTGAGGATAGATAGGCCACAGTTTGAGGATAGATAGGCCACAGTTTGAGGATAGATAAGCCACAGTTTGAGGATAGATAGACCACAGTTTGAGGATAGGTAGGCCACAGTTTGAGGATAGACAGGCCACAGTTTGAGGATAGATAGGCCACAGTTTGAGGATAGACAGGCCACAGTTTGAGGATAGATAGGCCACAGTTTGAGGATAGACAGGCCACAGTTTGAGGATAGACAGGCTACAGTTTGAGGATAGACAGGCCACAGTTTGAGGATAGACATGCCACAGTTTGAGGATAGATAGGCCACAGTTTGAGGATAGATAGGTCACAGTTTGAGGATAGATAAGCCACAGTTTGAGGATAGATAGACCACAGTTTGAGGATAGGTAGGCCAGAGTTTGAGGATAGATAGGCCACAGTTTGAGGATAGATAGGCCACAGTTTGAGGATAGACAGGCCACAGTTTGAGGATAGATAGGCCACTTTTGAGGATAGACAGGCCACAGTTTGAGGATAGACAGGCCACAGTTTGAGGATAGATAGGCCACAGTTTGAGGATAGATAGGCCACAGTTTGAGGATGTATCAATGCAGTACTCTAGTGCTACACTTGCCAAGAACTATTGCGTTGCAATTCATCAATAACAGTTCATCAAAGAACAAAGTATAAAAAATTATATAAACTATTTTTCAGAGGTATACAAAATATGAGGTCCGCCAGTCCATATAGCAAGTAGAGCGATACAGGCCCTCTTGGGCCTCTTGTTTTTACATAATTGTTATTCCTCTAAAATGCTTGGGGGATTGACCTCGCATCAGGCTACTGTCAAGTATTTTCTCTACAGTAGACCTCATAATTTGTAAACATATAGTCTAGTATAAACCTTTTGAAAAGCGAGGATGTAGGGGAGTGTTTAAACGGGGGTATATGATATATGATATATCTTCCGTATTATCCAGTTACTCAGAAACACGTTCCATAACTTTGCAAAATTATTGACATTTTTCATCTTTGAAATTCATCAAATCCGGGATGGTTGTTTCAATTATCATGGCAAAATGTGATAGTCCTGCTTTAAAGTGTTGGAGATCTGTTTTATCCATTTCCCACTGCGAGCCTAGGAGCACTTAAACTGTAATGCAATTTCCTTAATGTCTTTGCCATTAAACTTCATTGTTGATTATTTAATGTGTGTACTTCCTGAAGTTACTCATTCTCACAAGTGTGTAGAGTGTGGAGAAAGATAGGCCACAGTTTGAGGATAGATAGGCCACAGTTTGAAGATTTATAACATGCAGTACTGTAGTGCCACGGGTGCCAAGAACTATTGCATACAAGTTAATCAAAGAACAAAGTATAACAAATAATATAAACTATTTTTCTCCGCTAGAGACTTTTTTTTCCTTTCTGAAGCAAAGCTCCAAAACTACTTGAGGTATCTTCACGAAACTTACTGCACATATCAGCCTTTTTTGCTTTATAAAACTTTGTTTTTATATGCCCCATACGTATGTCAGACGAGAAAAGTTTTAGTCTAGATTTTTATGTGACAGACAGCGCTAAAGCGGGGGATCTGTGTCACATGGACATATTTTCTAGTTGTTTTTTCATTGCCAAAATATTTGTTTCTGGAGCATAACTGGAAAAATGTTAAAAAAATCTGTTTGATGCCTAATAAATAAATGAACATAGGTCCTAATTGCTGAATAGGACATTAAGATGTTAATATAATTAGTGTTTCTACCTAACAGATTGTCCTTTTATTGAATTTTTCCGGAGCGTAACTTACATGTAAATACCAGGGAAGATACTATGAAAATTACCTATTGTCTTCAATCGCTCCATGGCTGGGATGGTAAAGACACTGCATTTGAAACCTTCTCGCCTCTCACCGCTGCGGGTTCGAATCCCACTGGGAGCTGGACTTGTAAGTAAGAATGTGTCGATTGTTACAGATGATGGGAGCAATTCTGTACTGGTTCTACCCAGGTAAAAGTGGGAGATTTGCCTTCACCACAAAAAAAATCGATCATCATATATATAACCTAAAATGTGCTGAAAGTGACATACAACACAATTCTGCCAGGTCAGCCTGTTGTCTTTGAGGCATATTTGTTTCGGCATAGCATAACAACCTGCAACCTAGCCGTGGCCATAGCTTAAAAAGTATTTGATCTTTGTTCATAAAACTTCACACACGCCTTCATCTCGAAGCCAGTGTTCAAAATTTCAACTCCTCAACCCGCCACCATCCATAACTCAAATTCCTGATTCCACACCTCCCTTTTACAAACATTTCTTTGGATGAAGACCACCCATAGAGCCTGGAAGGTTAAACTGGTACATCTGCAATGCAAAAACCAACCACTTGGATCTTAAAGGGACACATGGCAATCTTGAATTTTATTCAAACATTAAAATTTGCTCCCCAATTTACTTATCCTGCGTCATTTTGACTTTGTTTTATTTTAAACATATTTATTTTACATCGATTGCGAAACAAGTTCTTACAACTTAGATTAATCACTCTCGATGGCTTCCTGGGTAGAACCAGTACTAAGCAATGTGGATTAATTATCTTGCTCAAGGATAAATAACGTCGCCGCGACGGAGGATCGAACCCACGACCTCTCGATCAGGAGTTCGGCGCTCTACCACTGGACCACGCACTCCACTTATTTTGACTTTAATACTGCTTGCATATGATTAAATAAAAAATTGAAATTTGAGATTTCAATTTTCTCTGATATTTCACCAAATTTTTAAATATATTATTGATGCACTATTATAAAAAGTTAGTAATATGTAAAAATGATTTGCTTTGAACTATTCTAACAAATACTATTAATGATTGAACAAATGCAAGTAAAGAGAAAAACTAAAGGGACACCGTGAGTTTTTAAAAAATCAAGATTGCCGTGTGTCCCTTTAAATAGACCATTTTTCTCTAATAAATAGTAGTGTATGGTAATTGTATTAACTGACAGTTTTAATCGAGGTAGTTTCTAAAAATATATTTTTACTGGAATCCCCTAATAATAATTAAGCGCCCGGACAAAAAATCCAAATCCCGCCATCAACAGGCAAATTTTACAACAGATGTACACTGTAAACAAATTGATGATGAGGTATATATATATAACCTACATATTTTGAGAATTCAAACTCTGTAAACACAATATTAGCATCTTATAAAAACTAGAGCATCAAATTAAGAGCTACCAACTCAAAATTCGTTTTACGCATATTCAATCACGGGTATTTTAAGAACCATAAACCTATATACTTTTGGGCAGCACATACATTATCTTTAAAAAAAATCAGAAAAAAAATCGAACAGTTAATGAGGTTTTTGTTTCTTTTTTATACTAAAAATTGAAAATGTATTGAATTTTGAAGTGGGGTGTTAGGGTGTGCACTCCTATTAGGGGAAATACAGTATGCATGTAAAGATAGCTGTTGCAAGGTATACAAATGAGCTGGAAAGTTATTTAGCATACCAACATCACTTCCATGCACTGATATGAGCCGGGTCATGACCTTAGAAGAATATGCTAATTATTTTCAGGTTTGACTGTACCAACGACTGTAGGGACTATATTAACCATATGGACTCCAGATACAACATAACGACTCTGTGCGCCAGTGATAGCAAGTATACATCAGTGGCTGCATCTGTGATTGAGGGAGCATAATTTATTATGTAGTATACTGGAGAACTTCAAAACTGCCTCACTGAAAATAAACAAAAAATAAGCAAGGGCTATCGCAGACATCAGTTTAAAAGTTACATGTAAGAATTATTGAACTTATATACATGAGGCATTTGTATTTATTCACCTGAAGTACATTATTGGAATATACTAAATAGGTACATTATTGGAATATTGGAATATAAATTATTAACAGGGTAGGTTATTGGAATATATTAACCAGGTACATAATTGGAATATTGGAATATATTAACGGGTAGGTTATTGGAAAATATTAACCAGGTATATTATTGGAATATTGGAATATATTTACAGGGTACATTATAGGAATATATTAACCTGGGGTACATTATTGGAATATATCCACCAGGTACATTATTGGAATATATCCACCAGGTACATTATAAGAATCTTCCATGGGTAGAAGCCTGGTGACCTATATATTTTTTTTTACTTGTTTTGAAAGAAATGTCATAGGACCTTGTCATATACAAGTTTTAAAAAAAGTAGAGCATTAGAACATACTTTTTTATCTTGAATTAATTTTTCTGTAAAAACAAAAGTGGATTGGGTACGGTCCATATATGTTTGCTTTTTAAAGTAAAAAGATGAATGAGGATTACAATTGTTTTTGTATGATTTTAAAGATATGTATATATGCAATCAAAAATTAATGGTTGTTTTTCAATATACGAAATGTAATCAAAACAATTGTGAAAATGTTCAATGACTATATTTTTCCTCTTTTTAGTGAAATTTTGAAGATAGAAATATGTGCCTTCTTCAATGACGTCTAGTGGGAAAAAAAGTGTGGTGACCTAGCCTTTTTTTGATAATTTTGCATTTAAATTATACCAAAGAAGCTTTAAATATGAATTTTAAAAAAATCTCATCACTACGTCCTTTCCCAGCCTCCTTAACATGATACAATATTTTGTATTTTCTCCTGGTTTCGATTCATTTATTACAGACATCAGATTCAAAGAAAATATTATTAAAGAAAGGAAACTGTTTTATATTTTGATACTGAGGGTTTAGGTTCACTTAAAGCAGACGTTATAAAGCGAGGTACGGAAGCCACTGTAACATGCTATCTTTTTGCTTTGAACCCTGATAAAAGAAACAAAGTTGAAATTGACAAGTGTATTCTGGCATCAGATTTTTTTGTTGTATTTTGGTTAATTTTGGTCCATGGCTGTTTTAAATTAACAGTTTAATTCTGTCTGTCTGTGAGTTATACCTTCTGTGTTTTAACACATGTTAGTGCATTTACTCTATGAAATGTCAGTAGTATTTGGAGTTAATATTAGAAGACTTACTGGATTTTATATTAGTAAGATCTTTGTAGAATTAATTTGTGTGATAAATAACACATGTTTATGTTGGATCTGTTGATTGGCTGGTAAACAGTTTCATTGAAGAAATAAAGTCGGCTGATATTTATAGTGTTGAAAGGTTGTAAAACATGGACAGCATACTTAAAGGGACACATGGCAATCTTAAGTTCTTTATAAGCATTGAAATTAGCATCTAGTTTTATTTATCCAGTGTCATTTTTGACTTTAAACCTGCTTGCATATAATTAAATAAAATGTAGACGTTTCATCTTTTACGTATTATTGTTATCATAGGTTTTTTTAATATATTATTGGTGCAGTCTAATCAACAATTATTTATATACAAAAACAATTTGCCTTATACTATTCTTATTATGAATTAATATTAATGATTGAACAAATTATGTAAAAAACAAACCAAAAAAACGTGACAACGTGAGTTTTTAAAAAATCAAGATTGCCATGTGTCCCTTTAAACGTGTGTAAGTTGCACATCTCATTAGGGATAGGAATAATGTATACGTATAAAGATAAAACTATCTACAAATAAGGGATGATATGGTAGCAATATGAACTATGTATATATGTAAATCAAGAATTGCCCGCCAACGGGCTTGTAAACAAGTTAATATATATAGGAAAATATTATATTGATTTATAAAGTCTGATTTCTGTAAGGAAATCTAAAACAAGACTAAAATCTATAAAATATCTTATAATGCTCTAAGGCTTTTCACATTTTATTTTAATTGAAGGATGGATTTTGATTTTTCATGCTCTTGGTATGTTTTAAGTGACTTTAAGATGTTCCTATTTTTAGCTCTACTGTCCGTCGTCCGTCCGTAGTCCGTTGTCCGTCGTCGGCGTTAACTTTTGTCTCGTTAAGATGATAGGGCCTTTATTTTTCATCCGATCTTTACCACACTTTAACAGGTTGTTAATATCAATGAAAGCTCGGAAGAGTTCGAAAACCAGCCAGATCGGACAAGTAACAGCGGAGTTATGGCCCTTGATTTAGTTAAAAATGCAAAATTGCTGTATTTTGCCTCTTTAAGACGATAGGGCCTTCGTTTTTCATTCTATCTTTACTAAACTTTACCACATTGTTAATATCAATGAAAGCTTTTTTTTTAATAATTTTTTATTCTTTTTATTTTTTCATTTTTTTTTTTTTATTTATTTTTTTTTTTATATTTTTTTTTTAATATTTTTTTTAATTATTAATTGATTGATTTTTTTTTTTTTTTTTTTTTTGTTTAAATTATTATTATTATTTTTTTTTTTGTGCTCTATGTTGGACCAGTCGGACCAGTAACAGAGGAGTTATGGCTCTTGATTTAGTTAAAAATACTATATTTTGCCTCATTAATACGGTAGGGCCTTCATTTTTCATCGGATCTTTGCCAAACTTTACCAGATTCTTTAGTTATGGCCCTTGATTTAGTCAAAAAGCTGTTTTTTGCCCGAAACTTTCAAAAAAATGTAAATGGCAGTCACTTGCTTCATTGATGTTATAAGAGCCATGTTAGCCAGTAGAGCGTCCACAGGCCCTCTTGGGCCTCTTGTTTAAAATTTAGATTATTTATTTTTTTGCTGTAGACAACTTTAATTTTGTCTCCAAATAAGGCCAGAAAGAAAAATACCTGTGTTTCTTGTTAGGCCTAAAAAAAAAACTTGTGTGTTTCTGGTTTCACCCTGTCAAAAAGTTAGGGTAGGTAGGTAGGAAAAAGTTTTTTTTTTAGATATTATTTTTATATATATTGTTCGCATATATTATGCCATTTTCGTACTAAGGCAACTTTTTGATAACCTTTGCAATCCAGATTAGATGCTTAACAACTCTGGCTAATAAAATTATCATTTGAATTAAAAAAAAAAAAAAAAAAAAAAAAAAAAAAAAAAAAATAATTTTTTTTTAATTTTTTTTTTTTTTCCGCTAAAAACATTTAGGGTCGGCGGTGATAAAGTAGGGACGGTCGGGAAACCGGAAACACACATGTTTTTTTATTAGGCCTTACTCAACTGAAAAAATTAGGGTAGATATGTAGGTATTTTTTTATTTTTTTATTTTTTTTATTTTTTCTTGGTTGTCAAAACTAATTGGATTCTATTGTTATATATATAGCATCTTTGCTAGGGGTTTAATTAAGTTTTAATTCAAGAATGACACAGCCTAAGTGTCCTACCATGCTGACGCACACAAATCATCTTTTATATTGCAAATATTTGTTTGATTTTTGACATTAGGCTTAGTATTTATACCACTTCTCAGCCTTCCGGATATTTTTGTATATAAAACCACATACCTATAAATAACAAATATATAGGATACTGTGAAATGTATATCTGTTTCACGTGGTAGTGCGAAAATTAATGTATTTTTATACAATTTCTTATTTAGAAAATAAATTTTAAGAAAAACTATTATAATCCCATATTGCCATTTATTTTAATATGAATCTTTGCATGTATTCTTATCAAAATCTATGAATATTTGAAAGAGTAGTTCGAAGAAAAAGTTAAGGTGCTACGTAATAGTTTGGCCACTTCATTGTTTCAGAAAGAAAGTGTCCAATCCGTTTGTTATTTTGTCATAATTAAAACTAAACTTTTAATAATATTAAAACTGTCATTAACACGAGTCGTACATTAAGCCTGTCTTTTTTTTAAAATGAATCACTGAATTTATATCAATGTATCCAAATGAAAAGAATCATAAAAATAATAATCAAATCTAGACAAAACAATATATAAATAATAGTTGCCTTCAATCACAATTTGTTTTGTTTTTTTCGTGTTATTTGTTGAAAACAAACATATTTTAAGTTTTCCTGAAAAAATGTCCCAGAGAAATGTAGCTATAGACAAGGTGTGAAGCTCTCTCTCTGGTCTATATTTATGTTTATTACTTGTTCCGTTGTTGAAATCACATTGGATTGAATTGATTGACACTGGTACATTCGGGGAGTCGCAACCAATAGCGGTGAATATGTGCTTTATTTTGTTCCATAGTGATTTATACCTAATTGGAAATCGCGTTTTTCGAAGCATTTTGACTTGTCACAGAAAAACGGTTTGATCGAATTTGGCCAGAGAAAAAATTGATGAAAGCGGTAAATTTTTTTTTTTAATATTTTTTTTTTTTATGATAAAAAACTGTAGGGTCGGCGCCAAAAAATAGGGACGGTCGGGTAACCAGAAACAAATTATTGTGAGTTGCCTCATTGGGATATTTCACCTGTAAATCAAGCATTCAGTCCACCTTGTAACATAAATGTTAACTTAATGGTGAGTCAGCAGTGGTAGCACCTAACCTGCCTATATTAAATTATTAGTATAATTTCAGGGGCAGATAGGATTTGAGATTGGGGTGAGGGGAGGGGAGGGAGAGAGGTGGCGCAACTTTAAAAAAAAAAAAATTAACATCCAAAAACAGGCACACAAATGCGTTTTTTCAGTTTAGTGGGTGCGCGAAAAAAAAGAAAGATTTAATTGACAACCAAGAAAAAAGCAAAAGGAAGTGCTTTTTACATATGAATGTTCATAACTTTTCAGTTTTTAAGTGGGCCAACCCCCCACTCTTTGATCCGCCCCTGAATATATATTTTTGCATAAAGTACATGTATGTAATGAATATATTGCATATATTGTCTAATGTACATACTTAGTGATATAATGTATGTATTAGCACATTAATAAAGCAGACATCTGGACATAAAGATATATACAACTTGACCTCTGTCTATAATGTAACATTGCCAACAACCATAACTGATATAAAGGTGCCATGATTACTGCAGCTATAAACATCAGCCTGATCTTGTAGGTGATCTCCCAATATTCAAAATGGCTCAGTAAATGGAGTGGTGCTGATTCTGCAGATTACTGCTGCATATTTGTGTGATGTATGGGCTGATACTGCAGAAAATTCCATAAAATAAAAAGATAAAAATGAAATGTTTTTTGGAAAGGTAGATAGCTAGGAGATATTATATTTATTGGTGAGTGATTTAGTTGTTTGTTGTAATACTATCATTATTAGTAAAAGAGGGGAAGGGTGGGGTGGTTGGTGTGGGGTGTAGTAATTCTCATAAGTAGGCTCCCACTTCCAGAATGGGCTGACAACAGTTTCAAAAAAGATATGACCATTTGAAAGTTGTTCTAAATTGGATATGGGAGCCGCCATTTTGAAAACTGTGACGTCATAGTTCCATATGACCATATATGGAATACTGATAAATATCATTTAAAGCAAAGCTAATCACTGCAAATGAATGGAAACCCCTTAACTGGTCATATAAAGCATTATACATATTCTTCATACAGTTACTTTAATTTTTCCCCCTATAAATGAATAATTTTCATATTTATCAATATTCCATATATGGTCATTGAGAACTTTGATATCATAGCTATAAAAATGGTGGCTTTCATATCCGTTTCAACAGAAACTTCAAACGATCATATCTTCTTTTTTGATAATTTGTTCACCCTTTTCCAAGTTTTTCAGAATCCTCAGTAAATAGAGATTATTTAACTGCTGGGATCGATTATAGGGAAATCCTTCACGAGATGGTAGTCGTGTGGTTTTTTTCACGAATGAGCGTATGCGAGTGAGTGGGGAAAAAACACGACTACCATCGAGTGAAGGATTTCCCTATAATCGATCACAACAGTTAAATAATCTATTTATTTACATTTTTAGTCAGATTATTGAACCAGAAGTATTCGCTTTATTTAGCGTTATCGGCGGATGACGTAAACGTCACCAACACGTTATTGATGTCATAACTCAACGTCGCAGTTAGTTATTTTTGTGTTTGAAGTTAGTTATTAATATTTAGCGATTATGAATATTCTTTCACTGAGAAATCCCAGTCTTTCATCCATAGAAATGTAATAATAAAGATTATTTGGCTGTGTCGCTATATTCCCTTTAACAACTTAAATAGTCTGAAATTCAAAACAGTTATGTATCTCAACAGGACAGTGTGTTGCTTTACTGAACTCGTGTTCAATGGTCATTTATATGCTGTATGCAGGCAGTGTATTGTCAAGTTGGAATGGATTTATAAAATTTGAATTATACTCACCAACCCAACCCACCCACCGGCTTTCCAAACAAAGTCAAGAGGGAGGGTATACAGAATTCCATACTTTGTCAATACCTTAAAGTAGCTATCCCGCCAACAACAGCCAAATTTTACAGCATATTATGTATGTCATGGTTCATAGATATCTAACAGGTAGACTGATGTTGCATTGTTCAGCCGGTCACATAGTCGGTAGACCATTGGAATGGTAGTCCAAAGGTCCTCGGTTCAAGCCCCAGTCTGGCTGCACATTTTTCTAGCCCTGTGACATTTGGCACCCATTTATTACTGTTACGGGGGACCGTGACTGAGTAAAACTCCGAGAACATGCAAATGATTCTCTGTAGCCATGGAAATTCGAGGAAGAATTTCAATCTGTAAGGGGAGTATGTCACGGTTCTTAGATATTAACAGGGAGATTGATGTTGCATTGTCCGGCCGGTTAGCTCAGTCGTCAGAGCATCGGAACGGTAGTCTGAAGATCCCGGGTTTGAGACCCGATCTGGCTGCACGTGACATGTACACCGTTTCTAAACCTAGTGACGAAAAGGCATTTTGCCATTATTTGGAGGGTTATAGTTTCTTTAAAAAAATGTTTTGATGTGTTGGGAGTGAGAGCACCATTTTTGATTTGTGATTGGAGTGAGTGCACCTTTTTGATATGTGTTTGAAATGACTGGAGTGAGTGCATTATGCATCATTTTTTGATGCGAGTTGATAAGTGCTTTATGATGCATAGTATTATTTATGTGGGTAAAGTTCTTTCCTTATACATAATTATAATCAATCTTATAATCGATGACTATTGATTGCATTATCATTAGTATTACTCAATATTGTTATATGTAATTATAGTTTTCTTTGCGATGAGAGCTTCGAAGTGCTGTTGGTTATATAATTATTGTCTGCCTTTATAATGTCATATTTCTAATTGACCCACCCAATGATCCTTAATAGATCAATTTGTTTTATTGTTTCGAGTTTTGGTACATTTAAAATTAATTGTCCTGTAACATGTGTATTAAAGAAAAAGTTCAAATCTCAAGGAAAATAGCCATTAGTTCATGGAACGTTAAGGGGCTGTTTAGAAATGTTAATTGTGTGCGTCATTGTAAACTTGATGATGAGTATTTCCTAGAGTGCATTAAATCCGACATAGTCTTTTTAACAGAGACACAAGCTTCTTACCAGGACTCACTTCAAATTGATGGGTATGTATCAATTGTAGGTCCGAAAAACCTAGTAGGCTACGAGGTGGTATTGCATTATTTATAAAAAAATCTATCAGAAAAGGTGTTAAAATAATTGATAATAGTCAAAATGACATGATATGGTTAAGATTAAAGGCCCAATTTTTCAATCTAAATCAGGACCTCTATGTATGTGGGTTGTACATTTCGCCATTATCTTCCCAATACACAAAGAGAACTGAGTGTGACAAAATTCTTTTTGAAAAACTTGAAACTGACATTGTTAAGTACAGTCAGTTGGGATCCATTATGTTAATTGGGGACCTAAATGCCCATATAGATAAAAACAACTTGGACTTCATCTGCAGTGAAGGAGATGATTTTGTAGATGATTTTCTACCTGAAAGCTACTGTTTTGATAAGATTCATAGATTCAGAAATACAATTTTACCAAATCTACCAATGAATAGGGTAAATGTTTACTAGAACTGTGTATTTCATCACAATTAAGGATATTAAATGGCATAACACTTGGTGATTGCAGGGCAATGCTACTTTTCTAGGTTACAATGGCACATTGATTGTAGATTATTGTATATGCAGCTCTGATTTCATCATTTAAAGTTCACAACTATGATCCTGTTTCTTCAGATCACTGTCAAATATATGTTAATATCCAATCATTGGTATATCACCAAATGCAAGAAAATGCTAGGCAAAAACCCAGAAAACTTATATGGGATGAGAAGTTAAAAAATATATTTGTTAATAATATAGACATGGTTAATAAGTCTGATCTTGTCAATAGGTCTAATAATATACTAAATGACGATAGTTCGTCTGGTAAAGAAAGAATTGACAAAATCATATTCGATTTTTCAGCATGTCTAAAAAACGCTACCCCATTAGGTAACTCACAAAAATGGCGTAAAAGGAAAAAAGCATGGTTTGATGATGAATTGTTAAATAAAAGAAAAAATGTAAAGTACTGGAGTCGACAGTTATGTTCCAGGCCATGGGATCCTGATCTACGCAGTAAGGTCTATTTAGAAAAGAAATTGTACAATAAATGTGTCCGGAAAAAGCATAGGCTTCATAAAAATATACTACTTCGCAACCTTTTGGAAAGCGAAGCAAATAATCTAAAAGAATTTTGGACTACTGTTAATAATTTGAAAGATAACCTAAAGAAAGACACTTCTTCAGATATATCCATGGAGTCATAGATGGAATATTTTAAAACATTAATGCATACTTCTCAGGAAAATAAATTCGACTCTGATACTGATAACCTTTTTAAGAAATATTCTGACTGTAACTTTGATATCCTAAATAGAAACATTACTCCTGAGGAGATTATTAAGACATCCAAAAGCCTAAACAACAATAAATCTTGTGGTATTGACGAAGTATCCAATGAAATGATCAGACTATCTATGCTGCCCTGTTTGTTTGATATGTATACTAAAATATTTAATTTAATTTTAAATAAAGCTGTTTATCCAGAGTCTTGGAGAGAAAATATGATTAAACCTATTTTTAAAGGTGGTGATCAACTGAACCCCTCAAATTATAGAGGTATTGCAATTTCCAGATGTTTAAGCAAATTCTTTTGTAAAGTTTTGTTCAACAGACTTTTTTTTTTAATTTCGATCACCAAATTAATGGTAATCCATTTATTCACCCCATAATAGGTCTGTGAGGGTCGGGGTGGGCCACCCCTCAACAAACATGTTCAACAGACTTGATTGTTACCTAGAAAATAACAATATAATATGTCCTGAACAAATTGTGTTTCGTAAAGGATGTAGAACCAGTGACCATATTCTCACCCTTAAAACACTCATAGATAAGGCATTAAGACAATCAAAGTACTTGTTTACATGTTTTGTGGATTTTAAGAAGGCTTTCGATACTGTTAATCGTTCAGCATTACTACACAAACTTAACATGTGTAATATAAAAGGACAATTCTTCAATATCATAAAAAGTATGTATGACGATGTGCAGTTCTGTGTTAAAACTGATATTGGATTATCCCGATCTTTTAGTGCAAAAATCGGAGTTAAGCAGGGATGTATACCGTACTTAGCCCCACTCTGTTTTCCCTTTATATAAATGATTTAGTAAACTACTTTGACCCCTCATGTGATCCTGCTCAGCTTGACAGAAAATTAGTTTCATGTTCAATGTATTCTGATGATCTGGTTCACATTATTATCCAGCTCAGGTACAGGTCTGCAATCTTCCCTCTCAAAGTTGGAGTCTTTCTCTAAAAAATGGAATTTTGAAGTAAATCTGGATAAGACAAAGGTGGTTGTCTTTAACAAATCTGGTAAACTTCTGAAAAAGTTCAGTTTTATGTTTGACCAAGAATGTATAGATATGGTCTCTGAATATAAATACCTGGGTATTATTTTCAAACCTTCTGGTACTTTTACTGAGGGAATCCATCATCTCAATAACAAGGCTAGAAAAGCTATTTTTTTCTATAAGAAAAGCTTTAATCTCTGATAAATCTAATGTTATTGTACACTTAAAACTATTTGATATGTGTATTCGACCAATCCTACTGTACTGTAGTGAGGTATGGGCTTTGGACTTGATTGTTAAACCTAACACCGATGTAGAAAAAAAGATATGACCTATTTGCTCCTGAAAAACTACAGCTTAGATATTTTAAATACATGTTAGGAGTTCACAAATATGCATCGAATGATGGTGTTAGAGCTGAATTAGGAAAATACCCTTTAGCTATTTTCAGTCTCAGAAGTTCTGTCAACTTCTGGTTTCACATCATCAACTCCAATAAAGATTCTCTTGTTCGCAAATCTTACCTAGATAGCATATCTAATAATAAAGGATATGGCCCAATGATGCAATTTTTTCTTACACAAATAGGTTTCTCACATTCTTGGGATAACCAAAACACTTTTTCAATCAATGCATTGTTAGCTTCTGTTACCAAAAAATTGCAGGATAGATATGAGTCATTTTGGAAACGTAACTTATATAATGATGCTAATAAACTTTGAAGAGTTCTTACTGTATGGAAAAATATCTTCTAGACAATGATAAGCTAAAAATTGAAGTTGCTAATCTTGTTAAACCCAGAATAAGCTGTCGCAAGCTTTTTATAGAAGAAGGAAGGTATACTAAAATAGATATTAATAACATAATTTGTAAGATGTGTAAAATGGGATTGAGGATGAATACCATTTTATGATAAAATGTTCCCAGTTACATATTGTAAGGGCTAATTTATTTGCAGAACTAACTGCTATTATTCCCAATTTTTCAACGTTGGATGATAAGAGTAAATTTTACCTTATTCTCGGTAGTAATGATCATGATATCAACAATATATGTATATCATTTATCTCAAGAGTTTTTCAATTTTAGAAAGACAGTATTAGGGATATAAAATTTACTTGGTGAAGTAACACTATATATATGGTAGTATTTAGATATGATCACCCTCAGGAGTGGATTTATATGATAACAATTGACTGTTATTATAAATATAAATCAGCATATATGGCGAGAGATATATGACTTATTTTCTTGCTTCTTGTTTTGTAAATGCTTTGTATTTCACTGTGTATGTCCGTTTGCTTTGGTGATATTCCTACTGTTGGATTTTAGATTAATAAAAGATTTGATTTGATTTGATTTGTTAGAATCTTTAAAAAAAAAATGTTTAAAGTAAACACAAAAACAGCCATGACAGTAACATGTTCCTTACTATAAGAAGGTCAATGGGAATGACCTTGACACACAAACGTTATTGAATGTTTTTATGTCACAGCGCTTTAGTGTGGCATCTGTGTCCCATGAACACCAATTATTGGACTCGAAACAGCAAAGTTATATATAGCTGCTGAATTAATAAAAGATACACAGTATTTTGCTTGTTAACACTCTTAGGTCGCTTCATATTTCATACTATCTTTGCCACACTTGTGATATTGAGATTTCATCTTTCATCTTATCTTTAACAACATTTGCAAGATAATTGCTGTCGAAGAAAGCTTGGATACCTTTGATAACCAGCTAAGAGTCTGGCCCTTGATTAATTGAAAAATGTTATTCTTTGCTGTTACACTCTAGCTCTGTCATTGTTGTTGTTTTCGTTGGTAGTTTGTTGTTGTTTCTGATTCCGCTACTGTTGTGTGTGTGGATTTTGTTGGAATCAATAGACAGGTTGTTACAAGTCAAGATTTGTGTGTAGGGGCTTCATTTTGAACGATTGGAAAATAAATGTGTACATCAAGAGAAATAGACAATAAAATCTAAGACGCTGCTTTGCGGATGATACTTGATTATTTTGCATTAGACTCACTGAACTTCATCTTTTGTTATTGAAGAACCATGTTAGCCCTCTAAACAAGCCTGTCAATGCCCAAATGGTATGAAAGTGTGATGTATGTCGTTAACCCTTGCTTTACTCCTGCATATCGGTCATAGGTTCAGGCGTTAAGATAAGCTCTATTTTGAGAAATAAAACAGTAGAGATCTACACCATAATCAGGAAAACCTTCCAGACATAATTTGTGAAAAGTTTTTGCAGTAGAAAATTTAGATTACTGCACTGTTCCTTTTCATCAGTTTTTGTGCAACCAATTTGTGGTGCTCTGCCGTAAAACACCATTCATTCATTCCAATTTAAAGGTATGCAATGCTAATTTTCCCAATTGTATTAGCACTCTGCTCCCTTACCTCAAAGACGCAAAAGGAACACAGTTTTAAACAACTTTTTAAACAACATAGGTTGAAATATATAAAAAAAACTATGAACAAATTTGTTATACATGTATAAGAGTTTAAGACATTTAAAAACAAATAAAACTGTATATAAGTGGCATACTAAAAGGCTGTAAAACAAAATCTCTAATTGCATCATTGCAGTGGCTAGTACAGTTGATATGGCAATAGTGGATCATCGGTAGTAACGGATCAGTTTCTGTTTACATTTAATTTATTCAGCCCATATGCATTTGTTTTTTATCAAACTTCCCATGTTTAAAGAGTTATCATATAAGCATACATATATATACATTAGCCTAAAGATTTGATATATATTTCCGAGAGTAATTACATACTTTATACTGTAACACCTATCAAAAAAAGTGATCCGTTACTGCCTGAAGGATGTGAGTTTTTAAAAGGAATAAATAAATACCCTTAAAATGAAATAAGGTGTAACAGATGTTTTTTGATCCTTTACTACCTAATGCACTGTAATTTTTACACACCTGCTCCATTGAACAAAAAAGAGAAAACTAAAAAATGACATGTACGTAACACACACCATACAGTGGCTTATGTTATTTAGAAATGATGTCTGGTCTGCTCTAGATGGATAAATCACTGGACTATTCTATGAAACAATTTATTTCACTTAAAAAACAAAAAAACAAAACAACTTTGAGTAAAACTGTACCAAACTTTTTGGATATAAAGGGCATCAGTTTTGCCATCTAAGTTTTCTTGCTGATATGTTCACATCAGTACAGTTGAATTACTGTCATACACTATATGGTTGACATTGCTCATGCCTAAAATATGTATTTGGTTGAAAATTTTACTTGACAATACCCCATCCATTTTGGATCTTTTTTCTATAAAGATGGCGGACCAATAGTCCTTAACAGATTTTGTAATCTTCATACACACATTTATATTAAAGCATGTTCTTGAATTTTCTCCGTTTTCCTAGTATTCCCTTCTGAGCAAAAGTGCCATCTAAAGGTTAGCATAAGTTAGAATTCCAAAATTAATATTGCCTAGACTTTTAACTTTGGGTTATATTGGCATGAAAAAAAAATGTTCTGCCGAAAATAAAATTGTTTTAAGAACTATCGGTCAGCCATCTTTGATCCAAAAAATCCAAAATCAATGAGATATGGTCAAGTATTTTTTTCAACGATATACGCATTTTAAGTACGAGCAATGTCACCATATAGTACATGACAGTAATTCAACACTTTTGATGTGAACGTAATATTAGAAAAAATACTTATATGGCAGAAATTGTGGGCTTCATTTTCGAAAAGTTTGGTGCAGTTTTACTCAAAGTTGTTTTGTTTTTTATGTGAAATAAACTGGTCCATAAAATAGTCCATTTAGCCAGCGTTACATTACGTAACACGTTTTCATTACTTATTTCTCAAACAGTAGTTTCCAATGCATTGTTCCCAAACTTCATATACACATAACAACTGATGACCATATGTCGTACGTCACACATTTGTGATTGCCTAATTTATTACAGAATTATGGCCCTTTGTTTGACTTAGAATTGTCCTCTCTAATAGTTAGAATTGTCCTCTCTAAAAGTGTATAATGAACTTAATGTGGCTTTCACTTTAAAAATGTTCTTGAATTGTTATTATACTTGGCATCAGTTCATCAAAGGTTTTTGATTTTGCAATTTTTACAGAATTGTGGGCCTTTGTTTTACTTAGTTTTTTCCTTTGTTGTTTTTTTCACACTAAACCATTAAATAGTATTTTAGACATTTAATATTCTTGATTATCCCCATTCTCATTGGCTATAACAAAAAAGTAGGGATATTCATCAACATCAACATCAGTGATTACTCCAGTTCTGTTAAACCAATCATTTTATCAGGTCAGTTGAAGGCCAAGGTCATGGTTGCTAAAAATATTTTTATTCAGCATTCATTAATATAAGAATCTTTCATGGGTGTCGAGTGAAGATCGGGAATTCCAACACAAGGTATAATTGTTTTTATCGGAACCGAGGCTGTGATGAGGTTCCGATTAAAACAATTATACCGAGGGTTGGAATTTCCCTATCTGAACCGGATACCCATGATTGATTCTTTTTCTTGAATATCATTTATATTCTGAGTGTTACTGTCGCCAACTACTAACGTTTTGCATGTTTATTTACACAATGACGTCATACAACTGTTTTTGACATCAGCGCATGACTTTTATCTTCCCCTATGTGTAAGATCAGGCTTTCCATCACCCATGTAAGACACGGATAACCATAATCTGGTAAATAAGAAATGATAATTCCAGTTCATGACAGCGATCGTTTTCAAACTTTGCACGAGCCGTACTGCAGTTCTTATCAAATAATCATCTGGAAACTTAACATGGGCAGATTTGTTTCCTAAAATAAGTATAATGATCTAAACACTATTTCCTTTACAGACACCGGTTCTAACATCACAGTTGCTAGGATACTGGAATATGTGACAAATGGTTCTTATTTCACGTTGCTAGGATACTGGAATATGTGACAAATGGTTCTTATTTCACGTTGCTAGGATACTGGAATATGTGAGAAATGGTTCTTATTTCACGTTGCTAGGATAGTGGAATATGTGACAAATGGTTCTTATTTCACGTTGCTAGGATAGTGGAATATGTGACAAATGGTTCTTATTTCACGTTGCTAGGATACTGGAATATGTGACAAATGGTTCTTATTTACAAATGGTTCTTATTTCACTTTGCTAGGATACTGGAATATGTGACAAATGGTTCTTATTTTACAGTTGCTAGGATACTGGAATATGTGACAAATGGTTCTTATTTCACGATGCTAGGATACTGGAATATGTGACAAATGGTTCTTATTTCACGTTGCTAGGATACTGGAATATGTGACAAATGGTTCTTATTTCACGTTGCTAGGATACTGGAATATGTGACAAATGGTTCTTATTTCACGTTGCTAGGATACTGGAATATGTGACAAATGGTTCTTATTTCACGTTGCTAGGATAGTGGAATATGTGACAAATGGTTCTTATTTCACGTTGCTAGGATACTGGAATATGTGACAAATGGTTCTTATTTCACTTTGCTAGGATACTGGAATATGTGACAAATGGTTCTTTTTTCACAGTTGCTAGGATACTGGAATATGTGACAAATGGTTCTTATTTCACTTTGCTAGGATACTGGAATATGTGACACATAAAGCCAACACAAAGGATAATTATATCTGCACTGTTCGAAATATGAGTTTGTATGAAAGGCATATTAACAATGTGTCATAATAATTTGTTGTAAGTTATTGCAGATGTATTGCAGTATGAATTACGATGAGAATGACTGCGGCTTTATGTAACAAGACCGTTGTAAAAAAATACAGATACTGTTTTGTGGCATTTCTTTAATTAACTTCTGTACCATTTCTATAATTTGCTTTTGTGGTATTTCTATAAGTAACTTTTGTGACATTTCTATAAGTAACTTTTGTGGTATTTCTATAAGTAACTTCTGTGGCATTTCTATAAGATATTTTTGTGACATTTTTATACATTAGTTTTGTGGCATTTCTTTAATTAACTTCTGTACCATTTCTATAATTTGCTTTTGTGGTATTTCTATAAGTAACTTTTATGGCATTTCTATAAGTTACTTTTGTGGCATTTCTGTAAGTAACATTTGTGGCATTTCTGTAAGTAACCTTTGTGGCATTTTTATAAGTTAACCACATTAAATTATTGAACTTCAGTGTAAATACACTAAGTAGTAATTTTAAAGTTCAAATGATTTTATGTACAATATATAGAAAAAAAAACCTGCAAAAATCTCATCCTGAGAAAAACATTTTTCATAAAGAGTCTTCAAATTGACATGTTGTAAATAGAGTCCCTTGCGCAAAGAAGCTCTGCAGTGGAGTACAGGTGGTGTAATACTGGTCTTTAATACATACAGGGAAAATTAAAAAAATAAAATCTTCATTTATTAAAGTGAAACTGCTGGGTGGGTGACATTTATATTGCAGGAAGTATTTTATTGCCATGCAGAATCAAGCTCATATATTGATAATTAAACCCCTGGGGTAAATAATGGTCAGACCCTGGGGTAAATAATGGTCAGACCCTGGGGTAAATAATGGTCAGACCCTGGGGTAAATAATGGTCAGACCCTGGGGTAAATAATGGTCAGACCCTGGGGGGTACTTCCATGGCTGGGATAGTAAAGACGCTGCATCGAGATCTATTCTGTTCTCGCCTCTCACTCGCCTCTCACTCGCCTCTCACTCGCCTCTCACTCTCCTCTCACTCGCCTCTCACCGCTGCAGGTTTGAATCCCATTGGGAGCTCGACTTGTCAAGTGAGAACGTATCGATTCTTAAGATGGTGGGAGGTATACTGTACTGGCTCTACCCAGGAAATATGTGACGGTCTGCCTCTACCACATATATGGCCTAAAATATGGTAAAAATGACGTAAAACACCATTCAGACAAACAGACCCTGTGGGTCAACTTATTTTATATAGATAAAGGAAGAAATGTATAAAAACAATCTAGAGCGTATATGGAAAATGTCAAGGGGGCACTCTCATAAAATTAAAAAATTATTAGGCTTATGTAAACGGAGGCAGTACTATTAAGGGTAATACGGTATCTGAAATGGAACAAAAGTCACGGAAGAAAAAAATTCCTTTACTCTTAAATTGTATAGTCCATTAAGACTCAGGTGATCACCTCATTCCCAGTTGAACCTCTTGCTGTATAGTTTGGTATGTACACATTTACAAGGAAATTCATTTTTCACAGTAATATGTGTTATCCAAGGTTACTCACCAGTGTTAGTTATGTCTCCCCCACTGTGGAGGGGAGTCATACATTATTGCTTTTATGCTGTCTGTTGTCAATCGTGTGTATGCTAAAACTTTGTCCAGACTAGTTTTTCTGAACCTCTGGCTTAAGATTTCAAGAAACGTTGCAGCAATTATCAGTATCAAGCACAGTTGGGCATATAGTCACCGTGTTCTGGTTGAATTATGGCCCTTTAAATGTTTTAATACACAAACTTTGTCCGGACAAGTTCTCCTGAACCCCTGGCCGGATTTCAGTGAAACTTGTTGGGGATGATCAGTACCAAACCTAGTTTTGCATGTCATTGCCATGTACCGGTTGAATGCTTTTTTGGTGGAGTTATGACCCTTTAAAGGTTGTTAGTCACAAACTTTGTCCGGACTAGTTCTCCTGAACCCCTGGCTGGATTTCAACAAAACTTGCCAGGGTTGATCACTACCAAGCCTAGTTAGGCATGTTATAGCTGTGTTCCGGATGAATGATTTTTGGCAGAGTTATACCCTTTAAAGATTTTTATACACAAACTTTGTCCGGACTTGTTCTCCTGATCCCCTTGCCAGATTTCAGCGTATCATGGTAAAGATGATCATTGCCAAGCCTAGTTTTGCATATCTTCTTCATATTCCAGTTGAATGATTTTTGGCGGATTTATGGCCCTTTCTCCAGTGGGGGAGACATCTGTTTTTAAAACAACCTCTAGTTAATATATGTTTCTCCCAGTTCCAATAAAATCTATGGTGAATTCAAATTTATACCTGATTCTAACACTAGATTTTGATTTTATTGCTATTTTCTTCAAGAACTGGAACATTTTTAAAATTATGGATTTTTCTAGAAAAAAGTCTGATATACCAGCTCTTATTAATGGAGACAGCATGATTGCTAATGGCATCTGTTTGTTCTAAACTCATTATATTTCATGGACATATAATCCAGATGATTCTTTAAGTTCATGAATTGTTTATTTTATCCTTTGTGATTGTGTGCTGGAAATCCTTAGTGATTGGTGCTGGAAAATCTCATTATATGGAAGCGTGCTGAAAGATGTCATTATGTGGAAGATCAGTTGGCTGTCATATCTCATCATAGTATTGATTGTAAGGAAATAGAGTGCTTTCTGAAATAACTGCCTGTATGTTTCTGGTTTGAAGTGTTGTTCGCAGTATGTTATTAGATTTTTCTTAAACGTTTCTCATTTTGGATTAGAGTGCCAGAATCACAGGTGATGGTATCAGTGTTGGGAACTAAACAAAAATATCCCAGAGTTGCACTCTATAAGTACAATACTCTGGGATATTGTTTTATATTATACCTCATTTGCATATTCCGCTCTTTGTTTAATGTGACGTCATCCGGTCCATAAAGTTGCATATTGACCGGGCGCCCGGTCCGATAGCTATATTAACGGGCGTGTGAAAAAAACGACGTCAAAATAAATCATAAAACGTATTGATTTAATTTTTGGTCAGATTCGGTATAATATAACAAATAATGTATGGTGCTTCGGTCCATATGAAGTTTATGGACTGGGCAGTCAGACCTAGAAGATTATATGGACCTCAGCTTCGCTTCGGTCCATATAACATTCTAGGTCTGACTGCCCAGTCCATAAACTTGCATATGGACCTCAGCACCATACATTATCTGTTAAATATGTTTGTTTTCAACAAATAACATGTCATGTTTTTGTTTTTTGTTTTGTTTTTAATTTTATATTTTTTTGTTAAGTTCCCAACACTGATACTGCCACCTGTGGCCAGAATAGGAAATAATATGTATAATGTGTAAACTTAATACCCATGCATGATATAGTTTAAAAAAATCATTGTTACACTATTTTGTGCAGTTAAAATATTTTATATTAAAAACTATTAAAAAAGTGGAAATTAATAATAACTGCTGTTAAATTTGTCACTGAAATCTTTTTGATGTTTTTGTGTGCAGTTGCAATATTTTTGATAAAAACATTAACGAAAAAGGGGAAGTTAATAATAAACTAATTTTCATCTCTGAAAACCTTTAGGCAACTTTAGTTCACAATTTTGTGCAGTTGCAATATTTGTGATAAAAAACATAAAAAAAGTGGAAATTATCAATCAGCTAATGCAAGTCACTTCCTGTCGACTTCAGGTCACCATGATGAGTGTACTGCGCCCCCTGGTTTGTGTCTGTGGACTCGGGTTGGTTCTATCGCTGGAGTATGTCCACCATAACAATGCCGCTATGATCACGTATCTACAACAAGTGAAGTCCGCTTACCCAAACATCACGGATCTCTACAGCATTGGCAAATCGGAGAAAGGTAAATTCGTTTTTGGTGTCTAAAAGGTAGCTATGAGAATCATAGCTCTTATGAGTTTATATTCTGTACCTAGAGCTTTGAGTTGCCTGTTTAAAAAAATGTAATAGAGTTCGAGAGTCCTATTCCCATTCATTTTGGGGTCAAAGGTCAAGGTCACCATGACCTTTATTATGATAAACCTTTTTGGCATGATAACCTTTCAACCTCTGCAGTTCGGTTCATAAAATTTTGCAGCAGAGGAAGTTGGGGTTTATAGGTTAAAGGTCAAGGTCGCCATTATCCGACCATAACAACTTGTCCGCATGATAAATCTTCAACCTCCGTTGGCACCTTCTTCAAACTTCACAGGTAGACTCACTACGGTGAGTGGATGACTCTATTTTGGGGTGAGGGAGTTTGAAAAGGTCAAGGTCAGCAACACTGAAATTTAACCAAAGCAAATCCCTTGCTTGTGGGGTCCTGAGTATGCCCCCACTTCCCAATCATTTATACTGATTAAAGTGTTTATAAGCTCAGTTTTCAAGTATATATTACAGTTCTACACTTCATACATAGATACATGAAGATGAGCTCTATACATTCAGATGACCTTAACCTGTTATTTACACTTCATTATGTCTAGTTGTGTGTTCCTGTTCAAATATTTTTGATGGAGTTATGTCCCTTTGACATTTTAACTTTAAATTTGTTGTAGCCCCTACTCCTCCTAAACCGTTTGTTGGATTTCAACTAGATATGGTAGGAAGCATCAGTATGATGGCTAGTTGTGCATATCTCCTTTGTGTTCCGATTCGATTATTTTTGAAGGAGTTATGGCCTGTTGACATTTCAACTTTAAATTTGATGTCGCTGCTACTCCTCCTAAACCACTCTTTGGATTTTGACGAAACTTGGTATTAAGCATCGGTAGGATGTCTAGTTATGCATATCGCGTTTGTGTTTTGGTTCGATAAATTTTATGGAGTTATGATCCTTTGACATTTTAACTTTAAATTTGTTGTTGCCGCTACTCCTCCTAAACTACTTGTTAAAGACATCACACCAGAATCAAAAGATCACGGACATTTTACAGCTAGAGACGATCACAAACTTGTTAATCCTCTACAGTGGAAAATATTTATTGAGGCCCGGCCCTGGCATAATTTTATATAAGACTACATTGTGCAATGTTTCTTACAATTGCTAAATGTTCATTTTACTGTTTGGAACAGAAACATTTAAATATGGCAGATTTTATTATAACAAATATGTATAGACTGAAATAAAACACAATAAACAACATTACAATCATGACAAAATATCCTTTCTATGACAAGTGTGAACCAGCATCCAGATTAAAACAGATATAAATTATGAGCCAAGTCATATTATCATAACAGACCCTTTTGCAAAACAGCTTTTAATATCGACAATCAAAAGTTTTGACGTTTACAAAACTCCCCAGAATTACATTTTCAGTATCGACTCTTATTTAGTGGAATCTTTTAATAACACACTAAACATTTTTCACGACAAAACGATAGGTTATTGTGGTGATATACAGTACATTTTAAAAACAAACTTAGCTGTGTGTCATTGGAATGAAAACATTAGTTTGGACAATGCACGTCTATCATCCTATGGATACCGAAATCGAATTTGGTTAAGATGGGCCAGTTTGTTGTTCAAAGATTGTATTTGGAGACCATTTTAGAAGACCCAATTAATGTAAGTTTACACATAATTATTTTTAAATTAACAATATAATATATGTTGTCTTAAACTTAACCAAAATCAATACTAAAAATATTGAAATTAAATCATGCTGGTACTGTTACACATAAAATTTAGAAATAATTAAATCAGATTTAAAATTGTTTGTCAGGGCCTCATAATATAACAGTACATACCAATCTCCAATTTTGCATGAAATTCTCGTACTTCTCACAATGCATGAAAAAAACAATCATAATTATGCCCCCACTATTTCTATAGGATGGATTAGGCTGGTGTGATGTCTTTAAAAATGTTCCCTATCCACTTCCAAACATATCTTATCTAAGTTGTGAAAGTGTAAGTGGTAGCCCTGCACTATCCAAAGTGTCATCAAATAACATTTGCTTGCTGTTACTGAACACTAACAAAAACAATGCTTTCTTCAAAGATGCTGCTATTCTAATATCCAAAATGACAAGCGAGACATTCTGGTTCTATGGACAATATTGTCTAGCTTAATATTTCCTTATCAAACATGGCAAAATCAATGTCAGTTTACCATAATATAATATGAAAACATCAAAGTCACAGTTTGGGTTCAAAATTACAGAGAAGATGACTCAACAAGTTAACTTTCCCTATAATGGCACCACAAATCTGGGGTTAAAAGTCAAATTTATATATTTCTTATCATTTAAGAGACACACTGCAATCTTGAGTTTTATATCAAGCATTAAAATTAGCAACTGGTCAACATTGCTGTAAAGTTTCGCGACCATGGATTAAATAGTTATGGAGGATTGTCGGACACAAGTTTTTGGGGCGTACATAAGTGCAAAACAAACAACAATTTCAAGGAAAGGTATGCGACACCACAAACATAAAAGGGTTGACAATAGGGGTATTGTATTCTATTTTATTGTTCTAATTTAAAAATGCTTATGCAATAAAAAGGTTATTAGATTTGTATTGGGATATCAGAGTTAATGCCCTTTGGATTTTTTTTATTGTAATTCTTGTCCACAGCATAACTTGAAAACTGCTATTAATGAGACTGGAATGAAACTAAATTCACACAGTGATAGAAGACACTGAGTGGAAGTGTACAAGAACCATAACTCTGTCTTCATTTGAATAAGCAACTTTATTATATACTTCCCAGTGAAATAGTGGATTTTATGGTTAATTCTCGTTGTTATATTTTCACAGTGAGAATATAAAAACTTATATGCTCACTGCCGGAAAAAATGGAACTACTTTTTTCTACATTTGCTTATAACAGTCATCATTTGTGTCAAAGTTTAGAACTATATTCTATGCGCACTAAATATATTTAAATCGCCTCACGCGCTGATGTTACTATATTTATCAGCGAATACGTTAAAGGGGAACTGTCTGAACGAAACGTATTTTCTGTTTGAAACAGTTTGGTAGTGTTGCATGATAAAAAGTATATAATAAATAGAATATTTGTTGGTTTGTCGTGAATATAGGATTTATTTTCATCTCGTTTTCACTCAAGCTAAAGCACTCGTGAAAATATAAGTTTTCTCACTTCTCGATGAAAATAAATCCTATATTCATTCCAAACCAACAAATATCCTCTATTTAATTAATGTATACATTATTTTTTCTTTCTTTTAGCATCCTTTGCAGGTTGTTTATTTTACAGCTGTGGGTTTTTCGTCTTCATCCTCCGAATATAGATAATATTGTGTGTTTGTCCTTTCTCTCTATAATTGGAAACAGACTGAACTTAAGTAACTATGTAAATTGTTATGCATGTAAATTGTTGTTCCCATGGAAAGGATCTCTGTAAGCATTTTGCTTTCATTCCAATCATTTATTATTGTAACTTGCATTTGTATATTATGATATTATGTTTAAACAAAGGCATATTTTAAATAAAACATAAGACTAGGGATGACATTTAAGCTCATAAATTAATATTACTTTCATTTCAACTACTGTATTTCATGCACCCTAGCTGTTGATTTCACTCTTATATTACCGTTAGATTTTCCATAATGTTGAAAAAATTTAATAACATATGATATTATCTGCCATAACTGTTAGCTGCTATAATAGCCATATATCCATTATTAATAACCATAGAGCAACATGGAGGAGATGAATATGTATATCAAGTTTTCCTTACAAGTTGAAACTTTGTTTTCTAATCCTTTTTGTGTTGCCGTCGTAGCATGGCAGACACTTAGGGATCACTTTGTCTATCGTCCATCCATCTTCGTCCGTCGTTGTCCGTCACACTAAAACTAGCTGCAACCTAAGCTTGGCCATAACTTGAAAAGTATTTGACCTATGTTCAAGAAACTTCACACATATCTTCATCCAAACTCAAGGAGGAATGTTGTTACGTACGTCCATTAACTCTTACTTTCATTTTGGCAGTGTTATGCCCCTTTTCATAAACTTTAACCTGCAACTAAGCTGAAAGGAAGCACACAGCAAGCGACACAATTGTTCCACGGAACACCCTTCTAGTTACCTGTATTTATTACATGAGATAATGCATATTCATGCATTATTGAATAAAGTTTAATAAGCAGTGCTACTGCTTCTTGTTATGTCGGGGTTAACTGGTCAAAGGTCAAGGTCACAGTATGACAAGTTGTGAGTTTTGTGGGCTTAAAATGCAGCTATCCAATGTAACAGTGTCACAGTTTGGAATTAAATGTTCCACTGGGTGAATGTGTACTTCCTTTTTTTGATGAAGATCCGAATTTTGATTTAAGATTTACACTTTTAAAGGTCAAGGTAGTAGTTAGTTGGATATCTTACTGTGGTTTTGCACAGTAACTCAAATCATATTCATACATTTATGTTCTTAAATTATTTCCCTTTTCTATATTAGATTTATGAAACAAGTTTTACTTTTAATGAGCCTTTTGATGATTTGAAATTTAAATTAGTTCATAACAAGTTTCATAAATCTTAAACCTTAACCCGCTTAGCACGACTATAATAGCCTTTGTGTCCATTGTACACCCAGATCAGCCTGCGAGTAACATAAATGGAATTGGTCTTAATTCAAAGAAACAACGGTCCATTATATATATATATGTAGCGGGTTAAGGGTTAAATGGAATGGGTAAATTTGTATCACTTTTATTAAAACTGCTATGACTTCAGACAAGGTGCCAAATAAGTTATAACATCTAGTCATTAACAACTTTAGATATATTGATGCCTGGAACCTAGCAAATTCATTTCAGGTTGTATTACAAAGGGTGTACATAAAACAATATGAATGGTTGTTTGACATGGCTAACAATATAAGCTATGTGATAACACAAGTTTTGTATATAGGTCTCTCGTACCTATTGGTTTAAACATACTTTTATTTCAAATTTTTTTACAATTTTTATATAGTACAATACATAGTTAAATTTGGAACAAAAGAAAAATCTTATAGAGCTGTGATTTGTAAAATTTAGGGTGAAAGAATATCAGGTGTAACACTTTAGTTTCATTGAAATAGCTCCAGGTGGAATTTAAAGGGAATGTAGGAATTCAAACAAGCTTTATTATTGGTAGTTCTGAAAAACTTGGAAAAGAGTAAAAGAATTACCAAAAACATCTGACGATAAGCAAAGAAGATATAATCATTATAAGGTTCTTTTGAGATAGATATGGCAGCCACCATTTTGACAATAACCACGCGTTCAGAATTGAATTGAATTAAATTTTGTTTAACGGCTCATCAACACAGTATAGGTTATTTAGAGCCGCCCCAGAGAGAGGGGAAGGATACATAGGAATCTGGGAACCTGCCCTACTCTTATTATCGAATAGATTCCTATGGTTCTTTAACGTGCTCGGAGGATAGACCGATACACGGGACCGCCCGGTTTACGTCCCCATCCGACGGACGAGCATGCGTTCAGAACCTTCAGTGATAAAACTTATTTGAATGATTGCCTACATTCCCTTTAACTTGCTTTCTTCTTGCAAAAATTGGGGTGGTGCTAGACTGTTTTCGCCTTTTCCGTTCATATTTTCACAATGCTTCCACAAAAATTACTTTCATATCTTATTTGTTGGTTACTAAGGTCATACAAAAACATTCCATCATATTTCTGATCATCTGCGACCATACTTTAGGTCAAGGTCACACACTTGGAAGTTTTTTGTTTAGCGGTGTCATTAATTGGATATCCGACATTGAAACTATTATCGTAAGAACTTCACAGCAAAGTCCTATTGCAAATTTTATGTCCACTAGATTTCATTCTACAGGGACTGCATTTGTTGTTGTTTTACAAATTTTTTACGTTTTCATCAGTTTCTCAATTCATGTTCAGGTAGCACACTGACACAGTTTCTAGTAACAGACAAAATTGTTCAGATGTTATTGAGTGTTTTTAGCAAAATGGGTTTGTATTCCATTTATTGTGTCCTCTGCTTAGCATGGCAGACACTTAAGATCACTTTGTCCGTCATCTGTTGTCCGTTGTCTGTCGTCCGTCGTTGTCAATCCGTCCGTCCATCACACTTTAACCTGCAACCTAACCTTGGCCATAACTTGAAAAGTATTTGACCTGAGTTCATAAAACTTCATACACATCTTCATTTTACCTCAAAGAAAGAATGTTGTTACACATGTCCAATAGCTCTGACTTTCATTTTGGCAGAGTTATGCCCCTTTTCATAAAACTTTAACCTGCAACCTAACCAAACTCATAACTTGCCATAACTCATGAAGTATATGACCTTTTTTCATGAAACTTCACACATTTATTTATTTTACTCCAAAGAATGTTGTTATTCATGACCAATAACTCTTGACTTTCATTTCGGAAGAGTTATGCCCCTTTTCGTAAAACTGCAACCTAACCAACTGGCCATAACTGGCCATAACTTGGAAAGTATTTGACTGGTCAAATAACTGGTCAAAACTGGCCATAACTTGGAAAACTGGTCAAATAACTGGTCAAATATAAAAAAACTGGTCAAATAACTGGCCAGTTATGACCAGTTATTTTACCAGTTTTTTGTTATTTGACCAGTTATTTGACCAGTTTTCCAGTTGACCATAACTTGGAAAGTATTTGACCTATGTTCATGAAACTTCACACACATCTTCATCTAACCCCAAGGAATGTCATTTGTCATGTTCAATGTTCAATAACTTTGACTTTCATTTCGACAGAGTAATGACCCTTTTCATAAAACTTTAACCTGCAACCTTACCTGGCTCGTAACTTGTCAAAATATTGACCTGTAAAACAGTTCTTCTTCATCAATTATTCAATACCCTTGACATTTCCAGCAACTCTGACTTTCAGTTTGGCAGAGTTATGCCCTTTTTATATATATTGAACACAAAAAGAAACATCCGACTTTTTTGCTGGTATTTCCTTAGGCCAGTTTTTGAGGGCGTATAAAAGCTTAAGCAGCCTTTTAATAAAACAATGTTTGATATTTGTAAGCACTCTTAAGTGAGTACTAAATATCCCATTAAACTGTTTCAAATTTGCCATGCAATAATCTTTTATGGATGATATGGAAATGTTAAAGGGAGGTAATTTGATGATTGTTGATAATCAAAAGCTGCCATCCACACAATCTGTGTTATGTTTTTTGTGATTTTTTTTGGTAAGGAACATATAGAGAATATTGTCTCGGACAAATTTCGGTAATTTTCGTAGATTTAATTTGTTTGTATGGCCAAAATTCATGTTTTAAGAAAAAGGGAGCTAACTCCTTTGTGTACTGAACTTTTCAAAAACATCTTTGTTCTGACTATTGTTATTATTCTTAAAACATCATTAATTGTTTCCTGTTTTGCTGTCTAGACGATCATTAAAGTTTCTTTTTTTGTTCAGTATAATTTTAACCTGCAACTAGCTCTTCCTGGTGAGAAGGTTCTAGGCCCATTTTCCATAATTTATCTCGATGTACATGGAAGATGAGCCTGGCATGTTCATGCCTGTTAGGCGCCATACAACCTGTAATGTGTTGGTGCGCCTTAAAACCCCAATTCAATTCAATTCAATTCTTCCTGATCAGTTATCCAATACAGAGTTATGCCCTTTGTTTTAAATAAACGTAAACAATTTAAAAAAAATGACTTCATAATTCATGGAAGATTGCACACCCTGTCTTAAAACTTTATTGTTAGAATGTAATTGCTGAAATAAGCATACAAGTGTTCTTTGGAACATCCTTCTAAGCTTGTTCTTGTAATTTTTTTCAAGCTAAATTTATGTATGCAGTCAAGACAACTAAAATTTATACTTTACATTTATTACAGGCCAGGATCTGTGGGTACTGGCCATTGGTAAAAATGTCACCCATCATGTACAGCTACGCCCTAGTGTCAAATACATCGGCAATATGCATGGAAATGAGGTATAAACTGCAATGAATTGATGCATCAACTGTGGTAACTTTTTTTAATTTTTACATTACCAAATATATATACATGTAAAGTAAATATGTAAAAATGAATAAAATAATAACATTCACTTTATTTTAAATGTCCATCATATTGTTCAAGTTCTTTTATCCTGTACAAATCACGTCACACAAATAAATTAAATCTAAAGAATGTCGAAGTCGAATTTCACTTTCCTTTATAACCTATCTTTATACTCCCATTTTCACAAAGTGATGGAGGCTATATAGGAATCACGCTGTACATAACGGCCCGTCGTGTCCCATAACACATTTTTATGCCCCCACCGTGCGTCCGTCCGTGCAACCAATATCGTGTCTCAGCCATTCCTCAGAAACTACTGAAGGGAATTTTGTCAAACTTTACACAAATGCTCAACACAATGAGAAGATGTGTTGCGCGCAAGAATCTTGACCGTATCACAAAGGTCAAGGTCACACTTGGAGGTCAAAGGTAAAACATTCATGTCTCAGCCATTACTTGGAAACTCCAGAAGGAAGCTGCGTCAGACTTCACACAAATGTTTTTCACATGGAGAAGGTGTGTTTCACGCAAGAATCTTGTCCATGTCTCAAAATCAAGGTCACAGTTGGAGGTCAAAGGTCAAACAATCGTGAAAAACTTCATGTCTCAGCCATAACTTGGAAACTACTGAAGTGAGCTGCATCAAACTTCACACACATGTTTATCACAATGAAAAGGAGTGTCGCATGCAAGGCTCATGTCAGTGCCTCAAAGGTCAAGGTCACAGTTCAATAGGTCAAAAAATCCTAAACAAATCTTGTCAGCCATTACTTGGAAACTACTGAAGGGAGTTGCGTCAAACTTTAAGCAAATGTTCATCACATTGAGAAGGTGTGTCACGCACAGGAATCATGTCAGTGCTTCAAAAGTCAAGGTCACAGTTGGAGGTCAAAAGTTTGTTTTTTTCCGTGTCAGCCATTAGTCCAAAACTAGTGACGGGAATTGCATCAAACTCGACACAAAATTTGAATGTTCATCATCACAATGAGAAGGTGTGTCTTGTGCAAGAATCATGTCAGTGCCTCAAGGTCAAGGTCACAGTTAGGCAGATGGTTTGCAGTGGGGGAATCCGTATCTCATGGATACATTTCTGTATGTATACATATATTTGGAACTGGCATTTTTAATGGTAAATAGAAATACCTTAGTTTTAAAAATCTGATGGTGTTTCCCCCAATGTAAACTGCTTGTTTCTGGGACAACAGACAATTTAGAAATCTCAAATAACTTCAGGTAATCTTAATAGTTTGCTATAAAACTTTCAGGATGTCTTAATTTGTGTTTGTCCAACTCAAAAATAATATTTGGATAAAAAATCTGAAAAAAATATTTTTCCAATTTTCAAAAATAACTTTCGCTAGTGCAATTTTTATTCCTCAACCAATTTTGAAAAGTAAGGTATTATTATTTACCACAAAAAAATATTTGTTTCACTGATATATAACTTATTTAGGTGTTAATTGAATTTTATCTGAAAAGTCCAAAGAACACTTGACTGAAACAAGTGCCCCGAACAATAACTTTTAGTATGGGAGATAATTGAATATTGTTAAACAAATGCAGATCAGTCACAAAATAGTTGTGTCCCTTTAAAATGTTTTTCATATCCTTTTCCCATCCCGTTTAACTGTAGGTTGTGAGTCGAGAGATTCTGCTGCATCTGATAAACCACTACGTAACAATGTACGGCACCAATGCCACGATAACAAACTTCCTTGACACCACGGCGGTGCACATAATGCCGACGATGAACCCAGACGGGAATGACATATCCATCGTAGGACATTGTAATGGTGTCACTGGAAGGTTAGTTTTAAGATAATTTCTACTTTCGATATTTTTCTTATAAAAATGTTGGTACATGTAGCTAAGTGATCTTCATACCATTACCTGTTTTAACACCAGTTTAGCTTCTAGCTGTTAACAGTGCACAACCTTTTATGCCCCTGAAGAGAGAAGGAATTTAGTAACCGTCCTTTTGTTTGTTTGTTTGTTCATCCGCAACAATCATGTCTCAGCTGTAACTTCAGAAGTAAAAGTACTGAAGGGAATTTGATGAAACTTCATCAAATGTTAATAACAACGAGAAAGTGTGTCGTAAAAATGAATCATGTTCTTACCTCAACGGTCAAGGTCACATTTTGGAGGCCAAAGGTTGTTTGTCCATCCTAAACAATCACGTCTCAGCCATTAAACTTTAAAAGTACTGAAGGGAATTTATTGTTATTGATGTGGTAATAATGTGTTTCTATAATTGATACAAAAAAAAATGTGTGGGGCAGTTTCAACACCCTTCAGACTTTTTGTCTCGCCTTTTCGACGAAAAATGCAAGACATAGGGATCATTTTTCCGGTGGCGCTGTCAACATTTGTTGAAAAGTTTTCGGTTAAAGTGTTTTGGAAGGTATACATCTCCAACACCATCAAAGGTATTGCTTTGAAACTTTGTATGAACATTCACTGGGGTAACCCCTTACACTTTTACTAAGCCCCACACCTTGACTTTAAAGACAACAGAACTTAGTTAAATTTTCTTGGTTAAAGTTTTTGGTTAAAGTTTTTTTGAAAGGTATATATCTCCAACACCATCAAAGGTATTGCTTTGAAACTTTGTATGAACATTCGCTGGGTAACCCCTTACACTTTCATTAATCCCAACCTCACCAATGACCTTGACCTTGACTTTAAAGACAACAGAACTTAGTCAAATTTTCTTGGTTAAAGTTTTGGTAAAAGTTTTTTTTGAAAGTTATATCTCCAATACCATCAAAGGTATTGCTTTGATACTTTGTATGAACATTCACTGACAAATTTCTTCCTTTCTTGTCTTTTCTTTCTTTCCTTTTTTCTTTCTTTCTTTCTTTCTTTCTTTCTTTTTTTCTTTCATGTATGTTTTGTATTTTATATATATACATAAAATATATCTTAATATTATATATTTCCGCTTTAGGCATAAAATGTTAAACGGTGTTTCCTCTACCCTTCAGATCAAACCCTGTCCCCGTTCCCCCCCCTCCCCCCACCCATCCTCCCCCACCACACCCACTTGCCCCACAAGTACCACCCAATAAAAAATTAAAGATAGATATATACACCCCTACAACCCCAACAAAACAAACCCTCGTTGTGAATGAACAAAACCTCAAAAGGTGAGACATCCCGTGGCAGTGGCCTTGTTTAAAGTGTTATTATTCCATCATTTTCTCAAATGAATAATACTGATCAACGGCATGTTATCATTTTGCGTGATTTGTTTCAATGATACACGTTGTATTTCATGTTTCTCAATGGTTGTATTTCATTGAAACTGGGACTGATACGAGGGGGGTTTGATATATTCTGTCACTGGTATTCGGAACTAACAGATACTGGAAATATAAAAAAACTTCAAAGTATTACCCCTGAACAGATACACACTTTCGGAGTGGCGCTATCCATGACGTAAATGCAGCAAAGTAGTCTCCCCTTAATATACTGTTGAGACACTGAAATATTCCGGTACCAAGGGCACTTCTGGATGCATAGCTTCTACCAGAGGTTTTTCTTCAGCAAAGGGAATAGGAAAAAGTCACAGGGACTAAGGTCGGGAGAATAAGGTGGGTGTTCAAGCTGTACCACTTTATCTTGCTCCAAGAAAGATTGCACAATTTTATCTTTGTGAGCTGAGGCATTGTCATGAATCAGCTGGATGCCATTCAAAACTTTATTGGAACGTTTTTTCTTGTAATTATTTTTGACTGCTTTGAGAACTTTGTCCTTGTAAAATTTGGCCGTGATGGTTTTTCCCTGTTTGCATGGAATTTGTACCACAGGGCCACTGGCATTAAAGAAAAATTGCATACAAAACCTTTTTAGCGCTTTTTGATCGTTTTGCAATAACCGGTCTTGCCTGATTTTTACCCAACCATTGTTTATTGTTTATCCGCCGCTGGGGCTCAAAATAGTACAACCACGTTTCACCTCCAGTGAGCAACTCAGAAATTTTTCTAAGATGACAATTTTCATATTTTTTAAGAAGATATTTAGCACATTTTAAGCGTTTGGCCTTTTGTTCAGTTGACAGCAAATGAGGGACCCATCTAGCACAAAGCTTCTTTAATTTCAAACAGTTGGTCAAAATGTGATGAGTTGTGCCTTCTGAGATACCAAGACGATTAGCTATCTTAGAAATTGTATACCGCCCATCTTCGTCTATCATGGCCTTCACAGCATCAATGTTCTCCTTTGTTGCTGCAACAACAGGTCTGCCAGGATGTTTACGGTCTTTAATGCTAAGTTTATCCCCTTGAAATGTCTTAGCCCAACAAAAAACCGTTCTCAATGTCACGGCAGAACTGCCATGTACATGGCGCAGTTCAGCATAAATCTCTTGTGCAGGTACTTTTAAAGCAACCCTGTCTTTAATGTAAGCCCTAATTTCAATTTTTTCTTCACTTTTCATGTTAGCATTGAAATATAGCCACTATACATGAGTGCGCATAATTCAACAATGGATATCTCCGTCAATTGTTATCAATTGTTATCGGATTAAACCGCTTTTTGGCATGTACGTAGTTAGTGGAATCACCTTCAAATGCACGAGTTTTCAATGCGGTAATGTAAGGCGGTTTCTACGGAAGCGCATTAGTGACAGAATATATTGAAGGCCCCTCGTAATAAATCCTCAAGAAAACTGTATATCATAGTATTCAAGATATTTTGCTAATTTATTCTCCAATTTGTTAAACTTCAATTCACTAATTGACATTTTCTTCAATGTCAATGAAAACACCTGGTTTGAAATGCATAGGCAATGGATTTTTCATTTTAATGGTGAAAACTATTACAAATAAGGTATTTAACATTTATTTTAGAAAAATGTAATCTAATTACCATGAGTTTTTTAATACACATTATGTGGTCCAGCTTTCATTCCATTATGCGATGGGAGGATTTTATAACGGATATTTTGACAATAAAACATGTTTAAAAACATTTTTGACTGAAAAATATGATAACAAAAATATGATAACCTGTTTAAAATTACCTGATTTAATTTTACAATATGATTTTTTTTTAAACCCAAGTTAACGTTTTAATTTATTCAACACCATTTCGCGGGGCTGGCTGTGGGTATGAAAGTACATACACAGACCACGTATTAAATGATGATTTCTACACAATAGAAATCCCGTATTGAAAAACTCACGATAATTAAACTATAATAATTATACCTTTGTTTTTATGACAATTCTGATTGATTTTGATCTGATTAGAACTTTCCAATTGCAGATACAACTCAAAAAACATTGACCTGAATCGTAACTTTCCCGACAAGATGCACAATTTGAATGTGGGAAGTTCGGCCGCGGAGACAAGGGCTGTGATGTCATGGATTGAGCAGCGTAACTTTGTGTTGTCGGCCAATCTACACGGGGGTGCTATGGTGGCCAACTATCCCTATGACCAGTATCTTGATTGTAATTTAGCTTCTTTATTATACCCCGGCTGTCCCATTGCATCACATCGCATCTCATAACACATTCTTAAACAGGGTTATATGTGAACACAGAATCAATCATTTATTCTAGAATCTAGGGTAAGAAAAAAGAAATGAATGAATATTACTAAGGTGTTGTTTGGTGCCTTTGTTGTACTAAAAAGTAATTCTTTCCTATTAAACTTGTTGTATAAGATATGAAAAAAATATCATCTGTACTAAAAATAACCTTGTTTTAGACAGATCAGATTTTTAGATATTGATTATCATATCCTTGTGATGACCATCTTACTATCACACTCTCAGGAATGCAATATGTATGTTTTATCACATAATTTCACTTGTTAGTTGTATCACATACCCATTTCATATTATATTGTATGTACATACAGGTGATACAACCTGGAACAATTTTGATTGGTTGGGCACAAAATGCACTCAATCTGTAACACTATGCAAATTTTGTTAACCGAAGTTACATTATTTATCACGATTTTATTCCGATCAAACTCATAAACTTACTGTTTACCGACAGCTTATAATAAATAATTAACGTTGTACAAATCAGTTTATTATTGTTTAAAAGTTGACGTAAAATGCCATTTTTGAAGAAATAAAACACAAACGCTTTAATATCCAACGTTGTTTACAACATGATGGTATGTCATTTGGTGCTAAAGGACATAATTGTATGAAGTCAAATAACCTTTGGCACTAAAGTTTGTAAAGCCATTTTTAAACCCCCTTTTTTCTGTGGAAAACTGGCATTATAACTGGAGGAAAATGGCTCATTTCTATTCTCTTTTGTTGTTGTATGTATACAAAGTGTATTAATAAGTTTTAATGGATTAGTGATGAACATTTTCCAACTTTTGAATTTATGCATACATTTTGTGAGCATGCAACTATCAATGAAAACAGTTTTACCCTTGACATGTTTAGTAAGCAAATTACAACTTTCTTACATCACTTACGACTGCACCTTTTCTATTGATTTTTCAAGTGGAAAGCTGTTTCTCTATGTAAAAATTTCACTGCTGCATTATCCATAGTTGCAGCAAATCATTAGTATGTGACACTTTAACATCGATGTCATTGAGGAAAGTAATTGGTGGTTTTATACAATCTGTGTTGATTTTCAGCGAGCATTCGTTCCGGCCCATCCGTCTGTCCGGATGACGACACGTTTCAGTTCCTTTCCACCACGTACGCCAGGTCACATGGAAGTATGTCTATCACCCAGGGAACAAGGTGTAAGGATTTCTTCGCAGACGGCATCACAAACGGCGCCGAGTGGTACTCAGTGGCAGGTAATGAAAGCAGACATCTGTGCCTACAGGGCCTCATGAGTTTACTGTTCTCGACCAAGTTTGTTCAAATGATGACCCTGGGGCAAACTTGGCCCCACTCCGTGGTGGGTCATGTTTTACGTAATCTATAGGAAAAAAATTGAAAAATCTTTTTCTTTGAAACCACATGTCATAGTACTTGTGTATATTGCATGTAGTATTAGCTTATTCCCTACTAAGTTTGTTCAAATAATGATCCTGGGGTTAAATTTGTGCATGTCTGAGGGTCACAGTTTTATAGAGTTGGATAAGAATGTATTTAAAAGTCTTCTATAAACTTACAACAACTATTTTATCTCACCCACTTCCATTACTGTTACATGTGTGTACAAAATGACAACGTCATAAGGGAAGTGATTCAGGGCCATTTGGCCCTCTTTTTAGCTCGACTGATCAGAGATCAGCAGAGCTTATGCCGTGGTGCGGCGTGCGGCGTGCGGCTGTCCGTAAACTTTTATTTGTAGCGACTACTCCTCTGAAACTACTGGATGGATATTCATGAAACTTTACAGAAATGTTGCCCATGAAGTCTAGTTGATCCTAGCAAATATTCATGTTGATGTGAAATCCAAGATAGCCACCAAAGCTAACAGATTTTTAAAATACAAGTTTGTAGAGACTACTTCTTGAAAACTATAAGTGATATTGATATGGGACTTTTTCTAAAATGATCAGCATGACATGATGTTGGTCCTTGTCAAAAATCGTTTTGATTCGACGTTAAACATGGCTGCCAGTGGCCATCTTTGTTTACATAGAGTTATGTAGTAGAAACTTTGTAACGACTACTCCTCTGAAACTACTTGGCGGATTTTCATGAAACTTTACAGGAATGTTGCTCTTGATGTCTAATTGATCCTAGCAAAATTTCAATTCGGCCAGAAGTTCAAAATGGCCACCACAGCTAAAAATAGATATTTAATAAATAAGTTTGTAGCGACTACTTCTTGAAAACTATAAGTGATATTGATATGGGACTTTTTTTAAAATGATCAGCATGACATGATGTTGATCCTAGTCGAACATTATTTTGATTCGATGTTAAACATGGCTGCCAGTGGCCATTTTTGTTTACATAGAGTTATATAGTAAAACCTTGTAGCGACTACTCCTCTGAAACTACTTGACGAATGTTCATGAAACTTCAAAGGAATGTTGCTCTTGATGTCTAGTTAATCCTAGAAAAATTTCAGGCAGGCCGGAAATTCAAGATGGCCACCACGGCTAAAAATAGATTTAAAATAAATAAATTTGTAGCGACTACTTCTTGAAAACTGGAAGTGATATTGATATGGGACGTTTTCTAAAATGATCAGCATGACATGATGTTGATTCTTGTCGAAATTTCATTTCGATGCGACTTTAAACATAGCCGCTAGCGGCCATCTTTGTTTACATAGATTTATATAGTAAAAACTTGTAGCGACTACTCCTCTGAAACTACTTGACGAATTTTTATGAAACTTCGCAGGAATGTTGCTCTTTATGTCTAATTGATCCCAGTGATATTGATATGGGACTTTTTCTGAAATGATCAGCATGACAAGATGTTGATCCTTGTCGAAAATTATTTTGATTCAACATTAAACATGGCTGCCAGTGGCCATTTTTGTTTACCTAGAGTTATATAGTAAAAACTTCAACTTGTAGCGACTACTCCTCCGAAACTACTTGACAGATTTTTATGAAACTTCGCAGGAATGCTGATCTAACTATCAAACTCTATCAGTAGAGCTTCAAAGTCATTGACCTCTTGTTTATAGTCTGGTCCTCATTCGCTTACCTGAAGGTTATGTTCTCTCTATCCTGAAAAAAAATTCAGAGAAATGGACTTTCGGTTTTCAATGTGCCAAATTGCATCATGGGAATGTTGGTTCAGTTTTGAACAAAAAAACGTATGTCAAATTCAGAAATCGAAAAATAATGAGACGAACCTAAAGCGATAGACTTTCACACTGTCCTTGAGAGTCAAACAGCTGTGTTTCTTATACCTGTGTTTAAGTTTGAATGCAGTATGGTATATATTACTTATTATAACTTTTTATAATTTAAGAGAACACATGGCAATTCTGATTTTTTAAAAACTCAGAATTTTATTTAATTATATGCAAGTAGATTTAAATTCAGATTGATGCTGGATAAATAAATCGAGATTGCCGTGTGTCCCTTTAAGGTGAAATGCAATATTGTATATTCAAGTTATTGATAACTTGGTTTATTTAAGGTGGAATGCAGGACTACAACTACATCGCCCTTGGTATATTTGAGCTTACCATCGAGGTCGCGTGCTGTAAGTTTCCAGATGCGTCACATTTGGAATTTTATTGGAATGAGAATAGGGACGCTCTGATCAACTTCTTTCTAGAAGTACATATGGGTCAGTATACCTGTTATCAGTAACACACAGATTTCACATAGGGATCTATTTATTAGTTTCGCTATTTGAACTGCATGTGTCTCCATATATACACATGTTTTGTGGGTCAAGGCTCAATAGTAGGTATTTTCTTGCTATCTGATGCAGGGTGATGTTTCAGTGTGTAAGGTGAAATTGCTATTTTTAAATCATCATTAATTTGAAAGTACTTTACCGATTTCAGTAAACTACCACTCATTTCCATAGATGAGTTATTTGCAATCCAATGATAAAACTTGCATCACCTGCATAACATGGCAGACACTTAGGAATCACTTTGTCAGTCGTCCATCGTCTGTCGTTGTAACCTTGGCCATAACTTAAAAAGTACTGGACCTATGTTCATGTAACTTCTTTAGCTTAACCAAAAAAATGTTGTTTACACATATACAATAACTCTGACTTTCACTGTGGCAGAGTTATGCCCCTTTTCACAAAATGTTAACCTGCAACCTAGCCTAGCTTTAACTAATAACAAAATATGACCTATGGCCATGAAAATGAACACAGTTCTTCCTGCTCAATTATCCAATACACATTTATGCCCCTTTTCATAACCTTTAACGTTTTTAAAAAAAAACTGCTCCATAATTTATGAAGGATTGCTCCCCATGTCTTCAAACTGTATAGTTAGATTGTACTTGCTGAATTAAGCACATGCTGGTGGCATGAGTGTTTTTAGTGGAACAAACACCCTTCTAGTTTTTGAAAAAAAAAAGTATCTGGCAAAGTAAAATCTGTACTGAAAATAACCTTGTTTTAGACAGATCAGATTTTTTGATACTGATTATCATATCCTTGTGATGAACATTCTTACTATCGCACTCTCAGAAATGCAATATTTGTATTTTAACACATAGTTAGATGTGTCAACCCCCCATTTCATATTAGATTGTATGTACCTACATGTAATACAACCTGGAACAGTTTTGATTGGTTGGGCACAAAATGCACTGAATCTGTAACACTATGCAAATTTTGTTAACCGAAGTTACATTATTTATCACGATTTCATTCCGATCAAACTCATAAACTTACTGTTTACCGACAGCTTATAATAAATAACGTGGTACAAATCAGTTTGTTATTGTTTAAAAGTCGGCGTAAAATGCCATTTTTGAAGAAATAAAACACAAACGCTTTAATATCCAACGTTGTTTACGACATGATGGTATGTCATTTGGTGCTAAAGGATATAATTGTATGAAGTCAAATGACCTTTGGCACTAAAGTTTGTTCCATGAGTTGGCAGTTTTATGTTTATTTTATTATTCTTTACATAGTTTATGGGATAAAGAGCATCAAACTCGTCCCCATTCAAACTTGTTTCATAAATCTTACAGTGAATGGGAACTCGTTTAAGATTCTGTATATAGGTAACAGACATATCTTATTTGTATCTACCTTCATACATACCAGGTGTTAAAGGTTTGATAAAGGATGAAAATAACAACCTAATGGAAGGGGCAGAACTCACCATCAAAGGGAGGGAATCCGTTCCATTTAAGTCATCCCTGCATGGAGAATACTTCCGATTGCTGATGCCAGGAACATATATATTACAGGTACATATAAACTATGTCAGAGTTGTATTTAAAGGGATATATGGCAACCAGGCTCGCGTTAACCATTCGCCAAATTGCCATAGGCGAAAAGTAAACCAAACTGGCAAATGAAAATCGTAAGAAATACATAGCAAATTCGCCAGACATCGATGGTCTGGGGAATTCAAATTTCCGACCAATTTTGTCTAAAAAATCTCGTAAAGTCCCGAATTCTAATATACAACATTTTTGACTGTTTATAAGCCAATATCCCACTGGGTGTTGTTAGCTAATTAGCGACAATCAATTTGGACCGATAACTAATTATTGCAGTGTTTATTGAAAACCGTTGTCAGATTGTTGCGTGTGTGATAGACGCCACCCATTGTTCTGCCTCTCACTGTCAATAAACTAGTTTGTGTCCCCGCGCTCAATATTGTCCATATATTTAATTGCGTTATCGAGCCGGGTAAACATCAAATAATGTGACGCCCTCTTACGGCCAAAATGGCTGATCAAAACAGAAAGTGCATGAAGTGTGACACTCTTTGTTTAAGAATTAATAAGCCAGAGATGCTAAAGGCCGACAGTCTTTTTGAACTTGACGATCACTGGTAAGTGTTGAGGGCCCACTAATTAGCTGTACACACAGTAGCGTAAACTGAAACAATGGAAAGTGTGTGTGAACATGTTTGATCGAATGTCTGTAAATTGTAACAAATTTATGTTTGTTTGTTCAATCAACATGAAACGATAGTCAATATAAAAGGTGCGATTACTCAAAATATTGGTACAATTTTAGAATGAAGTGGCTTTTATTACTTATTCTATGCAAGATAGTCGTGGTATATGTAGCATTTCTGAATTTTGTCTCACAATGCAACGCGATCTTTCTAGCTTCTTTGGAACCCCTGTTAACAGGAAACAGCCAGAGACTGAGTCACAGATTCCAACATGCATTCATTTTGTCCTTCTTAAAATTTCAGTCTTGACAATTTTTAAAAATGAAAGTACATTAAATTAAATACAATTTTTTAAAAAGTTTTGAATATTGTGCAACTCACTTTTTAATTATAAGCACTAAAGCATTCAATTATAAGCACTAAAGCAGAATGCAGCATGCATATGATATGCATATGATATGGAAATATTGATACCCTATATAATATATATATAGGTAATATTAAAGCATATTCTTTTAACTTACTTTCGTGTGTCAAGCGCAAAATCCAGGTCAGTAGCTTCAAGGTCAAGGTCACACTTGGAGGTCAAAAAGAAGTTCTTTTTTGTCCATATTTCATGTCTGATAAATAATTCTGACATTCATGGAGGGATTTTCAAATAACTTGGCAGAGTGTTCACCACAACAAGACTGTGTCTCGCAAGCAAAATCTAGGTCAGTAGCTTCAAGGTCAAGGTCACACTTAGAGGTCAGATGATGTCATATGTTCCAGTATTTGAAGTCATGTAGTCGTGTCCGTTCTATAACTGTGTCATCCGTTGAGGGATTTTTATATAACGTGGCAGAAATGTTCACCGGAACAAGATGATGTGTTGTGCGCAAAACCCAGGTCTGTAGCTTCAAGGTAAAAGTCACACTCGAGGTCAGAAGATGCCTTATGACCCTGTATTTGAATGAAGTCATATTGGTTGTGTTCGGTGTATAACTTTGTCATCGGTCACCTTCCAGTTTTGCTGAACTTTTACCTGATCTTACGATTATGCCCATGAATATTTATAAACATGGTTCAAACTTATGATGTCATCACATTTTGAGCTGTGTTCATATATTCACAAACCACTTCGGGGGCATTGACATTTCTTGTTTAATTATATGTAAAAAAATGATTCTGGATTAGTAGATCGAGATGCTAGTTTTAATACTTGATAACATCTTCAAGATTGCCATGTGTCCCTTTAATTTGCTATAAGGTTTACTAACACCAATTGCATATAAAGTTTTGAGTGGAAAGTCGTAATCCTATTGTACGAGGTTCTGAACCAGAACGAATAAGTAATCCCTCTTTTTTGTTGGAAAGGGACATTATAAGTGGGGGTGGGAGGGGTTTGAGTGGGAAAGGGGGGTGGGGGAGCAAGAATGGCCCATTTCTCTTCAGTTTTGTTATTGTATGTATTAGAAGTGTATTGATAGGTTTTACTGGATTATTGATAAAATTTCACAAATTTGAATCTATGCATACACTTTGTGAGAAGCTATCATTGAAAACAGCTGTACCGTTGACCTGTTTAGTAAACAAATAAAAACTTCCTTACATGTCTTATGGTCAAACCTTTTTTCTTCTGGTCTTTCAAGTGCAAAGCTTTTTTCTGTATGAAAATTACCATACACTGCTGCATTATCCATACTTGATTTAAAGTTGCAGCAAATCATTAATATGTGACATTGTGACATAGATGGGGGAAGTAATTGGTGGTTTCATACCTAAAAGAGTACTGTAAGAATACATAACCCTGCAGAAGATGCCCAATTTCTCCCATTTCTGGGCATGTGAGATTATAAGAATCTTTCATAGGTATCCGGTGAAGATAGGGAATTCCAACCCGAGGTATAAGTATTTTTATCGGAACCGAGGCTCTGCCGAGGTTCCGATGAAACACTTATACCGAGGGTTGGAATTCTCTGTCTGAACCGAATACCCATGCAGCCATGCTAGATTCTTTTTATTGCATATCAGAGACATGTGTGCCTTGACGCCCCCAGCTACTAACGTTTTGCATGTTTTCCTGGGCGTAAGTGAATTTTATCTTGACCCTAGGGTGAGATGGAAATATCTAGCCCCGGTAAACAATGGTCGAGTGAACTTCGAACTGAGCTAAACATGCCAACTGTATGACATAATACATACTATATAGAAAACTTAATGCGCTAATGGATGTCATATGATCAGCAGAAAATGTAGTCCCACATTGTTAACAAATAATAAATAAAAAAAAAAAAAATCTTAGTCACAAAATGTATTACTACAGACTTACCTGGGTCTGTCTATGCTCATATTTTCATGTATACATTTCACTGAATAAAAATCAGACAGTTATTAATTTTGGTTATGCTCAATACCTACTTACCTACCGACAGTGTCCCTTTAAGTATTACTAAGGAACAATTGCATAAAGTTTCATGACCATAGGTCTAATACCCTTGGGTAGTGCATTGTAGGTTAAAGGAAGTACATCAAGATTGGTATTACTGTTAGAATTGTTCAGATACATTATTTATGTATTTAATTGATAAAAATAAACTAAATGAGCCATAAAATATCAATGGAAATTACGCTGAAAATATTAAATAAACAACCCGAAGAAGGTATTTCCTAACTATGGTGGCGCGCCAGAGATAGCTATTTTAAACTTTGTATTACAAAGCGAGTATCTTGTAATCGCAGAGTTTCTCTGCGTAACAGCTATTTATAACTTGCGGATTTCTCAATGGACTTTTAACACTTGTAAACTATTAATTGTATTTATTGCGCTGTATGATAGGAAACTGTTAATGTTCCATCTATAGCTATGAACTATTTAACATTTTAAATTGGTCATTTCAACCTTTTTTATGTTTTTCAACAAATTAGGCCCCACTGCCTAATGTATTCTCTTTAACATTTTGGATGAAGGGGCATAACTCTGTAATTAAAAACCTGGTATAGAACGTGAGACTGGACTGCATAACTGACAAGGAACAACTGTATGGTTTCATTAACTTAGGTTAAATACTTGTATAGTTATGATCCAGTTTGGGTTGCAGATTACAGGTTTTGTGGAAGGGACCATAAGTCTTTCAAAATTGAAAGAAGGGTTATAGACTTGGGTTGCAGATTAAAGGTTTTGTGGAAAGGACCATAAGTCTTTCAAAATTGAAAGCAGGGTTATAGAACATGAAAGTCTATAACCCAGCTATCAATTTTGAAAGACTTTTGATCCTTTCCACAAAACCTTTAATCTGCAACGCAAACTGGATCATAACTATACAAGGAAAGATAATGAAACTTTGTGTAACTGGGTTAAATATGTGATAAAGAACAACTGTATAGTGTTTCATAACCACATGTAATCGCACCGTTTGTCCATCTGTTAGTTTGTTTGTCCGTCATGAAACAAGTATATCTCAGCCATAACTTTGAAAGTGTTGAAATGAATTTCATGAAACTTCAGTGAGAAGGTGTGTCCGGCTCAAGAATCAGGTCCTTATTTCAGAGGTCAAGGTCACACTTAGATATCAGAGGTCCAATGAACTTAGAAACATTTGTCACTTACCGGTGACATTTCTTGTTGAATACCTGTTTGGATTATAGAGTCTTATAAAAGAATGATATATATGGTTATAAAAATAATTCACTTTGATTTACTATGAAGATGTATGTTACAGGTCAGTAAAGCCGGGTACCACCCTGTCAACAAGACATTTACTGTAGCAGACGGCACCGTCACTCGCCTGGATGTCAGAATGCAGGTCGGACGAATAAATGGAGCCACCACAACTATTCACTGGAGTTCTGTAACTTTGTTCACTGCTTCGGTTTATAGCATTATTTTCTGTGTGTTGTGATATCGGTTGTGAACATTGTATGTTATTGGACAGGCAGTATTTATGGGTTGTACCTCGGAGAAGTGTGAAGCAGAGTATTGTAACAAAACACCTCATCAACTATGTATCAGTCTTAACAGTTCTGTAGGTTACACTCTCTCATAAAGACCTAAAATGTTTTTGAAGAACCCACAAGATGGTGAGATATTTTTTAGTCACGAATGGCCAGTGTTTACTTATTTATATAACATTTTCGTTCATGATGACAAACTATTGGTGTAGAATCATCATTATTGTTATTTAGTCGAGTAGAGCTTAGACTTCAAAGTACGCTTTATAATCATGTTTAAAATTTACTAATATAACCCTTGAAATTACTACTGAAATAACAATCGTCGTCCGTCACACATTAACCTACAACCAAACCTAGGCCATAACTTGAACAGTATTTAACCTATGTTCATAAAACTTCACACACACACATTCATCTTAACCAAAGGAATGTTGTTACACATGTCCAATAACTCTGACTTTCATTTTTTTCAGAGTTATTCCCCCTTTCATAAAACTTTAACCGGCAACCTAACCAAGCTCATAACTGATTGTACTTGCTGCAATAAGCACACGGCAGGCGACACAGTTGTTCCGTGGAACATCCTTCCAGTTTATTTACAGATGTAATATTTCACACTTTCAACATGATTATAATGAATAATATGAAAACTCTTTAGTAATAAATATTATACTGAAAAATACTGAAGAATAACTTTCTTTGGAAAATTGATTATTAGAATTCACAATGGTGCCTTCCAAACTGAAATCAGGGGTAAATGACGTAGACGTGGTAATGGTTAGGTCTAGATTCATTCATTCATTCATTCATAAAAACTATGAAGTAATGGTAGAGATTTGGAATTTTATAAGTTATAAAGTTACATTAATGATGTTTCTAGCAAGATAAAATACTTTAACATACTAAAGTCTGTAGATACAATATTTGCTGGTAAGAATGGAGTAGTCATGACCACTGTCACCAATAGGTCATGCTGCCTAAAACCTAAACAATATTGTGGTTATTTTAAACATTTATTTGCTAAATGGTAAAGTGTTATACATTGCTTATTTGTATGCAAACCAAACTTTTAATTGTCAGTATACCACAATATTCATATGTGGACCAGTCCCTAAGTTGTCACTGTACCAGTTTTAATGTTGACCAGTCTATACGTTGTCAATCTACCACCATATTAATATGTGGACCAGTCTCTAAATTGTCAGTATGCCACAGTATTAATATGTGTACCAGTCCATAAGTTGTCACTGTACCACAGTTGTTATGTGAACCAGTCCGTAAGTTGTCAACTGTACCACAGTTTAAAACGGACCAATCCCTAAGTTGTCACTTTATCACAGTATTAATGTGAACCAGTCCCTAAGTTGTCACTATACATAATAATATGTGAACATGTCCCTACATTGTCACTATACCACCGTATAAATATGCGAGCCAGTCCCTACATTGTCACTATACTACAGTTTGAATATGTGGACCAGTCCATAAGTCCTCACTATACCACGGTTTTAATGTGGACCAGTCTCTAAGTTGTCACTATACCACAGTATTAATATGTGGACCAGTCGCTAAGTTGTCTCTATACCACAGTATTAATGTGTGGACCAGTCTCTAATTTGTCATTCTTTTTATACGCTTGCTTGAAAAAGGGACATATTATGTTATGGGGTTGTGCGTCCGTCCATAAACAATTACGCATTCCCCGCTATAACTTCCAAAGCATAACACCCACCCTCCTAAAATTTCATCGGTACATCTGCCTTAATGAGAGAAGGTACCTTATTGTTTTTGGGATAAATAGATCAACGGCATGGAAATAAGCTCAACTGTATTTGTACATAATGTGTGCCTCTGGGACCAGTTTTATTAAACATCTTACGATAAGTCTCAAATTTTGCACCTAAACATTCAATGTAGACAATTATGTGTGCACGTAGTGCAGAAATATCACATGTATAAGAAAATGAAATGAAATCACGTTTATTTGAAAAGTGTAATTTATAGTGAAGCATTTAAGAAATTGATTTACGATAAAATGGTCGTAAGTTGTTTCATAAAAGGGGGCCCAGCTGATGCGTAGCTCCAATTTATTTATTAAATCTGTTGAATTCTAGTAATCAACAGAAATAGTCTTTGAACAGATAGATATAAAAACCCTAATAGCAAATTAGAGAGTTTTGGTGAAAAATGCTAGAGTACAAAACAGAGAGATTTGGTATAAAATGCTAGAGTGCAAAACAGAGAGTTCTGGTATAAAATGCTAGGGTGCAAAACAGAGAGTTTTGGTATAAAATGTTAGGGTGCAAAACAGAGAGTTTTGGTATAAAATGCTAGAGTGCAGAACAGAGTTTTGGCGAAGAAAACTTGCATTGCAGGAAAGCTTCATTATCCATGAATAAATGTATGTATATGTGAAGATTACATATATGTATGCATGTGTAGATATTACATATATGTATGTATGTATGTGAAGATTACAAATATGTATGCATGTGTAGATATTATATATATGTATATATGTATGTGAAGATTACATATATATATGTATGTATGTATGTGAAGATTACATATATGTATGTATGTATGTGAAGATGACATGCATGTATGTATGTATGTGAAGATGACATGCATGTATGTATGTATGTGAAGATTATATATATGTATGTATGTATGTATGTATGTATGTATGTATGTATGTATGTATGTATGTATGTATGTATACATGTATGTATGTGAAGATTATATGTATGTATGTATGTGAAGATTACATATATATGTGTATGTATGTATGTATGTATGTGAAGATTATATGTATGTATGTATGTGAAGATTACATATATATGTGTATGTATGTATGTATGTATGTATGTATGTATGTGAAGATTACATATATGTATGTATGTATGTATGTATGTATGTGAAGATTATATATATGTATGTATGTATGTATGTATGTGAAGATTATATATATGTATGTATGTATGTATGTGAAGATTACATATATGTATGTATGTATGTATGTATGTATGTATGTATGTATGTGAAGATTACATATATGTATGTATGTATGTATGTGAAGATTATATATATGTATGTATGTGAAGATTATATATATGTATTTATATATGTGTGTATGTGAAGATTACATATATGTATGTATGTATGTATGTATGTGAAGATTATATGTATGTATGTATGTGAAGATTATATGTATGTATGTATGTATATATGTGTGTATGTGAAGATTATATAATATATGTATGTATATATGTGTGTATGTGAAGATTATATATATGTATGTATGTATGTGTGTGAAGATTATATATATGTATTTATATATGTGTGTATGTGAAGATTATATGTATGTGTGTATGTGAAGATTATATAATATATGTATGTATATATGTGAAGATTACATATATGTATGTATGTATTGTATGTGAAGATTATATGTATGTATATATGTGAAGATTACATATATGTGTGTATGTATGTGAATATTGTAGGTATATATGTATGTATGCGAAGATTACATATATGTATGTATGTATGTGAAGATTATATAATATATGTATGTATATATGTGATGATTACATATATGTATGTATGTATGTATGTGAAGATTACAATTATGTATGTATGAATGTGAAAATTATATATATGTATGTATATATGTGAAGATTACGTATATTTATGTATGTATATGAAAATTGCATATACGTATGTATATGTAGAGATATCATTGTGCTTTGTATTCTTTTTTTGAAGGGACACACGGCAATCTTTATTCATACATGACTAGCAATGTCCCACTAATTGTTCCATGCAGTTGTATATTTGCAGACCATAGTTTTTGATCATTTCATATCGTTCAAGGCAAGTTTGGCATATTACTATAGTAAAAACCTACTTTAATGTTATGTAACATTACGAAAAAATCAGTGCTCTTTACTCTATAAAACAATAACAAATACTTCCAGATTTGCTGTCATTCGCAACATCTCGTACACTGTTTTGCAGCATTACTCAAATGTAAATCGAAGGTTTCCGTATTTGGTTAGGTCATCCCTTAGATTCCCGCATTCAAAATCAAAGTTATCATCCAAATTTTGCAATGTCATTTAGGCGATTGCTCCATCAATAGTTTATTTACATGAAAGCAGTGATAAAACACCTGCATTGTAAAAAACAAACATGCAACGCAAATTATACATCAGCATGTGTGGCCATCGGCCATATTGTTTACATAGCAACAGTGCACTATTTTCTGTGCCATTGCCTTGGAGCTAACAAAATGTCAAGATTTCGAACATACCGAACCTTGCTATACACATGAGGTGGGATCCCGAAGTATGACGGGATTGGCCAGCGTTCACAATTGATTTGCTGTGTGTCCTTCCTTAAAGGGACACATGGTAATTTTGAAGTGATTTTTAAGCATTGAAATCTGAGCATCTCAATTTCTTTAGCCAATATCATTGTAACTTTAAACCTGCTTGCATATAAAGTTCCGAGTTTTCATTTGCTCATCATATTCTACCTAGGTTTAAATATATTAGTGGTGCAATATAATCAACAGTTAATAATAATGCAAAAACAATTTGCTTTAAACTATCTTTATAACTGATACCAAGGATTGAACAAATGCAAGTTATGTAGAAAAAGTAATGGAACACCATGAGTTTTGAAAAAAATCAAGATTGTCGAGTGTCCGTTTAAACAAGACAATGACATTTAGATGTGTTTACTATGTAGTGTGTTGTACACACAAATTGGATTTATTGTTAACGCTTGGTATACCTTAATGTTATGTGTTATATTAATGATGTATTTGTTATGTTTTAGTATAATCATGTGTAAGTTTAGGATACTTGCTTCATTAATGAATATGTTTTAGACTTTGACAGAGCAACTGATAAGCAGCGTATTTGTGTAAATACCCTATGAAAAATCAGTTTTTATTAAATCATTGAAAAATGTTAAATCATTAAAAAACGTAAACAAAACAAGGAATACCCAATTGTTATCAAATGCATGCATATTTTTGTATTTGTATCGCAAAATTTTCATCCGGAGGTACATACATGTCTAAACCAATCTTGATCGTCTAAGCGTTTAACATAATCCACTGCGTAGCAAATGTACCAGTATTGATCAGTTATGTTTAGATGCATGACAATGTGTTTCCATAGTGATTTTTTTTCCAAACTGGGTTAGGAACCAGAACTATTTTTTTCATGAGGATATTGGATGACATTTTGCAGAAGAACATTTCTGGTGTTTGTGCCTGATAGGGAGTGCAAAATCACTGGTCGTTGCAAGAAGAATTAGAAGGCAACATTTCAATAAACAGTTTTGTAGTGTAATGTTGCCGTTATTTGACAGGTTAGTGCCTTTAAATGTGTAAATACCCAATTTTAATAAAAATTTAAATAAAAATGGAGGTTAATACTGATTTGACTATTGTTCGGGGCGCTTGTTTCAGCCAAACGTTTTTCTGCAGAAGCTTCAGCAATTTAAATAATATGTACATCAATTGTATATCATTAGAACTGGCATTTTTAGTGGTAAATAAAACTACCTGAGTTTTGAAAATCGGTTGTGAAATAAATATTTTACCGCCCAAATGAATTTTCTGATGGGGATTTCCTATGTAAATTCCGGCCTTGTTGGTGGGACAGCAGAAAATTAAGAAAATAACTTCAAAAAGCCTTCATATTTTGCTATAAAACTTCCAGGATGGCTTAATTTACGAATATCCAACAATTTAAAAACACTTTTGGATACAAATGCTAAAAATAATATTTTTTGAAATTTTTCATGCAGCAGAGTTTTGCATTGAAAATGCCTCAGCAAAAACAGCTTTAGCGCATGAAATTTTTATCTCTCAACCGATTTTGAAAAGTAAGGCATTTTTACTTCCCACTAAAATGTCTGTCTCACTGATATACAACTTATTTAGGTACTAGATGAATTTTGTCTGAAAAGTCGAAAGAAAAAAAAAACTTGGCTGAAACAAGCGCTCCAAACAATAAGACATTTCTTCAATTTGGACAATACCCAATTAAAACCAAAACCATGGGGTAATACCCAAAAACTTTCCTAAGCTTATCTGTTGCTCTGCCTTGACTTTGTACTGGACATTGTAAGAGAACATATATTTCTTCCAAAAAATGTTTTTCCACAAAAAATTGGTGATTGTGGGCAGCAAATCCCAATGTTTATATTCCTTTTACCCATTACGTGGTCCGAGTATTAAATTTCATACCCCATCCATCCCCTTCTCCAAGAAGCGAAAATGGGGTTGGCTGGGGTATGAAATAAAACATTATTTTTGACTTAAAAAGTTTGCATATTGTAAAATTAAAACATTTATTACAGTAATTTTTAAATGGGTTATCACACTTTTTCAGTAAAGAATGTTTTTAAATATGTTTTATTGTCGAAATATCCGTTATAAAATCATGCTAATATAAGATTTCCCATTGCTTAATGGAATTAAGGCGGACCACGTAATGGACCGCCTGACAAAATAAATCCTGATGTACCTGGATATATTCAGTGAATCCTCATAAAGAATCATGACCTACAGAAATGACCAAATGAAAAGTATCTTTGAAATTTTGTACAAATAGTTGCCTAATTGTGACTTTTGTGAAACAGAATATTATTTTATGATTTTTTAGCTCTACTGGCCGAAGGCCAGCAGAGCTTATGGGATGCCGAGTTGTCCGTGGTCTGTCGTCTATCGTCCGTCGTTAACTTTTGTCTCATTAAGACGATAGAGCCTTCATTTTTCATCTGATCTTTACCAAACTTTACTTTATCGGACCAGTAACGGCTCTTGATTTATTTAAAAATGCTATATTTTGCCTCTTTAAGACTATAGTCACTCGCTTCATTAATGTTATAAGAGCCATATTAGCCATTAGAGCGTCCACAGGCCCTCTTGGGCCTCTTGTTTTTCAGATCTTTACCAAACTTGGACCGAGTTTTAATATTGATGAAAGATTTAGACTGATTCGAAATTCATCAATATTAGATAATAAATGTCAGAGTTATGGCCCTGATTTAATTATGTCATATTTTGCATTGTCAACACTCAAGCTATTTCATTTTAGGTCAGATCTAAACCAAACTTTGTCAGAATCTTAATACCAATGAAAGCTCAGGAATTCCAAAAAACACCAATATCTGACGTTGTGGTCCTTGCTTTATAAAGCAATATTATATTTTGCCTTATCAACACTCTAGCACCATTGTTTTGTATCCGATCTTGATCAGAATCGTATTGTTCATGAAAGCTGGGACAAGTTTGAAAATCATTTATATTAAAATAAACACCAAAGTCAGGGTCCTTGATTTAATGAAATATGTTGTGATTATTGTCAACACTCTAGCACCTTCATTTAGTTTTCAAGATTTATCAAGCTTGGTGAGAGTCTTTAAATCAATAAAAGCTTGGAAAAGTCTGAAAACACTCTACGAATAGCGGATAATAAATATAAGAGTTATGCGATTTGATGAAATCTTGCTATAACATTACATGTAGCACCTTTCTTTTTCATCTGATCTTTACCAAACTTGGTCAGTTTAGTCTTTATATGATTTTATATTCTAGAATTATATTTTGGGTTCTCATGATTTAATTTTAAGGATTTAATAGTATTAAGTGCAAGTTGTACACACTAATTTCAGCGTAAAACATTTCAGGCTGTTGTTTGTTTTAAAGGTCTATCAATTACCAATTACTCTATGCAATCTTCCGTTTATGCTCATGCCCTGTCTTCACGCTCTTGTGGTCATTTAAGAACTTACCTGACCCTTAAATTACCATTTTAGCCAGTAGAGCGATACAGGTCTTCTTGGGCCTCTTATTACCGTCAAACTGATTTCAACTTAAACCAAAACACTAGTGCTACACAATACCTCATGATAATTTTACGAGATTAATCATTTTAAAATCCTAAGTATAATTTTTGTATAGAACTGTTGTTATTTATATGTTGTAGCAATAAAAAAAGTGTAATATTTAAATATGTTGTGTGTTATATTAATTACCATATCTGAACACACCATGTATTATCCAATCATATCCAACAGTAAAGCCAGGTATAGAAGAGATAATACAAAAGTGCCAGTGTCATTTATGACAAAATAACTTTCAAGATTTATGTATTCGTTGAAATTTAAATGAGTGGAAGTGGAAAAAGAGCTTATTAAGTTATCTGCCCTTTGCTTGGAGGGTCAAGGTCACTTCCACATTTGCTTTGTCATGTTGCGATGTACCACCCAAGATACAACTATAAGCAAAGTTTGAAAGGTTGTATTTCGACATAGTTGTGTCTTGGGTAGTGCATGAATTTCATCTATGACCTTGACCTACTTTTTGGGGGTAATTATTATTTATTTTATTTTTTTGATTTTTGTATAATGGCATTTTAGTTTTAAACAAATGCACTTAAATGTCATATCAGCAAACTACGGAGCCCCGCAGGTGACATGCAGAAAAAATAATTTAAAGTGTTCGCACGCTCTACTACAGCGTTTGCATGCTCTAGTAGAACGTGCGAATGCTCACGTCTCCCGCCATCAACAGGCACATTTTACAACAGTTGTACACTGTTTCCCACCCTAATGACAAAGGCGTGTATATATATATATATTTTGAGAATCTTTAACTCTATATTAACCAGACAGAATAAATCCCAAAACTGGAGCGTCGAATTAAGAGTACTCATAATTCATTTTACGCATATGTAATCAGGAGTATTTTAAGAACCCTTGAATGAATCTATATGTTTAATTGGCAAATATTCCTCAATATGTGACCTGAACACATGGATAGTTTTGGTTTTGTAGTGTACTTTTGCAGTTATTGGCGGGTTAGTTTCTTTAATACCATGATCTTTGTAATTATGCCACTATCCTTTTGTCGCACGCTCTACTACAGCGTGCGTGCAAACGCTCTAGTAGAGCGTGCGAACGCTCTACTACAGTGTGCGAACACTCTAGCTACAGTGTGCGAACGCTCTACTACAGTGTGCGAACACTCTACTACAGCGTTCACACGCTGTAGCTAGAGCGTTCGTACACTCTACTGCAGCGTTCGCACGCAGTAGCTACAGTGTGCGAACGCTCTACTACAGTGTGCGAACACTCTACTACAGCGTTCGCACGTTCTACTTGAGCGTGCTAACACTGTAGTAGAGCGTGCAAACGCTTTAAATTATTTTTTCTGCATGTCACCTGCGGGGCTCCGTAGCAAACTGTAAACTTCATTGTTAGCTCGACTGATCAGAGATCAGCAGAGCTTATGCCGTGGTGCGGCGTCCGTCGTCCGTCTGTCCGTCCGTCTGTCCGTAAACTTTTTTTTGTAGCGACTACTCCTCTGAAACTACTGAATGGATTTTCATGAAACTTTACAGAAATGTTGCCCATGAAGTCTAGTTGATCCTAGCAAAAATTCATTTTGATGTGAAAGCCAAGATGGCCGCCAAATCTAAAAATAGGTTTTTAACAAACAAGTTTGTAGCGACTACTTCTTGAAAACTCTAAGTGATATTGATATGGGACTTTTTCTAAAATGATCAGCATGACATGATGTTGGTCCTTGTCGGAAATCGTTTTGATTCGACGTTAAACATGGCTGCCAGTGGCCATCTTTGTTTACATAGAGTTATATAATGAAAATTTGTAGCGACTACTCCTCTGAAACTACTTGACGGATTTTCATGAAACTTCACAGGAATGTTGCTCTTGATGTCTAATTGATCCTAGCAAAATTTCAGGTCGGCCAGAAATTCAAGATATGTATGGCTGCCAGCAGCCATCTTTGTTTACATAGAGTTATATAGTAAAAACTTGTAGCGACTACTCCTCTGAAACTACTTGACGGATGTTCATGAAACTTCACAGGAATGTTGCTCTTGATGTCTTGTTGATCCTAGAAAAATTTCAGGCTGACCGGAAATTCAAAATGGCCGCCACGACTAAAAGTAGATTTAAAATAAATAAATTTGTAGCGACTACTACTTGAAAACTATAAGTGATATTGATATAGGACTTTTTCTAAAATGATCAGTATGACATGATGTTGATCCTTGTCAAAAATTATTTGACTTTAAACATGGCCGCCAGCAGCCATCTTTGTTTACATAGAGTTATATAATGAAAACTTGTAGCGACTACTCCTATGAAACTACTTGATGGATTTTCATGAAACTTCACAGGAATGTTGACCTAGCTATCAAAAATCTATCAGTAGAGCTTCAAGGTCATTGACCTCTTGTTTTTATTTATTAGAATGTTTACAAACTTCTTTAAAGCAACATTTATCTTTAATTTTTAAGTCCAGCCCCCGTTAGGCGAGACAATTGTGAATCCGTGGATTTCTTGTTCTTATAATTATAAGGCTATGTAAAACATGTGAACCCTGGGACAGGCCAAATTCATCATTTTGCTGTTGTAGTTTCAGAGAAATACTGCTTAAACTGTTCATTGCGGGTATTTAAAGCTTGCTGGTTTATTCGACCAATCACAGTTCTCTGCTCAACAAAAGAGAGCCACTGAAGCTACCCAAAACGTTACCCAAATCCCGAATCCTTACCCAAATCTACCCAAACCCTTAACCAATCAGAGATCTAAGAAGTATTCAAAACGCATAAACAAATTATTATCATCTTACACAGCAGCAGCTGTTACAGCGATACCACATACAGGTACAAGGAGTCGCTAGCTCCTCACACTTGCTATTTCAGTTAGGTTGACCATTTAAAGATCGAGTGAGATATATATTAATTGCTGTTATTACACATGCTGTTATGTTGCTAAAGGTACTAACTACTGTATGTACTTAGGTTGTAATTGCATATTCAGTCAGTACATTACACCAGGGCCCTGATTTCAATTTTTATCCTTGATTAACTGATGAACCCCCTTGATACTTGTAAATACTCTCTTTTGCATTGCTGACTAGGGTAGGAAATTGAGTAGTATATCTATCTCCTATCTATCTATATTGCATCACCCCATTTCGGGTGTTACGTGCAGGTGCGTGTCATTGCAGTGTTAGTTGTGAGGGAGTAAAATATATATTTACACTAGGAAGTTGTTTAAAAGATGATAGTGTTAGGTATTAAGAAGTCTCAGCAAGACTACTGTATTAGTGCATAATAAAAAGATAAAAACATTCCACATGTATTTACTGTAGGGCATAGAGTGAGAGACCGTGCTAACCGCCATTGTTGTTGTTGTTGTTGTTTTTTCTTTACCGCCAGCAATGACGAACCCCAGAAGTCTCTGGGTAGGGTATAATCCAACACCTGATATCCTCCACCACAGTAATAATATTTAAAAAAAAAGTTCACACTATTTAAGTTCTATGTACGCCTTTTAAGTTTAATTAAAAGTCACTTGGGTTTAACGCTTTTATTAATGCTCACTAAATCTTCAAGATCACACGTTATTAATGGACGGTCAGCCAAGAAGGAGTTAATGGAGACTTTTATAAAGTCTATATCTCATTGTATGAAGGTGAAATATTAATCTTCTAATTAATGTGAAATTCCAGTTCCTTCACAAAATCTAGTTTCAGCAACCTCTCCGGCAGCAGCACAGAATAGTCAATCAAGATTTGCACTTTCTTCGATGGCGAATCAAAGTATACATCCGCACAATTTTCTTTTAGAACACTCTCTATTCTTCTAATAATAGGATCCCTTGTATATTGCAAGGGAGGACAGTTTAAAAGGAAATGTTCAATCGTTTCGTCGTCTGTGTTACACAACGGACACACTGGAGATATGGCATTCTGGTTGAATCTACTTCTGTTAACTTGTAGGATGTAAGTACCTGTGAGCAGTCGCAATCTTGCAGGAATTCTCGTTACTTCCAAGGCAAATGAGCATGGAACCCGTAGGACAGGGTGGAGCTTTCCTGGATTAAATGAAACATTCATAAACTTCAGTGAACTGTAATTTGTAGCCAGACGTTCAATGCGATTCTTCCATTTACCTTCGACGACTGAATGAACCCTTCCCTTCCACTGGCCCTTGTTAAGTGGGTTCTCAAGATATGTATGAATGTCACCAAGGTCATATTTCACCAGGAGTGGTTTTACTTTGCCAACCAACGAGTATGGCACGCCAATTGTCCAATAATTACGTGAACCCAGGTTCACTGTCGTAAAACTAGGATTAACGATCGATAAACTAGGTTTTTCGAACGTAAAACCAGGTTTATCGAATACTAACCTATATTTTCGAGCGAAAACATAGGATAACGGGCGTAAACCATAGTTTACGCTCACCATAGTTTACGCTCGTGAACCCAGGTTTACGTTCGATAAACTAGGTTTCTCGATTGAACTAAGAATTTCGGTTGATATAGCGTGAACTTATGTTTACGGGCGTGAACCTGGGTTCACGAGCGTGAACCATAGTTTACGAACGTGAACCTATGTTTATGACCGTGAACATGGGTCATGGGTTTACGACCGTGAACATAGGTTCACGCTCGTGAACATAGGATAACGACCGAAAATCATAATTTTGTTCGAGAAACCTAGTTTATCGAACGTAAACCTAGGTTCACGTTCGTAAACTATGGTTCACGCTCGTAAACAAAAGTTCACGGTCGTAAACATAGGTTCTCGTTCATAAACTATGGTTCACGCTCATAAACATAGGTTCACGTCCGTAAACCCGGTTTTACGAACGTGAACCTATGTTTACGAGCGTGAACCTATGTTTACGAGTGGGAACCATAGCTTACGAGCGTAAACTATAGTTCACGGTTGTAAACATAAGTTTACGTCCATAAACTATGGTTCACGCTTGTAAACATAGGTTCACGCCCGAAATTCATAGTTGATTTGATAATCCTAGTATATCGACCGTAAACCGATTGAACTATGAATTTCGGTCGTTATCCTATGTTTATGAGCGTGAACCGGGTTTCACAAGCGTGAACCGGGGTTCACAAGCGTGTACCATAGTTTACGAACGTGAACCTATGTTTACGACCGTGTAAAATGTATACTTACTCCCTGGTGTGCTTCAACCTTCATGTCATTCTGACGCAGTTAAGATCAGCTGTTTGTTATTGTTTGTTTGTGACTTACCAATCATTGCAATCACTGTACTAAATTACTTGCTCCCTTGAGGGCCCTTAATTGGTTAATAAAATCTTGTACCTTGGTTGTAGCACAATCTCTGATATATTTCGTTCTGCGTTGTATGTTTGCTAAATCAGTATATATTGAAACTTTAGAAATTACATTTCATAGATTTGGCTAGATTTTGATGATTTGGGTAAGGATTCGGGGGTCCATCGAATCACCGCAAAACACTGCAAAACACCGCAAAACACTGCAAAACACCGATAAACAGTACAAAGCGCATACAAACTTAATAAAATGTATTTATTTAACATTAAATTGTTAATAAATTCCATGTATTAAACATAAATATTAACATATGTATCTCGAACACGAAAAAAACGAGTTTGATTACTGTGCATTATTTTTACACAATCATGACAATTACTCTATTTTTTTCAACGAAACCACAACGTAGTTTAGTCAAATTACTAGATATATATTAGAAATAGTATTTTTTTACGGCTATGTACAAAAATGATAGATGTTTAAATTGTATTTAATATATTAAGTCGACCTGTCACGTTAGCCTATGGGAGTTAATCCATAGTTTCCAGCTGGTACCACGTGGAGGTGTGACTAGGACTTGTTGCTATATACAACCATTTACCAGCCACAGGAATTATTCCACAGACTTAAATTGCATATCTATCCCCACCCCCACCCCCACCCCCACCCCCACCCCACCCCACCATCCCAAGTAAAGCAATAGGTTGGGGGTTTTTTACGTAAAAAGAGAGCTTATAAAGGGATACTATTGAGTTATTTTAATACCTTTAAACATGTGTATGACATGATTCCTGATTGTTTCCGATGCATAGCAAACTAACACATACAATACAACAAGGTTGTGTACAATATAACAAGGTTGTGTCAAATTACACTGAAAATCTACATTCTACTAGACAATTTACATAAATAAATATTCACACGGAGGCCTACACCTAACAGTTCGTGTTTTTGCTTTGCATCGGAAACTTTTGGACATATATAGTTTAGTGTAATATATAACAATACTCCGACTTAAAATGAATGAACATACGCGATTTATTTATTTTAAAGAAATTCAGTTTGCATAGTAACACCAGGGTGCTACCTACAGGGTAAATTTGACATTTTTTTTTATCATGAAATGATCCATTTAAAAATATTTAATTCTTCTACAAAACGAATGATGTATCCACTTTAAAGGGACACTGTCCGTAAGTAAGCAGATATTGAGCATAACCAAATAACTGGCTGACTTTTATTCAGTGAAATATATACATAAAACCATGAGGATAGACCCTAAGAAGTATGTAGGAATACATTCGTGAGTTTGAAAAAAAAAAGAAGTTTTGATTATTATATGTAAATAAAGTGGGACCCACAATGATTTACCTTTTCTGCGATCACGTGACTACCATTAGCACATTAGGTTTTGACCACAGTATGTATTGCGAAATATGTATAGCCCGCTTAGCTCAATCTTGCTTTTAATTAGTAAATATTCAATAATGTTTAGTGTGTAATGTTTGCGAACATAATTATTGTGGGTTTTATAAGCTAAAAGTTACGGACAGTGTCCCTTTAAATGTATAGAACAAAAGTAAAATAAATAAATATATATATGTATAAATGTACATAAGTTCACTAGACTTACCCCTCACTGCTATGGGTTCGAGCCGTCCTGGGATCTGGGCCTACTGCATTTTCGTCCGATGTCATTATTTATATGTTCAATGCTCAAAACAAAACAAAAATATCTATAAATGTACATATGTTCACTAGACTTACCCTTCACCGCTATGGGTTCGAGCCCTCCTGGGACCTGGGCCTAATGGGCTTTATCTTTCCAATGCGCGTTCATTCACTGGTCGTTTGCGCTGACCAGGCTTTTTAGCAGTTCCCTTTGCTTTATTTATTACTGTGTATTTCCCATCTTTTGATGTAATCAACTTTGTTGACTTCTTCTGTTTTGTGTCTTTCAGGAAAGCTTCAAAAAGTGCCATTTTCTCATCCTCGGTCTTACATCGCCAGATTGGATCCTTTGTCACATAATGCTGTTCTGCAGCGGAAAGTCTGTAATTGCCGGAGTCGTGAAGCGCGCTTCTATAATCCATGAAGTGAAGTTCCGTAACTTCATACAGTTTTTGAACGAGTTCTGGTGTGTTTTTTGGTTGCCAATTTGTTGATAATTTTATGATGTTGTTGATCGATTCCGCGTTGTTGTTTGTCCAAAGAGGGATTTTTTCATCTTGCATTCTTCGTGGTGCGAATACATACTTGTTAAGCCTAGAGACCCTTAACTCGACTGAATCAATATCACTGTCCACTTCGGTAGCAATGTGCTCTAGAAAACCTTTGTATGTCTTATATGCAGCATCTTTGTGTAGCATGAGAGGTCCCAAAAAGATTGGATTTTCTTTAGAGTTCTTTCTTACTAGTCTTTGGTTTTTGTAAACAATGGTTGTTGCGTAAAATGATCCTAAATTAAATGTTCTGTCTATCCCTAAAGGTTGGTCTTTTGTGTGAGTGAGAAAGTGTTTTAAGTCCTTAATCTGTTCTGATGTGTAGCAAATAACGGATGGTACTTGGTCCTTGTGGTGAATTATAGTTTGGACAAAAGGATGGTGATTCATCATACCAACTACATCTAAAATTTCGTCTGCTATATTTGATTTGGCCGATGTAATTTTTTTCTCTTTTTTCTTGTCGTTGTATTTTTTATTTCTTATAACCTCGAAGTCGCGGACACATGATAACGAATCGTCTTTTTTTAAGTCTCTATAGATTTCTTTAGGTTGTTTGTGTAGAATGTTTTGTTGAATTTTGTCGAAAGTGGCTGGGTTTGTTCGAACAAAATCTTTAGTACCACCAGAGTTTCCGTGTGGCGCTGTAAATACAGGATGTGTTCCTTGATATTCGTACAATGCCGTGTTCCCAATAGTACTAGTATTGCTAAAGAAATAGGATACCCTCTTCTTGAAGTTTGGATCTGTTTTGTGCGTTGCATAGTAACGACTTAATGTGACAACTTCATTTTCGGAAGGTTGTGGTGTAAGTGGTTCCCATATTGTTGCTCCTTTCTGGCGACGCTTTGTACAGTATTTCTGTTCTTTGAAAGCAACTGTGCGAAGTGATCCGTTCTCTATCACATACGGTGTGTTAACTGTGTGCCCTTTTGTATAGTCCCACACACCGCAGTCGTCATAAAAGTCGCTTTTTTTATTTAACTGTAGATTTCTCATGTTTCTTGAATTGTCAACTAGCATATAACAATTACTTTTGTTTCCAACAGGTACAACATCGTTTACATCTTCCCGTTTAAGAATAAGGTTGTAGGCGTCCTCTGCAAAATGCCATTTTCCAGCAGGGAGCGTTGTGACGGTCTTTGGGGTTGGCAGTGTTTGTGAGCTGTTAAGTGATTCTAGTGTGGAGTCTTCATCACATTGGGTACCTGTAGTGCTTGATTTCTCGCATGCATTTTCGCTTTCATTAAGGATGAAATGCGCTGTATCATCAGAAAACTCGTGAGTATGTGTTTCATCTGGAATTTCAGCCTCTAATGTACTGGCTTCATTGATAAGTTGGGGATTTGGAAAGTTTGAACACTCTGCTTTGTATATTTTAAATTCATTTCCGTCCTCATCAGTCATTGAAAATTCAGCATTTCTCTTTCTGTTAGGTACTAACGGTGTACTGTTGCTGATATTGTTGGTGCTGGCTTTTGATGTATGACTTACTGAGGGGGTGTCGCTGATATTGATGGTGCTGGCTTTTGATGTATGACTTACTGAGGGGGTGTCGCTGATATTGATGGTGCTGGCTTTTGATGAGGGAATCACTGCGACAAAATGGTTAGCTGTCCGAGTTTGCTGACGCACCGGGCCCATTCTGCTCCATAATATGGTCAAGCATTCTTCACCTTTACCTTGACTGAAAAATGTCTTAGTCATAGTCTGGTGGGTTTTATCGAAATGGCCATTCATTCGCGGATAGAGAGACTGTATTGGTTTACCAACCACAACTGATGCTGAAAGTATTGTCCATATAGAAGAATATGCACCATCGGTACAGCAGGATTCAATAGAGTCTTCATATGTCGGCGAGAAGAGCATCAGCTCGTCGTAATCCCGGCGGGATTTGTAAATGTCCCCATTCAAGGCCATATCTATTGCTGTCCTTAACTTCAGTTCTAAAGCCATGTCTTCATTTACGGTAAGTGCGATTGATAAGGCATTAAACAACAGACAGTTCCCATCTCCTGTTACCAACGATGGAACCCCGTATGACGCCAGATCACATTTTTCCATGATGGCTAGTGCGTTTCTGTCGATCTCAATGAAGTCGGACGAGATGACAGGTTTTCTGTAGAACTCGAAGTCTTCGAGATAACTGCTTTCGCGCTTCGCTGCGAATCTCAAACTGTCCATTCCGTGTTGCAGTGACTGTGAATTATAAAACCTATGTTTATAGACTAGACAAAGTAACTGTTTTAGACCAGCTTATATCGAGGGTTTAACGCCAAACTACTGTAACTCACTTTTTTCTGAAAAATGATTTTTTTACATAATCCTTATCAGATACTGACCCTTTATAATGTCACAAAATATTAGAACTAGATTCTAAAATTTGATGGAGAAAATAAAATGTGTCATACTATTGTATCTCATACATCTTCTTTTTTTTAATGCGAAACTATTGTAACTCAGCTTTAAATCATTTAAAATTGTTTTGCATTTGTTTTTGATTAAATCTTCATATAAGGTTATAAAGGTTATTTGTATTAAAAACGCGGTAATGAAAGTATGTAACGTTGGTTTTTATTCATTTTGTTTCCCAACTCAATTTAAGTATTTCTATCTGTAAATTATTGAAATAATTATAAATAATTAATATATATGTAAAATAGGCTTCCTGTTGTAATTTGAATTTTTGCTTTGCTCACTCCAAATTACAACAGAAAACACCCAAAATACATATATATATATATATATATATATAATAAATCACCATGAAATGGTGATTTTACTTGATTTATTAAAACTTTTTTAAAATAGGGGTAGTGAAGATTGCAAGTTTAAATTTTTTATAGTTATCAAAATTACAACATATTTTTTTTATATGGTTAAACATCAATACGTCTAAATTTTAAGCACTCAGCATTATAATCTTTAAATTTCCAATAACGTGTCATTATTCTGACTGAAACTCCACCACAATCAGCACAAATTTTATTTTTTGCTCTTGTGCCTTTTTTACATATTGAGCACGGCAATACATGACTTGTTTTTAATCTATACTTATGCAAACTGCAATAATTAGAATCTTTTGTAGTTTTATTTTTACACGGATTGTGTAATCCAATTTTAAGAAATTTGCAAACATTAATTTCCATTGTTTCTTTTTGATATATTTTTTTATATTAAATAAAAAAAAAATATAAGTATATTAAAAAGAAATAATGAAGACTGAAGAGATTATAGAAAATTTAATACGCCTGTTTGATACAGGTGTAATAGATAAGCAAACACTATCTAACGGTATAAATGCATTGAAAGACGTTCCAAAAGAAACTTTAAAAGAGGTTAAATCTCAAACATTAGAAAATTTACTCAAGAGACGACGTGCTAAGAAACAACGTAAACGAGAAAAGCAGAAATATGATAAATTGCAAGATGAGCAAAATCAGAAATATGCTAAATCACGAGACAATGTTATAAATGAATTGAAAGAGCTTAATGATAGAAAATCTAAAGAAGAATTAAAACTGGTTGACAAACCAATGTGTGGCTATTTTAAAGCATACGAGATATCTGCCGAGAAATACAAAGACCCTCAAAAACTATTTCGTGATAAGAAATCCATTATCACAAAACAAATCAACAAAGAACTGACAGAGATGAATGGATTAAAGTTTTCATTAGGCCTCACTGTAGATTTATTTAAAGATGACGGTGCTACCAAAAAATACGTCCAAACGGACGTTTTATATAGTGAGCAAAAGGTAATCTTAAACTCTGAAAAAATAAATGAGTTTTATGATGAAGCATCCGCTTGTATACAACAGACCCTTGAAAAACATATAAGTGGAGGTTCAGGATTGGAGATTGATCACTGTGTTAGGTTTTACTTAAATTTTGCAAAGTATGAGCCATTAAAAGGTTCTTCATATATTCCTTTGCATAAAGCAATATCTGATAAAAAAGCAATTATAAATGTTAACAATAAAGATAATAAGTGCTTGGAAGTAGCATTGGTTTCTGCTTTGTGGCCTAATAAAAATAATCCAACTAGGATATCTAGTTACAACAAACACATGGGTAAGTTAAACATGGATGGTATTGATTGTCCGACTCCGATTTCACAAATTCCAAAAGTAGAAAAACAAAACAATCTTGCCATTAATGCTTACGGGTATACAGTATCAGAAAAAATTAAAAAGGCATCTATTTTTCCATATAAAATATCAGAGCAGCCGAAGGACATAAAAAGAATTAATTTGATGTTAGTCTCTGCAGATACTGAAGTTGAACCAGAAAACGAAGATGATCCAAACAACGAAGAAGGGATCATAGATGATAATTACAACTCTGATAATAATTACGAAGAAGTTAAAAAAGAAACAAAATATCATTGGTGCTGGATCAAAGACCTAAACAAATTACTTTATGATCAAAACAAACATCATGGTAAAACTTACTTTTGTGATCGTTGTCTTCATGGATTTATAGGACCAAAACTACTTGAAAAACACGAAGAAGACTGTGAAGGTATTGACAAAAACTCCTGCCGAATCGAAATGCCAAAAAAAGGCACAATCACCAAATTTAAAAATCATCACAAACAAATGCCTGTACCTTTTGCAATATATGCTGACTTTGAAAGCATACTTGAACCTAAATCTTTAAAATTTGGAAAAAAATCTGAAAATTACAAACGTACATAAAGCTTGCGGATTTGGATATCAAGTTGTTAGATATGATGGAAAAGCGGACAAGCCTATAATTTACAGAGGTGAAAACACTGTTGAAAGGTTTTTAAATTATTTGGAATGTGAAAAAAATAACATTAATAACATATTTGCTCATCCTAAACCATTAATTATGACACCGCAGAATAAAATAGATCATGAAAAAGCAACACACTGCTGGATATGTAAAAATATAATAAACAACGATAAAAACTACAAAGTAAAAGATCATTGTCATTTTACAGGAGAATATAGAGGTGCCGCACATAAAAACTGTAACTTAAAACTAAAAATAAAACCAAATAAAACAACCATTCCTATTGTGATTCACAACCTCAAAGGATATGATAGTCATCTCATCATGCAAAAAATACATAAAATGACAGGTAATATTACATGCATTCCAAACAACGCTGAAAAGTATATATCATTTAGTGCTGGCCAACATAGATTTTTAGATAGTTTTCAATTCATGGAAAAGTCTTTATCAAGTTTGGTTGATGCGACCGATAAATCTGATTTTAAAATTACTAAAAATCAGTTTGAAAAATCGGAGTTACTTTTACGAAAAGGTGTTTATCCCTACGATTATATGGACAGCATGGAAAAATTCAAAGAAACGCAATTACCACCCATAGAAAATTTTTACAGTAGTTTAACAGATGAAAGCATAACCCAAAAAGATTATGATTATGCCCAAAAAGTATGGAAAGAGTTTAATTGCAAAACCATTGGTGATTATCATGATTTATATTTGAAAACGGATGTAACTTTGCTGGCCGATGTGTTTCAAACTTTTAGAAACACATGTATGAATGCATACAAACTTGATCCTTTGCACTATTATACTGCCCCAGGATTATCCTGGGATGCTTTACTTAAAAATTCTGAAATAGAATTAGAACTTTTGTCAGATATTGACATGCATTTGTTTTTAGAAAAGGGAATGCGAGGTGGAATTAGTATGGTGTCAAAAAGACATGCTAAAGCAAATAATTCATATGTTGCTGATTATAAACCTGACGATCAAAATAACTTTTTAATGTATTTTGATGCAAATAATTTATATGGTTGGGCAATGAGTCAATCACTTCCACATTCCGGTTTTATTTGGAAAAAGAAAAAGAAAAGTGGTCACTTTTCCAAACCAAAACTTGGTAAAGGACAAATACTTGAAGTTGATTTAGAATACCCAAAAGCACTTCATGAATTACATAATGACTATCCACTTGCACCGGAAAGATTAACAGTCAAAAAAGAATGGTTATCTAAATACCAAACAGATTTGTTAGAAAATAATAGCATGATAAATACAGAACAACTAGTTCCCAATCTTCAGGACAAGAAAAAATATGTGATACATAACAAAAACTTGGAACTGTACTTATCTTTGGGTATGAAGCTAAAGAGAGTACATAGAGTATTAGAATTTAATGAAAAACCATGGATGGCATCATACATAAACCTAAACACAGAACTTAGGAAAAAAGCTAAATCAAAATTTGAAACAGATTTTTACAAACTTATGAATAACTCTGTGTTTGGCAAGACAATGGAAAATCTACGCAAGCGGACTGATATAAAACTAGTCAGAACTGACGGCTCTGAAAATGAAAAGATAAGAAAAATAATAGCCAAACCCAACTTTAACAGGCGTATAAAATTTTCAGATGAATTGTCAGCAATACATGTGAACAAAACAAAATTAACATTAAACAAACCAATTTATGTTGGGATGTCAGTATTGGATTTATCAAAGTATATGATGTATGATTGGTATTATAATACTTTGAAAAAAAGGTATGGAGATAACTGTACTTTATTATACACAGATACTGACAGCTTGCTTGTAGACATCAAAACAGATGATGCATACAAAGACATGGCTGAAATGAAAGATGAGTATGACTTGAGTGATTATCCTCAAGATCACCCAATGCACGATGATACAAATAAAAAAGTATTAGGCAAAATGAAAGACGAATGTGCTGGTGTTGCTATAGCTGAGTATGTTGGATTGAGACCTAAGTTATATTCTATTTTGAAAGCGGATGAACAACTCATTAAAAAAGCAAAGGGTGTAAAAGAATATGTAGTTAAAAAACACATCAACTTTGAAAACTACAAAGATGCATTATTCAACAAGAAAAAATACACCCATGAAATGAATATGATACGATCAATAAAGCATCAAATATACGGCATAACAGTAAACAAAGTTACATTATCACCATTTTACTCAAAAAGATATATACGAGAAGATGGAATTACAACTGATGCACATGGTTTTTATAAAAACTTATGAATTTGGGTATCAGCAGGAACAATAAGTAATTCTTCTTTGACAAATCCTCTCTGTGGCGCTGGTGCTTTCAAATAATAAACTCTTATACCTTGCGTCACCATATAACTTTTAATCTTGTGAATATCTACACTCCACATTGGATCAGTTGCTCTGCGTCTTCCACCTTCTTGTTCCCCGGGTTGATATAAATATCTTACACTTGCCTTTATACAGATAGGATCATCTTTTAATATTTTTGTTTCAACAGGAGGAGGCTTTTTTTGTCTCCGCATTTATTGCTTTGACAATCTGTAATAGTTTCTGTCAATGGTGTTGAACAACCAAATTATGGTATAACGCTTCACATCATTCCACGCAATCATGATAACTTTGATAAACCTTTAGCAATTGGTGCTGGTTCTGTTGTTAACTTTGTATGCAAGATTGCCAACGCTACAGCTGTAAATACGGTGGCATCATTATTAATTGAATTAATTTAATTTTTTATTTATTAAAAAATATATGAAGCAACCAACGGCACCAAGTTTATATCCTGAGTTGCCAGTGGAAGACGGACAAAATTATAGATTACAAAAGATTTCAGAGATTGAACAAAAGTTAATTACAGAACGAGATATACGCCAGTCACTTTATAAAAAATATAAACGTGGTATTAATATTACAGATGGAATTGACACTACCTTGATATCTGCAGGTGTTATTATGGCTGGGATTGGATTTGTTATTCCAGTTTTGTTACCTTTGGAAATAGCAGCAATAGTATGTGGAGCTACAGGTGTTTGTGTTAATTTTATCAGACGCAAGCTTAATGTAAAAGCTCAAAAACATCATGAAATAAAAACTTTGGCAGAGGCTAAGTTAAATAACATAAAGCAGTTAATATCAAAAGCGTTGAGTGATGCACAAATATCTGATCAAGAGTTTAAGATGATTTTAGATGAGTTAGATAAATATTATAGTTTAAAAGAAGACACCAAACAAAAAAAGGCTAAAATAAGTGAAGCTCAAAAAAAGAACTAGTAGAGAAGGGAAGAAAGGAAGCAATGGCAACCTTACAAAAAAGTCTAAAAAGTGTGTAATAAATTGTTTTAGTAAGGTGTATGAGTACGATCCACCACCTTTGTATTCAAGGTCAGAAAATTGTTAATTTAAATGTAATTTTAATAACTTATAAAAAAAAATTAAACTTGCAATCTTCACTACCCCTATTTTAAAAAGTTTTAATAAATCAAGTAAAATCACCATTTCATGGTGATTTATTATATATATATATATATATGTATTTTGGGTGTTTTCTGTTGTAATTTGGAGTGAGCAAAGCAAAAATTCAAATTACAACAGGAAGCCCATTTTACATATATATATAATTATTTAAAACATGCAAGATATTTGGAATGATCTTTTAATATAACAATTATTGTCTACAGTATATTTCGATGTATCGTTTGTTTAAAAATCAGTTATTTAAAATAATATTGACTTACAAATAATATTGACTTGCAATAGTTTCGCATAAAAAAATTATAAAGTCAAATTACTGAGCTCTCATTTGAAGGGAAAGATTTAATAATAACTATGTCAAAGGAAGATAATGATAAATGCTGTATGTTTCAATTGTGAAACTCAACTTAAAATAAAGATAACAAGAACTTAAGGGATACCCGTATTACAGATATAATGCTGCAATTTAAGGTAAAATAAAATGTAATCTGTTATATCTTTAAATAATAGTATTTTATAATTGCAAGTTATATAGAAAAACTCTCAGTACGAACGCCGCGAGTAAAAATCAATATTGCCGTGTGTCCCTTTAAGACAGAGATATATCTTTATAAAAGTAAAATTAATTATTAAAAAAAAAGAATTATAAAACCGAGTACATGCAGTATGATAGACAATATTTCGTAAGTGACTGTACGACTATACGGTAACATGTATCTGTGTAAGCCTGAGCTCCGTCATGCCATACCTACTTGCCGAGACACTAAAACAAACTCAGAGATGTATAATATAAAAAAGTGCGTTCTTACCTGTACTAAACGACACAATCCTTGTGAATAATTGTATTCTCCTGTAAGCTCATACGCGAAACAATTACTACAGGTATACGACAATTTTGCATTCCGAAAGAAATTAACATCTTCTGACGATAAACGTTCACAATCAGCATGAAACCATTGCTTGCAAGAATCACAAGATATAGAGTCCGACTTGCAGTTCAAACGACAGGCACCACAAGGCCAGAATGCAGTTCTTTTAGAAACAGTAATTTTACGTTTTGGAGGCATATTGAATTGCATACTAGTAGCTTTTGTGAAATCAAAAGACACCACAGAACTGAACTAATAACAATGATGTGTGTGAACATACGTTACGATGGTATATACTAGTAAACGATAAATAATGATGGCATGTGACAAATACAACAATTTTCCTGTATACTCTTATAATTGCCACATAAATATGGCATCTATCTAACTTTTAGGGAAATAAACAATATATGTATATATCAAACTCTAATTTGCAACATTATGATGATAAATGTCTTAATTTCGGGAAATATACATCTTGACTACTTCTATGGCACGTGTCTGGCTTTAAAAAGGAAATATACAATACACGGGAATAATAGATTTCCCGAATACACGATATTAAGTGACACGTGGCTAATTGTAAGCGTGATCTAATTATGACGCCTAGGTGTAGAGTACTGATTAAATTATCAATGTCGGCGTGACACGATTACCCGGGTGAGTTGCGCGTATGTGTGAAAACACGGGGGGTTCGGGATGATTGGTGTATCTTGTAGAAACAGTTTTTCGTGATAACGTTAGTTCTACCAAATAAAACGTGGTTTATTGTATCAATAATATATTTATGTTTTTGTATTCAGGTACGAGTGTATATACATCACAGTTTATTAAGGAAATATTTTTATTTCGAGTTGCAAATATGACACAATTTTGAGATTGTGGAAGTTTTCCCGGCCATCACGGAGATATAATTGTATGCAATAAAACATATGCCGACACATATGCATACTAGATACAATATCATGGTTTTCATGTTTTAATTTTTTAATTGTTTCAAAATAACTGAGATGGGCCTATATGCGTGAAATCTATTCTCATTTTTTATATAAATGTATTTAAAATCTACGATTTACTGTGCACATTGTTAACAGTTTTGTGGTATATATCTAATAATACTATTATATTAATTAATTAATATTAATTAATATGAAATATATTTTAGAACTATATGATTCTGAGTGTTTTGCGGTGGTGTAATTATCATAATTGTGTGAAAATAATGCACTGCCATCTAACGTGTTTTTAGTGTTCGAGATATAAATTCATAATAAAACTGCTAATATTAATGTTTAAACTATATAATGAATTAAGATTAAATGCGAAACCAACATATTTTAATACAAAAAAAGGGATTTTTGCGGTGTTTATCGGTGTTTTGCGGTGTTTTGCAGTGTTTTGCGGTGATTCGACGGACCGAGGATTCGGGTAGATTACGTGGATTTGGGTAAATTTGGGTAAATTTGGGTATTTCGTGCCACCGAAAGCCGAGGTCCTACGAATATCCAAAATGTCAACCGCATGGGAAGAAGTAGCGCTTGCGGAGAAGGAAAATAGGCGAGAGTTGGTTCTCCAGGGTCCACAAATAAGTTCAAGAATTGACAAAAAAGGGCTAGATGATAATATCTTCAAACTTGTCAACCTGAATTATTTAGAAGTGTCAAGTACAACGCTGTCTACGCTACAACATGGCGTGGGTTCTCTTGTCAATTTATCGTCCCTGTTGTTGTGCAATAACCAGATCACTGCCATTCCAGCAGAAATAGGGAAACTGACTAAACTAAAGATTCTAAACCTCTCCAATAACAAAATCAAAAAAGTACCAGACGAGCTGTGCTCTTTAGCAGAACTGCATACTCTAAATTTGAGCATGAATGAGCTGGCAGAATTTCCGTCGGTTGCTGAATGGAAATGCATCCATATCTTCAATGTTTCCAACAACAAGCTGTCATCACTGCCAAACGGAATATATGAGGCAAAACTACTTCATTTAAGTCAAATACTAGCTGCTGATAATGAAATTACTGAACTGTCGTCGGATATTGAAAATCTACCTCACCTGAACACTCTAGATTTGTCGAATAACAAATTGGCAGAAGTACCATCACAGTTGTGTGTTTGTCCGAAATTGAAAGAACTGAATCTTAAGGGAAATAAATTTAGTGACAGGAGGTTTGGGAAAATGGTTGAACAGCAATGTTCATTAAGATCTATTTTGGACTATTTGCAAGTTATCTGGAAGAAGGAAAACCAGGTAACTGGAAAAGGAAAGGACAAGAAGAAAAAGAAGAAAAAAGGAAAGAAAGCAGATGATGATGTTGAAGAAATCACGAAAAATATGATATCGGTGCTTCGTTTTTGGCAAGACACGAGTGTTGTTGTTGAAGTCAAGCCTGCTGTGCTGGATGTTAGACCATACATTGTTTGCTGTGTCGTGAGATATGTCGACCTTCTTAGTATTGGCAATAAGTTCAAGAGTTTCATCACTTTACAGGTAAATGTCACGAAGACAGGAGATTAAAGGGACACATGGCAATCTTAAAATGTTTATCAGGCATTACAATTTGCACCTCGATTTAAACCGATATCGATATGGATAAATTTATCCATATCAGTTTAAATATATTATTGGTGCACTGTAATCGACAGTTAATAATATGCAGAAACTATTTGCTTTACTATTCTTATAATTAACGATTGAACAAATGCAAGTTATGTAGAAAAACTAACGGGACACCATGAGTTTTTAAAAAATCAAGATTGCTTGTGTCCGTTGAATGGAACATTTGACACTTGTTCAACCTAACCCTAGGACTGCCAGCTCAAACTCACTGTTAGACATTATTTGAAGTTTTATAAATCAAAATGTTTATGACGAAAATTTTGATCAGTAATGACTTGTAATTAACCTGAGAAAAGATTAAACTGTACACAGTTGACTATGCTTCAGCAATCTAGAGGATTTTTTTGATATTTAATTTTTAAATGAATTTTGGACAAATATTGCTCAGTCAGGGCTTCTGTGTCTTTATCTTGTTATCCTGATGCTACAACGCATTACATGGTCCCGCCTTAATTCCATTAAGCGATGGGAAAGCTTATATTAGCAGGATTTTATAACGGATATTTCGACAATAAAACACATTTAAAAATATTTTTTACTGAAAAAATGCGATAAGTTCTGTAAAACTACCTATTAAATGTTTAATTTTACAATATGCAAGCGTTTTAAAGCCAAATTTAAGGTTTTATTTCATACCCCAGCCAACCCCATTTTTGCTTCTTGGAGAAGGGGTTGGATGGGGTATGTACGTTAATACTCGGACCACGTATTGGTTAAACCATACGTTTAAACCAGAAGCCAAAATTAGCTCAGATAGTGTATATAGACTTTCTAGGACTCCCGCTGGGCATTGCCAATGTTTCCAAATGGGAAACATGTTTGCAGATGAATGTTTATAACATTTCCTTAAAATATCAGTAGTACAAAACTGAAACAATCCAGCAGTCTTTGTGTACATGGCAACATATCTTTCATGTCCTTAGCACATTTAAATTTACATGTATAATATATTTCAGACTCAGCTCCACGATACCACTTGTCAGAAACGTCAAACAGCGACGATTGCCACGCACGAGTTGAAGAATGTAAAGCTTCCACTGAAATATGATGCTAAATGCCCCCCGTTACTAAAGGTATTGTACTTGTTCATTTCACTTTATGTACATGTTGATTAATGGCTCAACAGCGCAGTATAGGTTATTTAGAGCTGTCCCAGAGAGAGGGGAAGGATATATAGGAACCCGGGAAACGTGCCATACTCTTTTTTATCGAATAGATTCCTATGGTTCTTTAACATGCTCGGAGGCTAGACCGATACATGGGATTGCCCGGTTTACGTCCCCATCTGACGGACAAGGCTAAGGGAAAGTGTCTTGCCCAAGAACACACCGACGAAACTCAGTCGCACCACGGAAGATTGAACCCGGGGCCTCTGGTTACATTATTCTCCATATTAACTTGTTCAACAGAGAAGATGAAGTATTTACTTCTCATTAATAAATTAATCAACATTTGAAATAAAACTTCAGAGCATGTTCAACCAGTCAACAAACTTGAACCTAAATCACAAACTTATATTTCACTTTATTGCACCTCGCTCAAAATCCTAGAAATTTCAGGGATTAGAGCGGTCACATGGTGGGTGACCCTTTATTATTCTATAGGGGGTCAGTAGATTTCATAGACGGTCACTAAAACACAATATGGAATACAATTCCGATTCACAGTTTAAATCATTTGCAAAACGTTCTTTAAAGCGTAAGTAACAACATAATAAGTAAATTAGTATTGTTTTCAAACTGTACCAGTCGTGACGTCAACGTCATGACGTCAAATTGTGCAAATTTCTCAATGACTGACACTCCATTAAAGGGTTAAATACCGTTGTTTGCCTTAAAAAATGGTGCTCGATGCAATAAATCAGTTATTGAGTTTGTTACTGACCCTCCACAGTAATATGTGAGGTCAGTCAGATATATAGGGTGACCTATACATCTTACTGACCCCACATATTATACTAATAATGTGTGTATTCAAACGTGAGGTCAGTTTGGCTACTTCTATACTAAACAGAACTCCAAACGCTCCGTTCTTTTATTTTAAATATATTCTTTATTTTCTTGTAATGAAATACAGTATGGCGTACATTTGAACCGTATTCCAACATTACTGCAGACTTTTTTTTTTATAATTATTTTCAAATGATCTATTTTCAAGCTGGTTGCACGTGCAACACCAGTGCTCTTTCTAGGCCTCCCACGGGGCCAAATATTGGCTCCATTCCCAATGCAAAATATGCATGATTCTTCCCAATTTGGAAAAAAAAAATCCCAATCCAATGGTAAAAGTCCCGAGCGAAAACATTAAGGATATTAAGCGTATCAGTGACCCGCATAATGCACAATACCACGTATAACAGTCATAATACACAATACCACGTATAACAGTCCTAATACACAATACTACGTATAACAGTCATCAATTTCCTTTTCCGCTATGTGTCAGTATATCAACTGAACAAAAATGCTGGGGATGAAAACATTATTTTCTTGCCGGAATTCGGGTGATCAAAACTTTACAATCGACCGTTACTGAACCTGAAAAATAGTGTGAAAACCACAAATCGAACGGAGATGCTGATGTCAGCAGTGCTGAGTCTGATGTCAACAACATCGTTGCCCGACCCTCGTAAGCCCAACTACTGCCACTAGTAGCAGTAACATATCTTGTAAAGATGAACTCCCACCCAAAATAACAAAAATAAATGATAAAAGAACCTTTAGTTCTGAAAAGTATGAGCATATTTATCAATGGCTGCAATTATTAAAATTAATAATGCATACACAAGTATTGATCTTTTTTGAACAATTGGGCAGTAATTTCACTGTTTATCGGGGTCAGACCGTCACTCTATAAAAAAAATTAACTTTAAACTTTTCCCCAATTTGGTCATCTTATCAACTTCCCCCCCCCCCCCCCCAAATTTGGCCGTTTTATCAATACAAATTTTCCAATTTTACCAGGGGCCTTTTCCCCAAAATACCTAGAAAAAGTCTTGAACACAATTTTTTCATTTAAATGAACGATGTTTGTTGTAAATTAATTGAAATTCAAAATTTATACTTTGGGGCATTACAAGTAGTGATCATGTACTGATTAATCTATTGTAATCGATCATCGGTTACTTAGGCATCCAATTATGGTGATCGATTATGAAAGTCTATAATCGATCATCGGTTAAATGTAAAAATGCACTTTAATTAATGTTCGAAATTAACATGATTAACCAGAAGACAACATTTGTGACAGTGAAAATGAGCATAATTATACACAAAATGAAATAAACACATTCATATCAATTAGAAATGTTTTGCTGATAAAATGACAATGGCATAAGAAACAAGACAGGAAAGAATACATGCTTATTTAGAAATTATTCTAAGTTCAAGGCCTCAAACTTAGGTTAACAAACACGTTATACTTCATATTGACTAACCGATTGTAACCGATGATCGATCGGTTACATCCAACCAATTGTAACTGATGATCGGTTGTAAATTTCAACCGATTGCCCATCACTATTTACAAGTTCCTATTAGTATATATAGTATATATGCCTGTAAATGTAACGTTCAATACAGTTGGTGCATACAATAAATGTATCCAAATTCATGTTCATTTTATCATTTTTTGTTCATGTTCATTAAATGTCTTCATCATGATCCCTGCATTGTTTCAGGTGCCATCTCACTCACATCAAAAGAGCAGTGGCAGAAAAACAATAAACGTGGCTCCAGCATAAATGGAGTTTCTACGATAGAATTTGCAGCAACTCTGCAGTTCAGGGTGAGAAGGTTCTAGGCCTATTTTCCATATTTTATCTCGATGTACATGGAGGATGAGCCTGGCATGTTCATGCCTGTTAAGCGCCATATAACCTTTCATGTGTTGGTGCGCCTTAAAACCCAATTCAATTCGTTTACAGATTGTTCCTCTGGGGAGAAATAAGGAGGTGTCCGGGGAGAAACTGTTCGAAGACTTGAGACGAGAGGCAGAAGAAGTGAGGAAGGAGAAGAAAAGGAACACGTTTTCTGGAATACACAAGTAGGTGTTGGAGCCTTCTAACATTGAATATCTTGTCATCTTTTTGCAGTGAAACTTTATTAGTGTGCTCCCCTCGTCTATGGATATGGGGTGCCAACTTTTACTTCATTGTGACATACTTTTGTCATGTCCACTTTTTAGCTCGACTTTTCCGAAGGAAAAATGGAGCTATTGTCATCACTTGATCGTCATCGTCGTTGTCCGTGTCCCCTGGTTAAAGTTTTTATGTAAGCTTGTATCTCCCAAACCACATTAATTACATAATGGATTGAAACTTCACACATGTATTCAGCGTCATTAGTTGACAACACAGAGTCAGGTGATATAACTCTTGCTTTTATTTGGACAGAATTAGGTCCCCTTTTATACTTAGAAAACTTGGTTAAAGTTTGTATGTATAAAGCTTGGTTAAAGTCTGTATGTAAGTTTGTATCTCTCAAACCACTTCACACAATGGATTGACAAGGTGAGCAATTACCAGAATGTATACCCTGCTTTGCACCGTTAACGGTCAAACACATATTATTGGAATGTGTAGACTTTGATCCTATGCGTCAAAGGTACTACAATGTTAATACTATGAAACAGTAGATTTTGTACTGTGGATTTTAGTCTTGTTTTAGATTTCCTGAAAGAGATCAGACTAAATAAATCATTGTAATGTGTTCTTATATATATTTACTTGTTTATATACCCGTTGACGGGCATTTGTTGATTTACATACATAGTTTATATTACACCTGATCATCCCTTATTTTTTAATAGTTTTATCTTTATATATTTACATTAATTTTTAGCTCTACTGATCAGAGATCAGCAGAGCTTATGCCGTGGTGCGGCGTCCGTCCGTCTGTCCGTCCGTTAACTTTTTTTTTGTAGCGACTACTCCTCTGAAACTACTGAATAGATTTTCATGAAACTTTACAGAAATGTTGCCCATGAAGTCTAGTTGATCCTAGCAAAAATTCATGTAGATGTGAAATCCAAGATGGCCGCCAAATCTAAAAATAGGTTTTTAAAAAACAAGTTTGTAGCGACTACTTCTTGAAAACTCTAAGGGATATTGCTATGGGACTTTTTCTAAAATGATCAGCATGACATGATGTTGGTCCTTGTCGAAAATCGTTTTGATTCAACGTTAAACATGGCTGCCAGTGGCCATCTTTGTTTACATAGAGTTATATAATGAAAACTTGTAGCGACTACTCCTCTGAAACTACTTGACGGATTTTCATGAAACTTCACAGGAATGTTGCTCTTGATGTCTAATTAATCCTAGCAAAATTTCAGGTCGGCCGGAAATTCAAGATGGCCGCCACGGCTAAAAATAGATTTTTAAAAAATAAGTTTGTAGCGACTACTTCTTGAAAACTATAAGAGATATTGATATGGGACTTTTTCTTAAATGATCAGCATGACATGATGTTGGTCCTTGTCGAAAATCGTTTTGATTCGACATTAAACATGGCTGCCAGCGGCCATCTTTGTTTACATAGAGTTATATAATGAAAACTTGTAGCGACTACTCCTCTGAAACTACTTGACCGATTTTCATGAAACTTCACAGGAATGTTGCTCTTGATGTCTTTTTGATCCTAGCAAAATTTCAGGTTGGCCAGAAATTCAAGATGGCCGCCACGGCTAAAAATAGATTTTGAAAAAATAAGTTTGTAGCGACTACTTCTTGAAAACTATAAGAGATATTGATATGGGACTTTTTCTAAAATTATCAGCATGACATGATGGTTATCCGAGTCGAACATTATTTTGATTCGACGTTAAACATGGCTGCCAGTGGCCATCTTTGTTTACATAGAGTTATATAATGATAACTTGTAGCGACTACTCCTCTGAAAATACTTGACGGATTTTCATGAAACTTCACACGAATGTTGCTCTTGATGTCTAATTGAGCCTTGCAAAATTTCAGGTCGGCCGGAAATTCAAGATGGCCGCCATGGCTAAAAATAGATTTTCAAAATACAAGTTTGTAGCGACTACTTCTTGAAAACTATAAGTGATATTGATATGGGACTTTTTCTAAAATGATTAGCATGACATGATGGTTATTCAAGTCGAAACATTATTTTGATTCGACGTTAAACATGGCTGCCAGTGGCCATGTATGTTTACATAAGAGTTATATAATGATAACTTGTAGCGACTACTCCTCTGAAACTACTTGACAGATTTTCATGAAACTTCACACGAATGTTGCTCTTGATGTCTTATTGATCTTAGCAAAATTTCAGGTCGGCCGGAAATTCAAGATGGCCGCCATGGCTAAAAATAGATTTTTAAAAAATAAGTTTGTAGCGACTACTTCTTGAAAACTATAAGAGATATTGATATGGGACTTTTTCTAAAATGATCAGCATGACATGTTGGTTATCCGAGTTGAACATTATTTTGATTCAATGTTAAACATGGCTGTCAGTGGCCATCTTTGTTTACATAGAGTTATATAATGAAAACTTGTAGCGACTACTCCTCTGAAACTACTTGACGGATTTTCATGAAACTTCACAGGAATGTTGCTCTTGATGTCTTATTGATCCTAGCAAAATTTCAGGTCGGCCGGAAATTCAAGATGGCCACCACGTCTAAAAATAGATTTTCAAAAAACCAGTTTGTAGCGACTACTTCCTGAAATCAAAATCAATAAGTAGAGCTTCAAGGTCATTGACCTCTTGTTAATTAATACTTCATTTTCATAAATTTTTTCGCACAATATGACCTATTTATGTGTCGACGTGCCGTAAAACACCATATATTCATTCATTCACACAATGGATTGAAACTTCACGTATGTATTCAGCATCATTAGATGACACCACAGAGTCAGGTGACGTAACTCCTGCTTCTATTTTGACAAAATTATGGCCCCTCTCATACTTAGAAAACTTGGTTAAAGTTTGTATGCAAGCTTGTATCTCGCAAAGAACTTAACATTTATAATAGATTAATACTTCACACATGCATTGGGCATCATAACACAACACCACAAAGTCAGGTTCTATAACTCTTGCATCTATTTAAACAAAATTATGGCCCCTTTTGTACTCATGAAATTTGGTTGAAGTTTGTATATAAATTTGTATCATACAAAGTACTTTACATAATGGATTAAAACTTCACACAGGCATTCAGCATCATTAGACAACACCACAGAGTCAGGTTCTATAACCCTTGCTTTTATTTTAACAACATTATGACCTCTTATACTTTGAAAATGTTATTTAAGTTTGTATGTAAGCTTGCATCTCCAAAAGTAATTTACATAATGGATTGAAACTTCACACATGTATTTGGCATCTTGTATAGCCCATGTTTTTGTGTCGCCTTTTCGAAGAGAAATGCGATACACAGGGATCAATTCGTCGTCCGTCAGTCCGTCACAAAAACTTAACGTTGGCTATAACTTTCTCATTTCTTGATATTTCTTCATCAGTCTTTCAATATATACTCATCATGACAACTTCGACATGTCCATACTGAAATATAAATGGGTTAAATACTCATTTTTTTCTTCCCGAAACGTAACGTTGGCTATAACTTTCTCATTTTTTGATATTTCTTCATCAAGTGTTCAATACAGTTGATGCATGCGGATTACGTCTTTTTCGCAGCATGCCCACGGCCATTTTTCAATCGAAGTCACAAATCCCCGCGATAGTACCGCGGATTGTCACCCGAAATATCGCGGGGAATCCCCGCGACCGTAAAATTCGCCGCGATTGCAAAATCCAATCTCGAAAGAAAGCAATCACCGCCATTCTCTGTGATAGGTTTGCGGGGAAACGCAGGGGAAATTAGAGCAGGGATAAATAACAAATGTAATAAAATTGATAAATTCAATAAATAAATTTCGAAAGCAATACGTATTTCAAACTTTTAATGTTTTTCGTTTTTGTTGTCCAAAAGTCGCATTTCTCTTCAACGGACATAAATTGGCTACCCACAATCCTTTGCGATGTGTGTACCTATTAACAAGGCGGCACTTATAACGGGTTTATGATCCTGAATTCTTAACACTTTTTCGGATTATTTCTGACTAAAGAACCCATCAGTGTATTAATAATCAACAGCAGAATAGTAAAATTATTTATGACTTCTAATTTATAGTATAAGAATTACTAATTGAATTTTATGTTCAGTCACCGCGAAGTCGGTTATATGAACCGCCATATAACTATTGGACCCAGTATACATTATCCGGGCATTTGAATTTTCCCGAAACAAAACTAAAACTGTCTTCTGCTTTAATTTTTTTAATAGTTATCGAATAATAATGCATTAAATTGACTACAAAATTGTACATTGATAATGAAGGTAAATCGCGGCGATGGCCTGCGATTTCACACCGGTTACGCGGTCTGTGAATCAATACCGATCGCGGTGATTGTGTCGCGGTGTTCAAAAGTTATTGTCCCCGCGTTGAGTGGACTTCTGCCGATCGCGGGGACAAAGTCAGTGTGTCCGCGGTGAGATAAATGACCGTACTAAAATATAAAGGTCATGGTCACACTGAAGGTCATAGGGGTTAAATACTTTTTTTCTTCACGAAAACTTAACGTTGGCTATAACTTTTTCATTTCTTGATATTTCTTCATCAAACATTCCATATATACTCATCATGACAACATCAGCATGACCATACTAAAATATAAAGGTCATGGTTACAATGAAGGTCATTATATGGGTTAAATACTCTTTTTTTTTTTTTCTTTACGAAACAACATTGGCTATAACTTTCTCATTTCTTGATAAAACTTTCAATATGTACTCATGACAACATCGACATGACCATTCCAAATATATTCAGGTCAAGGTCTCACTGAAGGTCATTTATTATATGGGTTAAATATTCATTTTTTCCTCACGAAAACTTACTCCGGCTAGTTTGTCAAGGTCATTTATCAGGGTCCAAAAAAACCTTGTTATACTGACAAAGCGCTGACAGGCGACACACGTGTTCCGCGGAACACCTGTCTAGTTATTATAACCAAATTATCGCCCCTTTTATACTTAGAAATATTGGTTAAATGTAATTGATGGAAACGTTGTTTATCAATTATAATTTCACCAAAGTTGAGCGTCTGCACTGTTGGCGGTGCTCTTGTTAAATTTATGATCTTGACATGCGGGCCATCTTCAAACTTTTTATAATTTATAAATCCACTTTGATGACATCAGTCATAAAAGTAATTACAACCAGAATGTTTTTAGCTCTTCTGATCAGAGATCAGCAGAGCTTATGCCGTGGTGCGGCGTCCGTTCTGCGGCGTCCGTCGTCTGTCTGTCTGTCCGTAAACTTTTTTTTGTAGCGACTTCTCCTCTGAAACTACTGAATGGATTTTCATGAAACTTTACAGAAATGTTGCCCATGAAGTCTAGTTGATCCTAGCAAAAATTCATGTTGATGTGAAATCCAAGATGGCCGCCAGATCTAAAAATAGGTTTTTAAAAAACAAGTTTGTAGCGACTTCTTCATGAAAACTATAAGGGATATTGATATGGGACTTTTTCTAAAATGATCAGCATGACATGATGTTGGTCCTTGTCGAAAATCGTTTTGATTCGACGTTAAACATGGCTGCCAGCGGCCATCTTTGTTTACATAGAGTTATGTAATGAAAACTTGTAGCAACTACTCCTCTGAAACTACTTGACGGATTTTCATGAAACTTCACAGGAATGTTGCTCTTGATGTCTAATTGATCCTAGCAAAATTTCAGGTCGGCCGGAAATTCAAGATGGCCGCCACGGCTAAAAACAAGTTTGTAGCGACTTCTTCCTGAAATCAAAATCAATCAGTAGAGCTTCAAGGTCATTGACCTCTTGTTATTAATTGTTTCATGATTCACTGCCAACTAAAGATCATGTACAATTTCCAATACAAAGGTTGACCTATCATACCGACAGTTACGATGTTATGGGATATAGACTGAATTAAAAAACTTGGTAAATCTTAACTTCTCAGTGAAAAACAAATGAATTTGACCATCATGGCGACAGTTCGGAGGTAAAGACTGAATGAATAAATAAAACTTGTTTGGTAAATCTTAACTTTTCAGTGAAAAACAAATGAAGTTGAGAACTGGCCACATGTCTAGCCAATTGCAAAATCTCGATAAATTCTTGTTTTTATATAAACGACGGGCAGAAGTGAATAAATAGGAAATGCAGTCAAAATTAATCATTTGACTATTTAGTAATTTGATTATGTAATTCCTTGGTGCGCATGCTTCTGATTCAAATTAACAGGTTTTACTTACACAGTGTTTCTGCAGGACTCAAAATTTTTAGGGGTCATCCTTGACCCGCTATGGAATTAACGGGGGGTCATTTTGTAAATATAGGGATCATATTTTTTGGACATGCATTTTGATGAATAGACCATGTGATGGACATGCATTATTAGTTGATAAGACATCTTTTTCGATGGATTGGTCAGCAAAAAAAAAGGAAGTTAAAGGGACGCACGGCAATCTTGATGTTTTTATCAAGCATCAATATTGGCATCTCTACTTATTTATCAAGGAACATTTTGACTTTAAACCGGCTTGTATATTGTAACAAGAGTCATGCATAGGGGACTTAACTTATACATCATCATTTCTCGTTTATGGGTATTTTACTAACGCTGATATTATATTTCTATAACTGGTAGAATCTAAACATTGAATTATACATGTTCATAAGTGGTTAAGTGACACCATCCTGTATACCAGGACATGAATGATATTTGAACTTTAGTTATCAAAAGACGTAGGATGCTTTTGTTTCCTCATTAAGTAGTGTCATTCAATTGACCAATCAAACGTTGACCAATGTATAATCATCATATTCGTGATACTTAACTTAAGATTCGACATCCTGCAGAAATAGGATTCGTGTAGGGGGGTTAAGTAACTGATTAACTTTGTATTTGAACTGAACTTGCTTACATCAACGATTACTTGTTAATAAAAACTATACGATCACTTGGATATACATCTTAATAAACTATACAAACTTTGTCACGTGTGTGTTGTGTTGTTACAATATCATTAAATAAAAACGCTGTGTTTTCAATTTACCAAATGTTGAAATATATTATTGGTGCAGTATTATCAAAAGTCAGTAATATATACAAAATTAATTTGGTTTATACTATTATGCATGTTATTTAGGAAAACTAACGGGACGCCGCGAGTTTTCAAAAATTCAAGATTGCCATGTGTCCATTTAACCAGCATTATGTTTCATTTTGGGTTCGTCTGCCATTTTAGCGGCCATATCGTGATTATCTACGCGCTTTTATTTGCTATTGTTTTTATATAAGCGTCTACCTACTCAAACCACACACACATATGATGACGACAATAACGCGGAAAAGTACAGACATAAGTTTAACCTGTTCTAAAACTAGACCAAGAATGAATAACTTTATTTTCCAATCATGGGCCACAAAGATGGCATTATAATCACCGTAAAAACATAATGAAACATAACAAAAGCCTAATTCTGATTAGCATAATAACAGTAAATTGTAATGAAATTATAAGATGTAATATGATCGATATGACGATGACAATAACACGAAAGTACAGGTATTAGTTTTTCCTGTTCTAAATATAGACCAAGATGTAAATAGAAATAAGTTCAGTCCGTCGTGATTCCTTACATTTGAAGCTTTTCAAGAAAGTATTATGACGATAATTTGACGGGTATTTCATTTCTAGCCCAGTCAATTTCATTGCGTCACGAACAACTCACAAGCTGATTTATGTCGCGTCGCCGATCATTTTAGTGCGCCAAAAACGCAAGAAACGCGCTCTCGCAGAAACACTGCTTACTGGGTATTAAGGTAATAATGCTGCTTAACTGTAGCTCTGATATAATCATATAGGAAAGTTCATTAATTATTGCTTGATGTTATTATCTGTCTTGTATTTAATTAAGTGACTTTGTATGACAGGTACCTGGACCTGCTAGCAGACAAGACCCATTATCCGTGCCTGGTAGATAAAGACGGTTTTGTCATCTCATTCCCACCCATAACTAACAGCGACAAAACTAAGGTAGGTAACTAGAAGCATTTGTCATAAGAGTGTGATAGCTGCCTCTGTACATGCTGTAGCCTGGTGGGAGTTGGTACTGCGTGTAGCAGCTCCTGTCTGCAGGCTACTGGCCTGTATCTAGTGTTGATTCAATGCCAATTTGCAATTTTGGTCCATGAATGTGTTTTTATGCCCCCGCCATTCTTAGAATGTTGGAAGGGCATATAGTGTTACCCATTACCGTCCATGTGTGTCAGTGCTCACAGAAAATTATTTTAAGAGACAGACCCAGGGCTTGTTGCTTCTGAAAATGGACAGGCCCCGATTTAAAATGGACAGGCCCCGATTTAAAATGGACTGGCCCTGATTTAAAATGGAAAGGTCTAATACATTTTTCTTATTGGAAATGAGTCTTTATTAGTTTTATACCACACATTTGTTACGTGTGTATTAATCAAACCATAGATCTACATACTGTACCTGTATATCCATGATCAAACTTAGAACCTCCAGACTATTTTTAGCTCTACTGATCAGAGATCAGCAGAGCTTATGCCGTGGTGCGGTGTCCGTCGTCCGTCCGTCCGTCCGTCCGTCCGTCTGTCTGTCTGTCCGTCCGTCCGTTAACTTTTTTTTTGTAGCGACTACTCCTCTGAAACTACTGAATGGATTTTCATGAAACTTTACAGAAATGTTGCCCATGAAGTCTAGTTGATCCTAGCAAAAATTCATGTAGATGTGAAATCCAAGATGGCCACCAAATCTAAAAATAGGTTTTTAAAAAACAAGTTTGTAGTGACTACTCCTTGAAAACTCTAAGGGATATTGCTATGGGACTTTTTCTAAAATGATCAGCATGACATGATGTTGGTCCTTGTCGAAAATCGTTTTGATTCGACGTTAAACATGGCTGCCAGCGGCCATCTTTGTTTACATAGAGTTATATAATGAAAACTTGTAGCGACTACTCCTCTGAAACTACTTGACGGATTTTCATGAAACTTCACAGAAATGTTGCTCTTGATGTCTTATTGATCCTAGCAAAATTTCAGGTCGGCCGGAAATTCAAGATGGCCGCCACGGCTAAAAATAGATTTTTAAAAAATAAGTTTGTAGCGACTACTTCTTGAAAACTATAAGAGATATTGATATGGGACTTTTTCTAAAATGATCAGGATGACATGATGTTGGTCCTTGTCGAAAATCGTTTTGATTCGACGTTAAACATGGCTGCCAGCGGCCATCTTTGTTTACATAGAGTTATATAATGAAAACTTGTAGCGACTACTTCTCTGAAACTACTTGACGGATTTTCATGAAACTTCACAGGAATGTTGCTCTTGATGTCTAATTGATCCTAGCAAAATTTCAGGTCGGCCGGAAATTCAAGATGGCCGCCACAGCTAAAAATAGATTTAAAAAAAATAAGTTTGTAGCGACTACTTCTTGAAAACTATAAGTGATATTGATAAGGGACTTTTTCTAAAATGATCAGGATGACATGATGTTGGTCCTTGTCGAAAATCGTTTTGATTCGACGTTAAACATGGCTGCCAGCGGCCATCTTTGTTTACATAGAGTTATATAATGAAAACTTGTAGCGACTACTCCTCTGAAACTACTTGACGGATTTTCATGAAACTTCACAGGAATGTTGCTCTTGATGTCTTATTGATCCTAGCAAAATTTCAGGTCGGCCGGAAATTCAAGATGGCCGCCACTGCTAAAAATAGATTTTCAAAAAACAAGTTTGTAGCGACTTCTTCCTGAAAACAAAATCAATCAGTAGAGCTTCAAGGTCATTGACCTCTTGTTCTTTTTGCTACCACTTTATGCTCCTAGTTAGTGGACTTATTTACCACTTTGTTTCAAATAAGTTAGAATAGAATATTACATAGTAATTTATAACCGATGCAAAGGAGAGTACTAGCGATTTGCCAAACGATAATAATCAGAGCCGACTTGGTGAAACTGGAGCCAAACTTGGAGCCAAATTTTTAATCAGATTTTATTAGACTATCAAGGCCTCCTCTGGCTATATTTTTCTTTTTGTCACCACTTTCTACAAGTTAAAGAATTAGGAGCCTAGACTAGAATTCATTTAAAAGTAGGATTCCAGGAACTCCTTACACCTTAAATAATGAATAAAAATATACTTTATATCTGTATCTATACATAAATATATATTTTGTCCACCAACCTGTATTTGTAAAGGACAGTTTTTCTTATTAGCTCGACTGATCATAGATGAGCAGAGCTTATGCTGTGGTGCGGCATCCGTCGTCCGTCCGTCTGTCCATAAACTTTTATTTGTAGCGACTACTCCTCTGAAACTACTGTATGGATGTTCATGAAACCTTACAGAAATGTTGCCCTTGAAGTCTAGTTGATCCTAGCAAAAATTCATGTTGATGTGAAATCCAAGATGGCCACCAAGCTAAAAATAGATTTTTAAAATACAAGTTTGTAGCGACTACTTCTTGAAAACTATAAGTGATATTGTTATGGGACTTTTTCTAAAATGATCAGCATGACATGATGTTGGTCCTTGTCGAAAATTGTTTTGATTCGACGTTAAACATGGCTGCCAGCGGCCATCTTTGTTTACATAGAGTTATATAGTAAAAACTTGTAGCGACTACTCCTCTGAAACTACTTGACGGATTTCCATGAAACTTCACAGGAATGTTGCTCTTGATGTCTTATTGATTCTAGCCAAATTTCAGGTCGGCCGGATATTCGAGATGGCCGCCACAGCTAAAAATAGATTTTCAAAAAACCAGTTTGTAGCGACTACTTCTTGAAAACTATAAGTGATATTGATATGGGCCTTTTTCTAAAATGATCAGCATGACATGATGTTGGTCCTTGTCGAAAATTGTTTTTATTCGATGTTAAACATGGCTGCCAGCGGCCATCTTTGTTTTCATAAGAGTTATGTAGTAAAAACTTGTAGCGACTACTCTTCTGAAACTACTTGGCGGATTTTCATGAAACTTTACAGGAATGTTGCTCTTAATGTCTTACTGATCCTAGCAAAATTTCAGATCGGCCAGAAATTCAAGATGGCCGCCACAGCTAAAAATAGATTTTTAAAAAATAAGTTTGTAGCGACTACTTCTTGAAAACTATAAGTGATATTGATATGGGACTTTTTCTAAAATGATCAGCATGACATGATGGTTATCTGAGTCGAATATTATTTTGATTCGACGTTAAACATGGCTGCCAGTGGCCATCTTTGTTTACATAGAGTTATATAATGAAAACTTGAAACTACTTGACGGATTTTCATGAAACTTCACACAAATGTTGCTCTTGATGTCTGATTGATCCTAGCAAAATTTCAGGTCGGCCGGAAATTCAAGATGGCCACCATGGCTAAAAATAGATTTTCAAAATACATTTTGTGGCAACTGCTTCTTGAAAACTATAAGTGATATTGATATGGGACTTTTTCTAAAACGATCAGCATGACATGATGTTCGTCCTTGTCAAAAATCGTTTTGATTCGATGTTAAACATGGCTGTCAGCGGCCATCTTTGTTTACATAGAGTTATATAATGAAAACTTGTAGCGACTACTCCTCTGAAACTACTTAACGGATTTTCATGAAACTTCACAGGAATGTTGTTCTTGATGTCTAATTGATCCTAGCAAAATTTCAGGTCGGCCAGAAATTCAAGATGGCCGCCACAGCTAAAAATAAATTTTCAAAAAACAAGTTTGTACCAACTACTTCCTGAAATCAAAATCAATCAGTAGAGCTTCAAGGTCATTGACCTCTTGTTACTGATTTAAAATGGGAAATATATTCATTGTGCAGCACAAACTTTATATTATTTCAATATAAAACTAAAATAATGTGAATAAAAACAGCCGCAATATTTTTTATATAGTCAAGTATGTTTTAAATTTTTGATGAAACTAACATAAACCTGAAAGAAAACAGAATAATCATCAATGTGCACCATAAATAATGCCAACAAAAGGACCCATTCTTCAATATGATCACATAAACATTACTCGCCGACTCATGTTAAAAATCGCATGACTGGATATCATGCGTAATATAATCGTGAACGAATGAACGCAAATGCATTTTTGCTTTAAACGCACACATTATGTTGAATGCTGAATGCATTCAAAAACGCAAATGATTTGCATTTTAAAAAATGCATTCATAAAAATGAAATGCAAAGGAAATGTAAACAGAATGCATTTTTGGGGTACTTGAACACAACTAGGTCTGTATGCCCTTTGGAATAGTAGAAAATACACAAAATGAATATTGTCCAGACTCTAACTTGGGTAATCGTTTAAATATCCAGTCTTCTCCAGACTTTGTCAAATTGTATATGGACACAATGTCTCGGCCAAGTTCAATAATCGGCCTCATGGCCTCTGTAATTCCAGAGTAATGCCCCTTGGAATAGTGAAAATTCACAAAACTAATGTTGTCTGCACTCTAACTTTTGTTATTTTTAGGGCTTATGCCGTGGTGCGATGTCCGTCTGTCTGTCAGTCCGTAAACTTTTTGCAGCGACTGTTCCTCTGAAACTACAGGATGGATTTTTATGAAACTTTACAGAAATGTTGCACATGATGTTTAGTTGATCATAGCAAAAAACCACGTTGATGTGGCATTCAAGATGGCCACCAAAGCTAAAAATAGATTTAAAAAAAAATGTTTGTAGCGACTTCTTCTTGTAAACTAAGCTATATTGACATGGGACTTCTTCTTAAATTATCAGGATGACATGATGATGGTCCTTGTCGAAAATCATTTTGATTCAACATTAAACATGTCTGCCAGCGGCCATCTTTGTTTACATATATAGTATAAACTTGTAGCGACTACTCCTCCGAAACTACTTGACGGATTTTCATGAAACTTCACAGGAATGCTGATCTAGCTATCAAAACCTATCCTTAGAGCTTCAAGGTCATTGACCTCTTGTTATTCATTCTTCTCCAAACTTTGTCAAATTGTATATGGGCACAATGTCTCGGCCAAGTTCTATAATCAGCTCCATTGCATCCTTTATTCCAGAGTTAATTCCCAAAGTTAATATTGTCCAACAGACATTTTCCTTATTGTGAAACATTAAAGGGGGCCTCCTTGGACACATTTCTAGTTTTGCATTATTTTAAATGCAAAGGCTGCATATCGGTATCCATTTGCTCCAGCAAACACTTGCAGATACTGATTGGCGTGCCCAAAGTCGGTTCGTAATGGTATTGCTGTATATGATAACTTTCCATAGACACAAACGGAGGGTTCAACAAGAAACTGTTTTACTATATACTTTACAGTGAAATAGTGAATTTTATGATTAAAATAAAACGTTATATTTTCATTGTATATATTTCACGTGAAATACCGAAAATGACGTAATGTCGTTATTGACGTCATTGTTTTGGCGCATTATGTTTTTTCTGAATACGTTTTAAGGTTGTGAGTAAATAATCAATAGAATATTTGTTGGTTTGTCGTGCATATAGGATTTATTTTTATCTCAAAGTGAGAAAAATCATAAATCCTGTAGGCCATAATAAATTAATTGCTAGTTTATCATCCAAATTTATTTAACGATGGAGGTGGGGGGTGAAATTTTATTTTTTATTTTTAGCTTGACTGTTCAAAGATCAGCAGAGCTTATGCCATGGTGCGTTGTCTGTCCGCCTGTCCATCCGTCCGACTGTAATTTTTTTTTGTGGCGACTACTCCTCTGAAACTACTTGACGGATTTTCATGAAACTTCACAGGAATGTTGCTCTTGATGTCTAGTTGATCCTAGCAAAATTCAGGTCAGCCGGAAATTCAAGATGGCCACCATGACTCAAAAAAGGATTTTTAAAAAACAAATTTGTAGCAACTACTTCTTGAAAACTATAAATGATATTGATATGGGACTTTTTCCTAAAATGATCAGCATGGCATGATGTTTGTCCTTGTTTCAAAAATTATTTCGACCATTAAACGTGGCTGCCAGTGGCCATCTTTGTTTACATAGAGTTATATATTATAGTAAAAACTTTTAGCGACTACTCCTCTGAAACTACTTTACAGATTTTCCTGAAACTTCACAGGAATGCTGAGCTAGATATCAAAACTATCAGTAGAGCTTTAAGGGCATTGACCTCTCGTTTATTTTATACCACAAATGGAATATTTCCTCGTCACATGGCAAAACACATACTAATAGGTACTTCCAAGATTGAAAAACACATTTCTAATAGTGTTTTATACTTTCAGGCTCATATAAATTTAATAATTAAAACATTTTCAGATGTTAAGAAGTATTTCTTGTATAAATACATGTAATACAAAATATTTCGACTGCAACAGAGGATAATATGGATCCATAAAAAACCACTACTTCTTAGATCTCTGGGTCATGCTAGGCTATTATCTTGTTTAAAATCACAGAGCATTAAATTGGTTGTGACACGATCTGTCTTTGTACAAACATTTTTTTACAAGATACACAAATTGCAAGCAGAGTACTTGTGTTAAGTTTCAACATGGACTTCATACCCCTGAAGACTTACTGTGCATTGACATCTTCTTCAACAGGAGATTGTTATAAAACGCCTAGTAACAATGTAAACAATATTAACAACCCATACCAGTCTCATAATTGCACAACACCCTTGACCACTTTAATGATAACAAACACCATTTTTTTCCCCCATTTAATTTGCCAATTTACACGTTGTTTTTGAGAAGAAATATTGTACATCAACAACTGGTTATTACGTTTCCCGGGTTTCAGTAGACAGGTTTAAAACAGCTCTCGAAACAGCGATAAAATGCGGAAAGCTGTTTGGAAAATTGGCGTTTTGTGTTTTTTTTAAAGAAAAAAAAATTGCTGGGGCAGCATAAAAAAAATGGGTGGCGGGCGGGGATGATAATCTAGCAATTAATTTATTATTAAAACCAACAAATATCCTCTGTGTATATTGTTCTTCATTTATACATAGTTACAATAGTTACGCGTTCACCACCCTCAAGTTATTACGCACATAAATAATTTGGTGGGAAGTGAACCACCTAGTTTGTTCTGAAATCTTATTCATGAACCTTTTTAAAGTCATGTGACAGTCAAGTGTAACTAGATATAAAGTCATGATAAAGACCAACACTTATCTCGTTATTCCTACAACCTTATTTCACTACTGATCAGCCACTGGGTTACTTAGGTGTCTCCTTAGGCAAGACACTTCTCCAAGACTCGTCCCACGGAGGGGATATCAGGGCTTTTTTTCCTTCATAAACTTCCCCTTGTAAAACTGACTACCGGTACTTGTTTCCCCTCTTTGGCTGAGAAAATTACCCCTCTAACTTTCACAACATTAATATGTTTGGGATACATTTATAGAAGACAGTTTATCTAAAATATACCTCTTTTGCATATTTGCACACCCAAATCTTCAATTTCTGCCTAATACCCTGTTCCCCCTATATCTCAAATTCGCATTATTTTTCCCTTGAAAACCTCGTTTTTTCCCCCTATTGAACAGCCTGGGCCTCTTCCCCTATTTCCGAAAAAAAAGCCCTGGATATAAACTGGGTGTTTCCGAGTATCGGATTCTATTCTTCGAGCACATTGAAGAACCATTAAAGGAATGAATTTGATAGTAAGAGTTGGGCACGATTCCTTGATTCCTAACAAGTATGTATCCTTCACCCTCTCTGGGGTGGCTAGAAATAACATAAAACAATGTGCTTACAAAATGACTGCTTATTGAAGTTAAAGTGTTTTAAAGCATGTGTCTTAACTATTTATTATTAAAATAAAAAATTTGGTTTCAGATTTCCAAGACCACCACAGACATATTGATAGAAGTTACCAGCTCCACGAGTCTGGATACATGTAAGAGGGTCATGGACGAACTTCTACACAAGATGCTGGAGATGGGAATCGGATCTAGCAAGGGAAGTAACCCTGCTGGTGGGGCGGCTGCCAAGGGAGACAATTCAGACAGCGATGACGGTGGAGTGGTGTTTGAGAGGGAGGGAAAGAAGGCAGAGAAGCTCGTGGTGGAGCAAGTGAAGGTGGTCGATCACGAAGGAAACTTAAAAGTGCTGTATCCGTCACGTACGGACTTGGACTGTGATGCCATTGAAGTTATACGAAACTTTGATTAAGTTAGTCTCAATGAAATGAGGAAGAAGAATTAGTGCTCATGAATTTGTTTTGTTGATTGATCAGTCAGGGGTTTAATTTGACGTTGTTTTAAAAATAACGGAAGGAAATTATTTTAAGAAAACAGTTACGTCCCTTTGATGAAGAGTTTGTTCCTCTTACTTTTGGAAAAACTTATTTAAAAAACTTTCTTGAAAAATGATTTTGTCTAAATAAAACTATTTTTTACAGTAATTAAGCCCAAGCAATAAATCCCTTCAACAGAAAACAAGCACGTCTAATTGAATAATGATGACACCATTAGGTATCATTGAGTCTCCATCTTTATTATGTAACAGGTATCATATTTGACTTAAGGATTTGCATCCAGGTTTTTAAACCCTGCGTACAAAGCAATGGCAAAAAAGTAAACTATAAAGATAAAAGAACCAGGGAAACATACGTGTTTAAGGGAAATTCAGAGTTTGGTAAAAATCTGAATTAGATGAAAATAAATGTATATCTAAAAATGACTCCTGCAATTATTTTGCAAAAAATACCCAAAGCTGGAGTAACCTAACAGGGCTTCCACTAAGGTTCAAATTTAGGAAGTTCGAACTTCCTGTGTATCAAATTTGGAAGTTCATGGGGAAAATTTAGGAAGTTCCAGTGTTTGGGCATGGCATTCATAGTCTTTGAGTCGGTGATTCCACGTGGTAGTGAGGGAAACAACACATCTAAATTGTTAAAAAGATAAAAAGGGTAATTATAAATATCTATATGTATATAAAAGAAAATATTTGATGACCTCATTATATAAACGGTTTCAAACTAAAAATACTTAATTTCCCTTTGCGTGCCATACCCCACCCACAAGTTTTATACAGTAAATTACATTTTGCAAACAGTTTTCAATTTATCAGTCCAGGAAAGCTTTTAAATTGGCATACATTAATGAAAGGTATGTAACACTGTCAAGTGTAGGAATAAATGTAACAGATTCTTTAATTTATTATCAAGGCAATCAATCGTTTTTGCCAGTGATAATTTCACTTCCGTGTTTAGTCTCCATTTGCGAAGAGTTCTCTCCCCTAGGTTAGAGATTATTAAATATTGTTTGTCGTACTTCGTTTCTATTTGTAACTTTGATAAATACATAGAAAAATGACACAAAGATATAAAAGAAATAGCCTTAAAAGTATAATCTGTTTGTGTAAGGAGTTTCAACTTTGTGGTTAATAAATGTAAATTAAGCAATTTGGCGTTCATTTTGTGAAATGCGCGGCTAGGCCAATTATCTAATTAACACGCTCTCCTCTCACCAGTCATGCGTGTGACCCTTGATAAAAACTGGACAAAACCGGATTTACCTGTCAATTACAGGCTCCACTGAGTTTTAATTGCTTTACAACTTGTTACGTCGGCAGTCTCAAATGAAATTAGATTAGATGGGCGGGGCTATAATCGGTAATTTACAGATTATGGAACGTCCGTAGTAAACGATCGCGGCGTACTTTGAAGTTTTTGGAAGTACACTGTACGCCTTTGATGTTAATTTTCGCCGTACAACTACGCCCATTAACGGAAGCACTGAACCTAAACAAGTCTGCGAAATAACTTAATCAAGTTACTCCCCTGACAGTTCTAGATTTAGTTATGTAAATAGAGCTGAGTAAAACTTAATTATAATTGAATTTTGAGTGAATTGATATAAACAAGAGTACCAAATGACCCTGAATCACTCACGTGATGACCTGATTAAATGATACAACTGAATACTGTGATTCAATTCGGCGTTTATGTGATTTTAAACGCTGGTAGTAAATGGCAGATTTGAGGGTGCCAAATCTTAAATTGTTATTATTTGTATCATTCATTTAACATCAATATTGTTATTATCTCAAAAGTAAAGACACCGCATCTAAAACATTCTTGCCGCTCACTGCTGCGGGTTTGATTCCCAATGGTAGCTTGACTTGTCAACTGAGAAAGTATCGATTCTTACAGATGCTGGGCGGTATATAGTATTGGTTCTACCCAGGGAAAATGGGGTGGTCTCCCTCTACCGCAAAAAAATTGACCGTCATATATGGCCTAACATGTGCTAAACATGACGTAAAACACCAAAACAAACAAAAAGTTAAACATAGGATTTCGGCTTGTTTAAATATAGTTCAATAAAACCATTGGCTTAAATAGCTCAAAGTATGACTCCAGTTTCTCTAATTCAGATCCAGTTATTTTCATTCGACAAAAGTGGTTGGGAAAAGAAAACTATAGCCAGAGGGGGTCTGCTGAAGTCATCATCAGTCTTGATTGTAACGAAAGATGAACGTAACATGGTAATACGGAAATAATCAATGTAATTTATATGGATAAACCGTTAACACAACTTTACGTAGTATAGCAGATAATCCAACTTTTGCTAGAGCTCTAATCCTTCCAGTTATGACTAGTATGTGTTAAATTGTATTTTTCTCTCTTCATATATATGCATATTATTCTAGATATTTGCCTATGCATGCAATCCCTATTGGTTGGTATTAAAACATAATGCATTTATGTATATAGATTAATTCACACTTTCATTTTTCCCTGTGTGGTTCCTGGGCAAAAAATAGGGCCACTGGAGATCCCGTTAGAGGGGTAGGCAGAGGGGTAGAACCACCCCAACCCACCCACCCACCAACAAATTTCATGTTCATTTTTTGTTCATGCTCATTAAAGGTCTTCATTATGACCCCTGCATTGTTTCAGGTGCCATCTCGCTCATATCACTAGAGCAGTGGCAGAAAAACTATAAACGTGGCTCCGGCACAAATGGAGTGCCTACAGTAGAATTTGCAGCAACTCTGCAATTCTGCTGGTGAGAAGGTTCTAGGCTCATTCTCCATATTTTATCTAGATGTAAATGGAGGATGAGCCTGGCATGTTCATTCCTGTTAGGCGCCATATAACCTTTCAAGTGTTGGTGCGCCTTAAAACCCAATTCAATTCAAACACTTTAATTTTAAAGGCTGCACACTGAACAGGACACATGCTATTGTGTTCCTCCTATCATTAGATGTTCAGTTACATGTACTGTTTAATTTGCAGTGAAACCAAGTGTGACACCATTTTATGACTTGACATAAACAACCAAAAGAATATGACCCTGATTGTGGTCTGACCTGGTACTTCGAAGTTTAAGTCTGATTATAAAAGCTTTATGTGTCAGTTTTTGTTCGCCGTTCCTGAATAAATTATTTCAAAAGCAAGTTTGTAATTTCTTTTGATTCAAAACCTCTTTAACTGGTCCTTTGGGATCATCAAGCCCAATCTTTGAAATTGTGGCTTTAAGCCAGTGCTTGAGCTCGTAGGAGGGGAATACCCCTTAAGCCGGTGCTAGAGCTCGTGAGAAGTGAATAGTTTCTGAGGAGTAGTCGCCGCAAAAAAAATATTACGGACAGACAGAAGGATGGACGACGGACAACTCAACCCCCACCCTCGTCAACTGTCTTTTTTTTTTCAAGGTTTTCTTCATGACACCACATATGCAAAACGTGCCTCCATCGTAAATAGAATTTGCAGCAACTCTGCAGTTCTGCAGGTTAGAAGGTTCTAGGCCCATTATCCGTGTTTTATCTAGATGTAAATGGAGGATGAGCTGGCATGTTCATCCCTGTTTGGTGCCATATAACCTTTCTTTTGTTGGTGCGCCATAAAACCCCCAATTCAATTCACAAGTTAAAATTTGATTATTTTTCAATTATCAAGAGCAATATTTATGTTATGCATTCAACAATTTCAATCGCTGCTGAAACTGAAAAGATCTTCAAATCCAGTTTGGCAAAAATCCAACAACCGTTTACTAAATTTATCATGCAGTATGAGCTAATTGTGTTCCCCTCCACTCCACCCCCACCCCACCCCACCGGGTAGACATATTGTGTTTGCCTTTCTGTCCATCACAATCTTATCTGCACTACTCTTCCTGAACGGCTGATTGTATTTTGACGAATATTTGTACGAAGCATCAGTATGTCCAGTTGTGCATACCTGATTTTGAGGTCAAAGGACACTGTGACCCGATAATGAAAAACCTCGCCCACACTGTAGCTCTACTTCCCCTGAAACAAATCTCATCAGACTAAATGGATGAAATGGCTGTGGTGAGAGGAGGACTCCTATTAATTACAGTTTTAGAGTAGTCTCTACAAAGCTTTGGCAGCCATGTTGGATTTCATGTCAGACTGAATTGTTGCTAGGATCAACTAGAACTGTCGCCGAGGCGGACAATTGAATTGGGGTTTTAAGGCGCACCAACACATGAAAGGTTATATGGTGCCTAACAGAAATGAACATGCCAGGCTCATCCTCCATGTACATAGAGATAAAATATGGAGAACAGGCCTAGAACCTTCTCACCCTGAACTGCAGAGTTATTGCAAATTCTATTGTAGACACTCCCTTTACGCTGAAGCCACGTTATAGCTTTTCTGCCGCTGCTCTAGTGATATGAGCGAGATGGCACCTGAAACAATGCAGGGATCATGATGAACATTCCTATAAGATACATAGACCTATATTATAGAGAAAAAGCCGGAACAAGAATTTTGTATGTGACTTCCAAGTATAAAATGCATTAAAAATAAAAAGGGCCACAACTGAGTGGAAAATTATCGAACCGGAATGTAACTACTATATGCACATCTCCACTTGATACTGATACTTCCTGGCAAGTTTTAATAAATTCTAACAAGGAGTTTTAGAGAAATAACCCGGACAACTATTTTGTATTATATATATATATATATATATATATATATTAGAAATACAAAGGGCCATAACTCTGGAAAATTATTGAAGCGGAACGTCACGACAATATGCGCATCTCCACTTGATGTTTTAGAGAAATAGTCCGAACAAGAATTTTCTATTTGACTACCAAGTATGAAATGCAATAAAAATACAAAGGGCCATAACTCGGTGAAAAATTAATGAACCGGAACGTCATGACAATATGCACGTCTCCACTTGATATTGATACTTCCTAGAAAGTTTCGCTATATTCTAACAAGGAATTTTAGAGAAATAGCCCGGACAAGGATTTCGTATTATATATATGTATATATATATATTAGAAATACAAAGGGCCACAACTCAGTGGGAAATTATCAAACCGGAATGTTATGATAATATGCGCACATTCACTCGATATTCATACTTCCTAGCACGTTTCGCGAAATTCTAAGGAGTTATTGAGAAATAGTCCGGACAAGAATTGCGTCTACAGACAGATATTAGAACTACAAAGGGCCATAACTCAGTGGAAAATTATTGAACCAGAACGTCATGACAGAATGCACATCTCCATTTGATATTGATACTTCCTAGCAAGTTTTGCTAAATTCTAACAAGGAGTTTAAGAGATATAGCCCGGACAAGGATTTCGTATTATATTTGTATATATATTAGAAATACAATGGGCAAAATTATCGAACCGGAACGTCATGATAATGCACATTTCCACTCAATATTGATACTTCCTAGCAAGTTTCGCGAAATTCTAAGACTATTGAGAAATAGTCCAGACAAGAATTAAGTCTACGGACAGATATTAGAACCTACAAAGGGCCATAACTCAGTGGAAAATTATCGAAAATGAACGTCATGATAATATGTGCATATTGATACTTCCTAGCAAGTTTCGCGAAATTATAAGGAGTTTTTGAGAAATAGTCCGGACTTTGCATCTACAGGCAGATATTTGAACTACAAGGGGTCATAACTCTGTGGAAAATTATCAAACCGGAACATCATGATAATATGCGCATGTCCACTCGATATTGATACTTTCTAGCAAGTTTCGCGAAATTCTAAGAAGTAGTTATTGAGAAATAGCCCGAACAAGAATTGCGTCTACGGACAAGGTGATTCCAGTATACACCCCCCTCTCCCAATAACTACACATTATAGGCAACATAAAGTTTCATGAAAATCCATCCTGTACTTTCAGAGGTATAGTCGCCACAAAAAAACTTACCAAAACAACAAATTACATGGTATCTATTTTGTCTTTAAATCAGCTGTAACTTAGCAACGGGCTAAACAAAATTATATGGCTTTCAAATTGTAATAAAAACAACAGTTTACTTCAGTATCTCTTTTAATGCACATCAAAAGATAAACATAACAAAAGTGATGAAAAGGTTAAAAAAAGTGACAAATTTACATTCATAAAATAAAATTGAACACAATATTGAGTAAAAGACCCAGACTGCGGCCGACTTGTTGAAATTGATATGGCAAGTGTGCTTTTGATGAAGGAATATGAACCAATATAAAAATGAGACAGGAAATGTAGTTTTCAGACATACATGCAAATAAATACACAGATCTGAAACGGTACCTGCTGTTTCAGAAGGATTTTTTTTAACAATTGTACAATTTTTGTAAAATTTCCTGTACAACAACACAAATTTAAACTGGCACCACCCACAAACATTTGTAACAACTTTTAATTAAATACGCCAGAAGTTTCAGCTTGTATGTATGGGGTTTAACAATCTTTTAGTCATTATGACGTTGTAATAGTGAGTTTGATGCTCAACTAAATAGTGGAAACATGACCCGATACCCATCCATTCGCATTATAACAACACTCGGGTCACCAGACCTAACCTTTATATGCCAAATGTCGGTTGAGGTAGCTACTCCATTACAGCAGCACTCAAGTGACCAGTCCTAGCACTACCCTTTATATGCCAAATGTCGGTCGAGGTAGCTACTATTTCCATCTTTATATAATCTCCCAAGACTCGAGACCTCCCGTATGTGAGATGGATACTCTACCAATTAGCTACTGCTGCAGTAGTTTTACAGCAGACTATATTTCAAATTTATAAAAAATTGTGATACAGTGTCTTCCATTTTACAAATCAGACAAGTCCAAAAAGAACACTTAATTGATAGAACATGCAAGTTTAACTTGATTACACTTTGCGCAGAGGCTAGGGTGACGTGTTTAAAATTTCATCACTTTTTAGTAAGCTTGCCATATTGAAGTCTCCAGTGGACGATGGTAATGGACAGTAAAATGCCATTTCATGAAATCATCTGGCGTTTGGCCAGAATAGCTAAACACTCCGAACAAGTAATTAATAATAATGCCCCGAAAAATGGTATAACATGCATGAAATATATTTTAAATTGACAATATGTGATATATTTTCAAGCGATAATTTTGAAAAACGATCAATACATACAATAGGTGACCTTGACTAACTATTGAGAACAGTGATACCCGTCTGGGACTGCCATCTTGTTGACATTAACGTTTCTATAAACTATTAACTCAGTGGAGAAGGCCTTGGCTTTAGGAGGCATGTCTGGGTTCTCTCCCTGTCGGATTTGAAACTTCATCTCATCTTTCTCGGAGGTTTCTATCCCAATATGATGTGTAAACGGGACTTAAAATCCCATTTTATTTAACATATATCTGACACTAAACCATTTACTGAGCTTTACTTGATGTACGAAACAAATATGTAGACAAAATTGATAGCTTTTAAATAATGTAAATACAAGCAAAAAAGATATGAGACAGCAAAAGTTATTGTAGGATGACGTGTGTAGCAAGAAGATACCTTGAATTGAATTGGGGGTTTTAAGGCGCATCAACCCATGAAAGGTTATATGGCGACTAACAGGAATGAACATGCCAGGCTCATCCGCCATGTATATCGAGATAAAATATGGAGAACGGGCCTAGAACCTTCTCAGTCTGAACTGCAGAGTTGCTGCAAATTCTATCGTAGAAACTCCATTTACGCTGGAGCCACGTTGATGTTTTTCTGCCACTGCTCTAGTGATATGAGCGAGATGGCACCTGAAACAATGCAGGGATCATGATGAAGACCTTTAATGAACATGAACAAAAAATGATCAAATGAACATGAATTTGGGGGATTCTACCCCTCTGCCTACCCCTCCAAAGGGATCTGCAGTGGCCCTATTCTTTGCCCCATGACCAAATGGGGGCCCCCGGGAACATGAATCAATGCTCACTATGAGTTCGTTTAACGACCCTCTATATATCTACGCCAGTGAGGTAATAAATAGTTTCTTTGCTAGATAAACTAGAAAGGTGTTCCATGTCACCTGCCATGTGCATATTTCAGAAAAGACAATATAAGTATAAAGCTTGAAGACAGGGTTGCAATCCTTCACAAATTATGTAGCAGATTCTTTTACAGTGTTAAAAGTTTAAGAAAAGGGGCATATATCTGCAATGGATACTTGATAAGGAAAACTGTATAAAGTTTCATGACCATAGGTCAATATTTTCCCAAGTTATGAGCTATGTTAGATGGCAGGTTAAAGTTTTATGAAAAGGGGCATAACTCTGCCAAAATGAAAGTCAGAGTTACTGGACATGTTAACGGCACTGAGTAATTGATAAAGAAGAATTGTATAAAGCTTCATGAACACAGGTCAATATTTTGCCATGTTATGAGCCAGGTTAGGTTGCAAGTTAAAGTGTGGGAGACGGACGATGGACAAAGAGATCCCTAAGTGTCTGCCATGCTATGCAGGCGACACAAAAATAATTTAAAATGCATACATGCAATTTCAAATATATAAATACATATGGTTTTTATTAATAATATAACATACATTCATAAATTCATTAGGTATGCATTCTGTCAGTCTGATGCAGAATCACCAAGTCTGTGCTTTACAGACTGATACTGGGTTATTTTGCATCAGATTGACTGGACATGAATATTTTATTTAATCAAGGGCCATAACTTTGTAACACATGCCTCAATTTTACTTATTGTTGATCTTATCCAAGATCTTATTGAAACACACCTTAAAGGATGTACATCAGGAATTGTATTGTTTTAGCTCTACTGATCAAAGATTAGCAGAGCTTATTTATGCCGTGGTGCGGTGTCCGTCGTCCGCCTGTTTTTTGTAGCGACTACTTCTCTGAAAGTACTGGATGGATTTTCATGAAACTTTACAGAAATGTTGCTCATGATGTCTAGTTGATCATAGCAAACAAAAATTCACGTTGATATGAAATTCAAGATGACCACCAAAGCTAAGAATAGGTTTTTAAAAAACAAGTTTGTAGCGACTACTTCTTGAAAACTATAAGTGATATTGATATGGGACTTTTTCTAAAATGATCATCATGACATGATGTTGGTCCTTGTCGAAAATCATTTTGATTCATCATTAAACATGGCTGCCAGCGGCCATCTTTGTTTACATAGAGTAATTGTAGCGACTACTCCTCTGAAACTACTTGAAGGACTTTCATGAAACTTAACAGAAATGTTGCTATTGATGTCTAATTGATCCTAGCCAAATTTCAGGTCGGCCGGAAATTCAAGATGGCCGCCATGGCTAAAAATAGATTTTTTAAAAACAAATTTGTAGCGACTACTGCTTGAAAACTATAAGTGATATTGATATGACTTTTTCTAAAATGATCAGCATGACATGATGTTGGTCCTTGTTGAAAAGCAACGGTATGCACATCTTGACATCATAGGTAAGCATCCTGTAAAGTTTCAAAGCAATCGGTCGAAAAGTATGGGAGGAGATAGACACACAAACTTTTCGGGAAGGGCGGACGAACGGACATGGCTAATGCTATATGCTCCTTCACCATTCGGTGGTGCATGGGGGCATAAAAAACACAGAAAAGAAAACTAAGGATGCAGAATTCACGGAAATCTACAATTCAAATCATACACACAAATACAACAATATGTCATAACAATACCATCACTGAGATACAACATTGTACAATACCGTGTGCATAAAACATGTTCCATTGTATGTAAATGGAAGAGATTGGCATATTCATATACTTGGTTATATTTGGCATTTCCATGCCAGCTTATACTAGGAAGTGTTTGCTCACTAAAAGCATTGCCATCACCTCACTAAAAGCATTGCCATCACTAATTAGCACTGCCATACCTGGTTATGTTTTCTCACTGATTAGCATTGCCATCACTAATAAGCATTGCTATACCTCCTTATGGGAGGTGTTTGCTAATTATAACTGCCATCACTAATCAGCATTGTCATACCTCCTTATGGAAGTGTTTGGTCACTAATTAGCATTGCCATACCTTCTTATTGGAAGTGTTTGCTCACTAATTAGCGTTGCTGTACTCCACTAATTGCATTATATTTTTTTACAAAATATGTTAAATATTTAAGAACATATTACACTGATGACAAGGACAAAGAATGAATTTATTTTTCCATCTTTACGTGGTAAGTTAATTTAGTTCCATGCTGAATAAATGCATGAAATTATTTTATTTTATTCTATTTAAGTGGTTAAACCTATTCACTAGATGAAAACCAATCACACAGTTTCTATGTTAGACTTTTCTTGGCCATCTTGGATTCTCCAGGACGTTAATTGAATTTAGGACCAGACAAACAATGCCTGTAATTTTCTCATGCATCTTGAAAATAGTTTGGAGAGTTGTAGTGAAAGGGCAGTGTAGAAAGGGAAGTCCTCGTAAACATTTCACGTTTTGTGTAGCCAGAATAGTTATCTTGGAATTTTCATGGAAAGAACTTGTTTCAACTGCTGAATTTCAGATCATAAACATTTGTAGACCGACCATGTGCTATGCAACAAGCTCTGCTAGTCTCTGATAGGTAAAGCTAAAACAGCACCTCTCATGTAAAGAATATAACAATATTTCATGAGTATCAGCTGAAGATCTGGATTTACAACACTAGATATAAATGTTTTTATCAGAACCAAAGCTCCGATCAGGTTCCGCTTTAAACAGTTAAACCCCGAGGGTTGGACTTTCCCCATCTTGAAAGGAAACCCATGCATACCATTGACCTTCTGCGTTTTGACGTCGCCAATAGTCAATGTTTTGTTTGCTTATTTACACGATGACATCACACAATTGCTGAAGTTATCAACATAACTCGACATTGTGTGACTTTTATCTACACTCGAGGGTAAGATAATTTTTTCCATCACATCTGTAAAACGCGGATATCCCTATTTGGTATGCGAGAATATTTCCTCCTATATTTCCTCCTCCCATAACTTATTTGTCATCGCCACTGCTGAATTTACTCCACATTTGTAACTTAATCATTGTTGATTGCGTTGCCGCTGCTTGGAAGCAATTTAGACTTGCTCGGAGACGGAGTCAAACTGTCTTTCAACGAGAGAGTAAACATAGAGTAGTTGGGATCGTCGGTCACCTCCTTGGTTATGTCGAGAAAGTCCGGAAGGTCGAGTCGGTCCTCCATTCTCGTTGTATATGTCTCTAAAAGGACGAGACCTTTACATCTGGAAAGGGAAAAAAATAATAATAATAACCATAGCTTTATATGCAGTACAATTTTTGTCAAATTGACTTAATGGCTGGAATTTATTTTAGCTTTGACATATTTTGTATGAGCTTGGCTAGATACATGGGAATAAGACTGTTGTTGCCTTCTCGTTTTTCGATGTATTTACCGAACACCTTTAACCCAGTATAAAAACAGTATTATTCAATGTGTGAATTATATTTTAATATTTTTATAATACAATATAATCTTAAATAATACCAATGGAGAATCTACCAACACCATCTCTTTGGCGAAAGCTGAACTTCATAACTAAATGTAAGGTTCTTGCATTCTGCACTTCCTCTCATTGTCCTCTATATGTGTGAAGTTTCATTGTAGTCCCATCAATAGTTTTTAAGTTATCATCCGGACACTAATTCTAAGTTTAAAATTACAAAGGGCAATAACTCTTATTTGAATGATGACAGAGTTACGGTTCTTGCACGCTGCTCTTCCTCTCATTGCCCTCTATCATTGTGTAAAATTTCATTGTAGTCCCATCTGTAGTTTTGAAGTTATGCTCCCGACAAAAATTCTAAGTATAAAATTACAAAGGGCAATAACTCTAACTTGAATGATGGCAGAGTTATGGTTCTTGCACTCTGCACTTCCTTTCATTGTGTGAAGTTTCACTGTAGTCCCATCAGTAGTTTTAAGTTATCTTGCGGACAATATTTCTTAGTATAAAACTACAAAGGGCAATAACTCTAATTTGAATCATGACAGAGTTACGATTTTTGCACTCCACTTCTTTTTATGGCCCTCTATCATTGTGTGATGTTTCATTGTAGTCCCATCAGTAGTTGTAAAGATATTTCTAAGTATAAAATTACAAAGGGCAATAACTTTAATTTGAATAAAGATTGAGTTACGGTCCTTGCTCTTTGCACTTCTTCTTACGGCTCCTATCATTATCTGAAGTTTCATTGTAGTCCCATAAGTAGTTTTGAAGATATGCTCCGGACAAAAGTGGGACGGACGGAAGGATGGAAGGACGGACGGAAGGGCGGACAGAGAGGCGACCAGGTATATGCTCCCGAAAATTTTGGGGAGCATAAAAAGCATGTTGCAATGCCAACCTATCTGGACAAGGTTCGAGGTACGTGTCCATCTGGAAGTATTGGTTCTTCCAGAGAAAACATCGCCGCTGCTTGTGTATCGTCTCGTGGTTGTCATCACGCTGCATCAACAGAATCTGAAATATTGATAATGGTATTGTAGCAGGCAAGGCGCTAGGGACACCACTGAAAGCCAAATTATCCAAGGTTAGAACTGTTCCATACATGAGTAAGTCCCAACCCTGGACCACAAACTCTTTTTTCCTACATGGGTGGCCTTCCTTTCAACAAATGATACACATCACATGGGTAGAGTTAAAATCATATTAAACAAGAGATGTTTGTAAAACATATATGCCTCCCTTTAACAACCATGACACAAACATTACTGCCAAGTTTTGAGTGCCAGCTGTTTTTGAGTTATGGAAGCCAAGCAATTATGGCTCCCTCACACAAAGTGTGGTAGGGGAGCCATATTGATTTTGTGCTTTTTGTCTGTTTCTTTCTCTGTCTGTTTCTCTGTCTGTGTCACAAACGATGTCCGATCAATAACCAGAGAATGGTTGGACCTAGGGTCCTCAAGCTTGGAAGGATGGTTGGTCATGACAAGTAGATGACCCCTATTGATTTTGGGGTCACTAGGTCAGAGGTCAAGGTTGCGGTGACATTGACTATCAAAACGATGTCCGATCAATAACTACAGAATGGTTGGACCTAGGGTCCTCAAACTTGGAAGGATGGTTGGTCATGACAAGTAGATGACCCCTATTGATTTTGGGGTCACTAGGTCAAAGGTCAAGGTTGCGATGACATTGACTATCAAAACGATGTCCGATCAATAACTAGAGAATGGTTGGACCTAGGGTCCTCAAACTTGGAAGTATGGTTGGTCATGACAAGTAGATGACCCCTATTGATTTTGGGGTCACTAGGTCAAAGGTCAAGGTTGCGGTGACATTGACTATCAAAACGATGTCCGATCAATAACTAGAGAATGGTTGGACCTAGGGTCCTCAAACTTGGAAGGATGGTTGGTCATGACCCCTATTGATTTTTTTTTTGTTTAATATTTTTTAAAAAATATTTAATTTTTTTTTTTTTTTTTTTAAATAATTTTTTTTTTTTTTTTTTTATTTATTTTTGTTTAATATTTTTTAATTTTTTTTTTTTTTTTTTTTTAAATATTTTTTAAATATTTTTTTTATTTTTATTTTTTTAATTTTTGCATAAAAAGTTTTAGGGTCGGCCCCCTTAAACAAATAGGGTCGGTCGGGTTACCTGAACCACACATATTTTTTTATGTGGCCTTACTGATACAGATAGTGTATCAGTCACAGGGATATTGAATATCAAAACGACCTCAGATCAATAGAGGACGGGTTACCTGAACCACACATATTTTTTTATGTGGCCTTACTGATACAGATAGTGTATCAGTCACAGGGATATTGAATATCAAAACGACCTCAGATCAATAGAGGACGGTTGGACCTAGAGTCGTCAATTATGCCTGTTCGGGCTAGTGGGGGAGCCATACGTTTTTGTCCCATGGACAATAACAATTTCTAGTTGTTAGTGAGTTTTCACATATACATAGTGTATCATTGGCAGTTATCCTTATATATATGTAGGTATTTTACCTTTAGCTTTTACATGGGTTGCTTAATTTGCATATTCTTCATCAAAATAATGTATCCCATATGTCAAAATTATTCAATAGTTGAGAGAAAATAAATCATAAATGTATTTTTTTAAATTAGAATCAAATTTAATCTTAATATTCATTCAATAAAGGAAGTTAATTTAAAAAATAATTTTAAATTAATATTGTTATTTAGTTTTAAATATAGAAACATCACAATATACTTGTATATTAAAAACAAGAGGCCCAAGAGGGCCTGTATCGTTCTACTGGCGGGGCCCAAATTTGACCCCAGGTTCACCATTTGAACAAACTTGGAAGAGGATCCAAAAGCTGATATTAAATAAAATTAACCTTTATCTCTTGTAGTTTCCGAGAATATTCCCTATAACTCTTATGTTAAACTGATCCAACAAAGGGGGGAAAATAAAATAAAATAAAAATTAAAATCAAAAAAATAAATACTATCAATAAAATAAAATAAATCTAAAAAATTAATTTAATTTGTTTTAAAAACAAAAAAAATATTTAAAATCAATTTTTTTTTATACAGTAAATCAAAAACTAATATTTAAAAAAAATTAACCCATAAGCCAAGGTTTCCTATGAAAAAAATAGTTTTAAAAAATAACAAGCAATTTTTAGTGTTTTTTTTTTACAAGTATGTTACCATGGCAACCACATTTCTTTTGCGAATCTACCCAAAAGGGGAGGTGCATAACTACACCATGAGACAAACATTCTTGCCAAATTTGGCATTTGTAGTGCCAGCTGTTCTTGAGTTATCACGAAGATAAGCGATTTTCAGTGATTTTTTACAAGTTTTGTTAAGACATTATCTACCCAAAAGGGGAGGTTCACAACTATACCATGACACAAACATTCCTGCCGAGTTTCGAGTTTGTAGTTCAAGTTGTTCTTGTTTTATCGCAGACAGGCGATTTTTAGTGGTTTGTTACATGTTTTGTTACCATGGCAACCACATTTCTTAAGCGAATCCACCCAAAAGGGGAGGTGCACAACTAGACCATGACAAAAACATTCCTGCCAAGTTTCGAGTTTGTAGTGCCAGCCGTTCTTCAGTTATTGCAAAGACAAAGATTTTGGGATGGATCGACCAACTTTTTTTATATATGTTTTGTTACCATGGCAACCACATTTCTGAAGTGAATCTACACAAAAGGGGAGGTTCACAACTAGACCATGACACAAACATTCCTGCCAAGTTTCGAGTTTATAGTGCATACCGTTTTTGAGTTCTCGCAAAGACAAGAAGATTTCGGGATGGATTGACAGACAGACCGACATTTGCAAAGCCATATGCTCCCCCTTCGGGAAGGGGGGCATAATTACATTGGTGGTTGGTTGTAATATAAATTATTTTGGTAGGTGGATGCAGGGAGTAAGTATACAGGGAGAAGAAACGGATCGTTTTGCCGTTTTATGTTGTCGCGCGTGTTTCACTACTGCGTGAAAATGAATACTTCCGGTTGTTTCGCGCGTGTGAAAAACAGCAAATTCTTATAATTTATTACTCTTACAAACTCAATAAAGGTGTGAAATGTAAACATAAGTATTATTTATTCACATTGTGTCCTCTGATACAGAGCGTGTTTGTTTGCATGTATAAAAGCACATTTTACCAGACGGTTCCGTGTAACAAAGATGGCGCCACTCTGCGCCAAATAAAAAATGGTTACAGTGATTAGCTATTACAAACGAGATACGAGACTACGGGTTATTAGGAATTAATAATAACAAAAAGTGAATAGTAGATATATTTATCTTTGTCAAGAAGGTAATTTCATGGTGGTGATTATAAGACAAAGCCTAAAAAGAGGTTATGAAAATGTGCCTTTTGAGATATCAGCTGAAATTTTTTATTTTTCAAATTAACAAGAGGTCAATGACCTTGAAGCTCTACTGATAGATTTTGATAGCTAGATCAGCATTCCTGTGAAGAATCATAAAAATATGTCGAGTAGTTTCAGAGGAGTAGTCGCTACAAGTTGAAGTTTTTACTATATAACTCTAGGTAAACAAAAATGGCCACTGGCAGCCATGTTTAATGTTGAATCAAAATAATTTTCGACAAGGATCAACACCTTGTCATGCTGATCATTTCAGAAAAAGTCCCATATCAATATCACTTACAGTTTTCAAGAAGTAGTCGCTACAAACTAGTTTTTAAAAATCTATGTTTAGCCTTGGTGGCCACCTTGAATTTCCGGTGGACCTGAAATTGTTCTAGGACCAACTAGACATCAAGAGCAACATTCCTGTGAAGTTTCATGAAAATCCGTAAGATAGTTTCAGAGGAATAGTCGCTACAAATTTTTACTATACAAACTGTATGAAAAAAGGATGGCCACTGGTGCCCATGTTTAATGTCGAATCAAAATAATTTTCGACGAGGATCAACATCATGTCATGCTGATCATTTTAGAAAATGTCCCATATCAATATCACTTACAGTTTTCAAGAAGTAGTCGCTACAAATTTATTTATTTTAAATCTATTTTTAGCCGTGGCGGCCATCTTGAATTTCCAGCCAGCTTGAAATTTTGCTAGGATCAATCTAGACATCAAGAGCAACATTCCTGGGAAGTTTCATGAACATCCGTCAAGTAGTTTCAGAGGAGTAGTCGCTACAAGTTGTTACTATATAACTCTATGTAAACAAAGATGGCCACTGGCAGCCATATTTAACGTCGAATCAAAATAATGTTCGACTAGGATCAACATCAGGTCATGCTGATCATTTTAGAAAAAGTCCCATATCAATATCACTTATAGTTTTCAAGAAGTAGTCGCTACAAACTTATTTTTTAAAAATCTATTTTTAGCTGTGGAGGCCATCTTGAATTTCTGGCCGACCTGAAATTTTGCTAGGATCAATAAGACATACATCAAGAGCAACATTCCTGTAAAGTTTCATGAAAATCCGCCAAGTAGTTTTAGAGGAGTAGTTGCTACATGTTTTTACTATATATCTGTATGTAAACAAAGATGGCCACTGGCAGCCATGTTTAACGTCGAATCAAAACAATTTTTGACAAGGACCAACATCATGTCATGCTGATCATTTAAAAAAAAAGTCCCATATCAATATCACTTATAGTTTTCAAGAAGTAGTCGCTACCAACTTGTATTTTAAAAATCTATTTTTAGCTTTTGTGGCCATCTTGGATTTCACATCAACATGAATTTCTGTTAAGTTTCATGAATATCCATCAAGTAGTTTCAGAGGAGTAGTCGCTACAAATAAAAGTTTACGGACTGACAGACGGACAGACGGACGTCGCACCACAGCATAAGCTCCGCTGATCTCTGATCAGTTGCGCTAAAAATGGTGTGGAGCTATTGCAAACGAGATATGAAGTATGGGTTATGTTAGGCATTAATAATAACAAAAAGTGAATAGTAGACATATTTATCTTAAAACTGCCTTATCTGAGATGTTGGCTGAAATGTTTAACTTTTTCAAATGTAACCCATTTACCTGTATCGATAAAATAGTAAATGGCGGCGCTCTAGCGGGACGATATAAATCGATAAACTAGAGCGTTTATGAACCCGTATCTCCTCCCTGTATACTTACTCCCTGGTGGATGTCACTGCTGGTATATAGTTGTAAATAATAAAATACAGGTCAAAACATAGCAACATTTTAAAAGCATAACATCTGAAATATCCAACTCGGATGAACAAGTCTATTTTCCAGTACCCTGTGTGCAGGGACAACTTGTGTATTTTCATAGGGTCATCAGAGATATAGAGATTATTTTACTGCTGCGATCGATTATAGGGAAATCCTTCACGAGATGGTAGACATGTTCTTCTTTTCACGAACGAGCGTATGCAGGTAAAATGTACCTGTTTCACCTTTATCAGTAAAAGAAATGCCCCAGAAGCCTAATCCAAGTTATTTTACACACCCTGTCTGCATACTTGCACACCCAAGTTCTCAGTTTTGATCTGACGGGATGTATGTAACTAAGTACAGGCAACACCAGGGCTTCTAAAATTTTAAAATGCAAATCAGTCCAGGTTTTTAACTGCCGTAAGAATCGCGCTTATTTTGAAAAAATCACTAAAATCGCCGTACCCCACCCACCATGTCAGCTGCACATGAATTTTTTCCGTTCAGTCATTGATATAGAGAACTATTTAAAATGTATGTTTGTATTATATTTGTATTATTTCTAACTTACTTTATCACAATTTGTACATTTTAATGACTGACATGATGTCTTCGCCTTACTGAATGAATAATTTTCACTCAATATTAAAATTGTTGATCATTTGAGGAATTGAACCGGAAATGTCTAATAAACCGGGTAGGTATAAAACGCGGACTAACACGCGCGGACTAGCGGATTATATACGATTTTACATAAATTTGAGTAATATCGTTTTTCATCAATTAGCTTAATTAATACCAAATGTTACGACTAACGCAAACAATTTCGGTCCGACTTAAAAAAAAAACGGTGTCAGGTTTGATCACTTTCCTTAATATTATACTTAAAGTTATTGTAAAAAAAAAATCAAACAAACAATTAACACATCTCGGTATTTTAATGACGCAAACAAATTTCAGTCCCAGCTTTGGCCACTTAAAAAAAAAACCGACACAAGCAAACAGGCTAACACCTTACGACTAACGGTATATCAAAGAAATCACAGACGGTAACACTCGCTTCAGTGAACCGACAGAACGCGTGATATACTTTCACTGATCACACATCAAAGGCGTGCTACATGGCTATAGACTCTTCCGGAAAACTCCCTACTATCGGTAATGGTTTAGTCCAAATTGACCAAATTGACCTCCCTTTCGCACAGCGAGTGACAAACAATCGTGTTATGGATCAAAGAATATTGCCGCAAGGCATATTTCAAGGAGTGTGTAAGGTAATTGTAGATTTTTTAACGACCGATAGATAAAATATCTGAGACCGATTTTAACAGAGATTTTGAAAAGAAAATCGGTCCGGAGAAACAGAATTCGGTCTGCGGACCGACAAAACGGCGATTTTAGAAGCCCTGGGCAACACCTATGGTGTATTGTGTTCTGTTATGGTTGGATGGAGACGTAAATCTTACGGTTATTCTGTAAACAACTAGAAAAGCGTAATACGTAAAATTTGAAGGAAAAAAGGACCGTAACTCGGGTAATACAAGGACAATTTTAGTTGATATCATAGGTAAGCATCCTGTAAAGTTTTTGAAACAATCGATTGAAAACTGTGGGAGGAGCTAGACACACACACTATTTTAACGTAAAATTTGACAACAAAAAAAAGGGCTGTAATTCCGGATGGACGGACACTCAGATGGACAAACATGGCTGACAATATATGCTCCCTCACCATTCCGTGGTGAAGCATAAACATGAGGCCAATGACCTTGAAGCTATACTGATAGGTTTTGATAGCTAGATCAGCTTCATGAAAATCTGTCAAGTAGTTTCAAAGTAGTCATTACAAGTTTTTATATATAACTCTATGTAAACAAAGACGGCCGCTGGCAATCATGTTTAACGCTGAATCAAAATATTTTTTAACAAGGACCAACATTATGTCATGCTGATCATTTTACAAAAAAAAGTTTACAGACGGATGGAAGGACGACCGACACCGCACCACGGCATAAGCTCTGCCAGTAGAGCTAAAAATGCAGACCCTAAATGCTTGCTCTATCTACCGAACTTGCAAATATATGTATAGGTTTTAAGATGAAGAGTTTACACACCTTGACATTAGGATTGAATTGAATTGGGTTTTAAGGCGACGAACACATAAAAGGTTATATGGCGCCTAACAGGAATGGATATGCCAGGCTCATCCTCCATTTACATCAAGATAAAATATGGAGAATTGGCCTCGAACCTTCTTACCTGCAGAACTGCAGAGTTGCTACAAATTCTATAGTAGACACTCCATATACGATGGAGCCACGTTTCCATGTTGCATATGCAGTGTCATGATAAAGACCTTGAATGAGCGTGTCAAAAAATGACAAAATTCACATGAATGGGTATGGGGGGTGTGGGGGTGGTGTACATGCTCTGCATGTGACAGTGTGTTTGTGAGACTGCAGTGGTTGTATTCTACCCCGGTAACCACACGGGGAACATTAGGATTGAAAAAAAATATAAATATATATATAGTACATTGTACATGGCTGGGTCTTTCATCCGAAAAACTGTCAAAACATCAAAAATTACAGTATTAAAATATGTTTATATACAATAAAACAATAGAGAACAATTTATGTTGTAAACTGAATTACATGGGTGGCTGTGCTGTTACATGAGTGGTGGGCATGTGGGTTGCCGTATGAAAGCTTACTTTGAATGCATGGGTTGCTGTGTAAAAGTTTAATTGGATTACATGGGTAGTGAATGTAAGCAAGAAGTGCCTTCCTGGGGTGGGACGTCATACTTTCGGGGACAGCCCTTAGTTTAAATTAAGTGATGTACCAATTAATCGACTGCAGCCAATCATCAGTTACTCAGGCATCCAATTATAATGATCGGTTATAAAAGTCTATACTCGATCATCGGTTAAATGTAAAAATGCACTTTAATAAATGTTCAGAATAGAAACAAACATGATTAGGAGACAACACTAGTCTTGTAAAAATGAACATATGCACAAATAAACAAATGTATATCAACTAGATTCATTTTGCTGATAAAATGACAATGGCACAAGACAGGAAAGAATACATTCTTAATCTGGAATTATAATAAATTCAAGGCCTCAAACTCAGATTAACACGTTATACTTCATATTGATTAACCTATTATAACCGATGATTGATCGGTTACATCCAAATGATTGTAACTGATGATCGACTGTAAATTTCTACCGATTGCCCATCACTAAGAATGATAAAGACAACAGACAACATAATAGACTTCAATTTTATTGTATTTTAGGGCTATTCTGGGTTGGTATTTTAGGGCTATTCTGGGTTGGGGGTGGGGGGGTGGGGGAGTGGTGGGTACGGGTGTGGGGGTAGAACTAATCCTGTTAAATTTACCTGGAGGTGCGGGAATGCATATTTAATTTTGAATATATTCGTAGTGGGATCAAAACATTTTAAGGGGGGTATTTTATTATAAAAGAATATGTCGGGGTAAAAAAAAGTGGCATCCCCGTCACTCCACCCCACCACCACACACCCCGCTACTCCACTCCAGGTAAATTTAAATGGAATAGCCCTCATTTTAAACTTGATAGAAGGGTAGGTAATATTTTGAGAAAAAAGGCCTAAATATATGAAAGCATTTAATATAAAGCAGAAAGAATGAATCTTGAGAAACAGCAGGGCTCAGGGATATACATGCCATGGTACCTTAGCAGCCGCTACCTGTGAGAAAACATACTTTACAGCAAAATAAATGCTGGATTTGATACCTAAAATCACAGGTCGCTGATTGCCAATCAGTCAAGCGTAATAATGTATACAATATGACGTCTGAATGGGCATATACAGATAGTATTCAGGGTCTTCCACAGAAATATTTTAATGGGTAGCGGCATTTTAAACACGAATGGTTCTGGGAGAGGGGAATTTATTTGGTCACAAAAATCAACTAAAACAGGATTTGTTGATGGAAATTCAGATATTATGTCATTTGACATGGTTGGTATACTTACTTTAGAGACTAAATGGCTTTTGTTACAGACTGTTACTGTTTAACAATTTTTTATCCTCAAAACGAACAGCTTATTATTATTGGATCATGATAAATTTTGAAAAGTTAAAGATAATGTAGCGACACAGCCAGCTATTATTGAGAGTTTTTGAAAATCTTGGAAAAAGGTGAAACAATTATCAAAATCGGATGAAAAACAAAAAATATATGACCATTTGAAGGCTGTTCTAAAACAGATATGGGAGCTGCCATTTTTAAAACTCTGACATCATAGTTCCAATTTACCATATATGGAATATGGATAATTATCATTTAAAGCAAAGAAAATCACTGCAAATACAAATCCTTTACTGGTCATATAAAGCATTATTGCCATTAAGGATACAAGTTTTTCATACAGTTGCTATCACTTTTATCTCCTATAAATCAGTTAATTTTCATACTAATAAATATTTCATCTATGGTCATTTAGAACTGTGATGTCACAGCTCTCAAAATGGCGGCTTCCATATCCAGAACCTTCAAATAACCGTATCTTCTTTGTTTATCATCCGATTTTGATAATTCTTTCACCCGTTTCCAAGTTTTTCAGAACTCTCAATAATACAGATTCTGTGTCATTTAAGGGATTGTGGCAAGAATTTATGGAGTAGTGGCAGAATGAAGTATTTGTGGCAAGCACCTGTTTGAAATTAAGAAGTAGTGGTGCCACTATGCCTTAATGGCCTGGGGAAGACCCTGAGTATTGTATTTGATTTCAATATAAAATTAATATGAACGTACAATAATCAGACATACAGCAAATCCCTCATATTATCATCACTGTATTGGTGACGAAGAAAAAGTAATTAAGGAGTTTAATCAATTAAGCCACGTTCTTTGTCAAGTTTCCAGATCTGTGTCAAGTTTCCAGATCTTTGTCAAGTTGCTAGATCTTTGTCAAGTTTCCAGATCTTTGTCAAGTTGCCAGTTTCCAGATCTTTGTCAAGTTGCCAGAGTAATAACATGTTGTCTATATCAAGTGGCTTCATAAGTCTACTGTCCAATAGTCTCAGGACAACAAGGTCAAACAGCAAATACAGATGTTCATCAGAAAAACAATCTACTTGAACATGGCACGAATACGGATTGTATTCCAACACTGTCTAAACAGACGACAAACTGATGTCGCAATTCAAAGTTTTATTTTTACGTGAAATAAATAAGTAGTCAATAAAATACTCCCAAAATAATAGCAGAAAACTTTACCATGAAATAAATAAGTGCTGTCAAAAATAACACCAAAATAATAGGGGTCATCAAGATAAATTAATTTACCAAACATCAACAATTTAATGCTGATGGCCAGCCTGAGCTGGGGTGTATCTATGGCGTCTGATTATACCATATTATCTTTACTTTAAACAATGCCTATTCAAGAAATGTAGCATATAATATGTCACATATAATACATACAGGTACAGAGAATAATATAAATAATTTTACCAAAGAATTTTTTATGTTGATAACCATTCAGAGTTATAAATAGAAAGTATTGACCTTTTGTTTGGTCTTTGATAAATGTATGAACTTACCATATAATCTTTGATGTTAATGGCCATCCTGAGTTCCACACTTTGTTTGTTAATTTCTGGCCGTCGTATCGTGTGAGTATAGGTCCAATGACCTTAAAATAACAAAATGTATGTTTTATAGCTTAATGACCACTGACTGCCCCTTCATACATTAAGAAATCAATATATGCCCCTTAATTTATTCAGTATGTAAAATACTCACTAACTGCCCCTTCATTCATTAAAATAACCACTAACTGTCCCTTAATTCATTAAAATAACCATTAACTGCCCCTAAATTCATTAAAATACCCACTAACTGCCCCTTCATTCATTAAAATAACCATTAACAGCCCCTTAATTCATTAAAATAACCACTAACTGTCCCTTAATTCATTTAGTATGTAAAATAACCACTAACTGCCCCTTAATTCATTAAAATAACCACTAACTGCCCCTTAATTCATTAAAATAACCACTGACTGCCCCTTAATTCATTTAGTATGTAAAATACCCACTAACTGCCCCTTAATTCATTTAGTATGTAAAATAACCACTAACTGCCCCTTAATTCATTTAGTATGTAAAATAACCACTAACTGCCCCTTAATTCATTTAGTATGTAAAATACCCACTAACTGCCCCTTAATCCATTTAGTATGTAAAATAACTACTAACTGCCCCTTAATTCATTTAGTATGTAAAATAACCACTAACTGCCCCTTAATTCATTAAAATAACCACTGACTGCCCCTTAATTCATTTAGTATGTAAAATACCCACTAACTGCCCCTTAATTCATTTAGTATGTAAAATAACCACTAACTGCCCCTTAATTCATTTAGTATGTAAAATAACCACTAACTGCCCCTTAATTCATTTAGTATGTAAAATACCCACTAACTGCCCCTTAATCCATTTAGTATGTAAAATAACTACTAACTGCCCCTTCATTCATTTAGTATGTAAAATAACCACTAACTGCCCCTTAATTCATTAAAATAACCACTAACTGCCCCTTAATTCATTAAAATACCCACTAATTGCCCCTTAATTAATTTAGTATGTAAAATACCCACTAACTGCCCCTTAATTCATTTAGTATGTAAAATAACCACTAACTGCCCCTTAATTCATTTAGTATGTAAAATAACCACTAACTGCCCCTTAATTCATTAAAATACCCACTAACTGCCCCTTAATTCATTTAGTATGTAAAATAACCACTAACTGCCCCTTAATTCATTTAGTATGTAAAATACCCACTAACTGCCCTTTAATCCATTTAGTATGTAAAATAACTACTAACTGCCCCTTAATTCATTTAGTATGTAAAATAACCACTAACTGCCCCTTAATTCATTAAAATAACCACTAACTGCCCCTTAATTCATTAAAATACCCACTAATTGCCCCTTAATTAATTTAGTATGTAAAATACCCACTAACTGCCCCTTAATTCATTTAGTATGTAAAATAACCACTAACTGCCCCTTAATTCATTTAGTATGTAAAATAACACCTAAATGCTCCTTAATTCATTCAGTATGTAAAATAACCACTAACTGCCCCTTAATTCATTAAAATAACCACTAACTGCCCCTTCCTTCATTCAGTATGTAAAATAACACCTAAATGCCCCTTAATTCATTTAGTATGTAAAATAACACCTAAATGCTCCTTAATTCATTCAGTATGTAAAATAACCACTAACTGCCCCTTAATTCATTAAAATAAGCACTAACTTTCCCTTAATTCATTAAAATAACCACTAACTGCCCCTTACTTCATTCAGTAAGTAAAATAACACCTAAATGCCCCTTAATTCATTTAGTATGTAAAATAACACCTAAATGCTCCTTAATTCATTCAGTATGTAAAATAACACCTAAATGCTCCTTAATTAGGGTTGGATACCGTTAAAATGAAACGGTACGGTATTGGTATCGGTACCAACAAAACAGTATAGTATTTTAACGGTACTGTTAACGATACCCCGTGAATCAACAATGACAGTGAACTTGTCCGATCAGTTTGCTTGACAAAACAGGTCTTTTTTCGTACTTGATTTATTTCATTTTCAGTTATTTTCCGCTTTAAATGTTTTTTTGTTATTTCATGTTCAGTAATATTGTATTTATTGTAAGTGTAAATTACGTTCTATAAATAGACGTGGTTTCTCGATTAAATTGCTAGATACTACACAGCAAAATAATGCCAGTGAATCACATGCTGTGTGTTTGGGTGTAAATATTTAAACAAAATGACGACACGCTGATAGTTAATCGCGATCACAGCTGTTTGGAACTTATTCACTGCCAGAACAGCTCAAAATAAGGTAGACACATTTTCCCAAATACCGATAAGGGTACCGTTGTTGTTTTTAAACGAGTAAATACCGGTTCGCAGTGAAACGGGAAACGGTACGATACCAGCACCGGGTACCGGTGTCCTCCCCTACCCTTAATTCATTAAAATAACCACTAACTGCTCCTTCATTCATTCATTCAGAATGTAAAATAACCACTAACTGCCCCTTCATTCAAAGACGGCCACTGGCAGCCATCTTGAATTAGGACCAATTTAATATCCTGCCAATCATTTAAGTACCAACCCCATTAGTAAAGGTCCTGTATCATTCATCTTACAATTCAGTAGACCAAGGTATTTAATACATTTTATTTAGGATCAACTATCGTCATGAGAAATATTCTAGTAAAGTTTCATGGAATTCATTTATCTCTGACCAGTAGAACATTTTACGTGCATGTACGAGGAGATGGGTGTTATGGACCTACCATTCTGCCCCCTCTTTCTGAGACGTGCCTGCATTTTTCTGCTGGGCGTGACCAGGTAGTCATGAGTGACGGTGAAATCTTGGAAAACCGGGTATTTCTAAAAACAGACATACACAAGTGTCATGCAATATGTGAATTTAATACAAATTCAGGAGGAATAGTCATTGTACCAAATATAATGTTAATAATGACAAAGCTGCAGAAGAAGCAGCCACAGATAAAAGGCAAATGAACACTAACATACAAGAAGAAAGTCAGCAAGAAACAGACAGACACTGGAAAACACAGAATATGGACAAATTCATAACTTTCACATCTGGTCAACTTCCGGTAGGTTGAGATATTCAGTAGGTGAAAATAAAGGGGTTTACGCGGACTTTATCCTAAATCTCTATATGAACAAGAGGCCCAAGAGGGCCTGTGGACGCTCTACTGGCTAACATGGCTCTTATAATATCAATGAAACGAGTGACTGCTATTTATGTTTTCTTAAAAGTTTCGAGCAAACAACAGCTTTTTAACTAAATCAAAGGCCATAACTAAAGAATCTGGTAAAGTTTGGTAATGATCAGATGAAAAATGAAGGCCCTACCGTATTAACGAGGCAAAATATAGCATTTTTAACTAAATCAAGAGCCATAACTCCTCTGTGACTGGTTTTCGAACTTGTCCGAGCTTTCATGGATATTAACAATCTGTGCAAGTTTGGTAAAGATCAAATAATAAATGAAGGTCCTAGAGTGTTCACAAGGCTTAATATGGCATTTTCCAGCAAAACAAGGGCCATAACTCCGTTGAAATTATTTCGATCTTGCCGGTTTTTTAACTTGTTCGAGCTTTCATTGATATAAAGACACTGGCAAAGTTAAGTAAAGATTCGATTAATATTGAAGGCCCTAGAGTGTTCACAAGGTAGGAAATAGCATTTTTCAGAAAAAACAAGGGCCATAACTCTGGTGTTAATGATCCGATTTAGCTGGTTTTCAAACTTGTTCGAGCTTTCATTGAAATTAACAATCTGTGCAAGTTTGGTAAAGATCAAATAATAAATGAAGGTGCTAGAGTGTTCACAAGGCAGAAAATGCCATTTTTTCAGAAAAAACAAGGGCCATAACTCTGGTGTTAATGACCCAATTCAGCTGATTTACGAACTTGTTCAAGCTATAATTGGTATTAACAATCTCTGCAAGTTTGGTAACGTTCAAATAATAAATGAACGTGCTAGAGCGTTCACAAGGCAGAAAATGGAAATTTTCAGAAAAAACAAGGGCCATAACTCCGGTGAAATTATTCCGATCTGGCTGGTTTTCGAACTTGTCCGAGCTTTCATTAATATTAACAATCTGTGCAAGTTTGGTAAAGATCAAATAATAAATGAAGGTGCTAGAGTGTTCACAAGGCAGAAAATGCCATTTTTCAGAAAAAACAAGGGCCATAACTCTGGTGTTAATGACCCAATTCAGCTGATTTTCGAACTTGTACAAGCTATAATTGGTATTAACAATCTCTGCAAGTTTGGTAACGATCAAATAATAAATGAACGTGCTAGAGCGTTCACAAGGCAGAAAATGGAAATTTTCAGAAAAAACAAGGGCCATAACTCCGGTGAAATTATTCCGATCTGGCTGGTTTTCGAACTTTTCCGAGCTTTCATTAATATTAACAATCTGTGCAAGTTTAGTAAAGATCAAATAATAAATGAAGGTGCTAGAGTGTTCACAAGGCAGAAAATGCCATTTTTCAGAAAAAACAAGGGCCATAACTCTGGTGTTACTGACCCTATTCAGCTGATTTTCGAACTTGTTCAGGCTATAATTGGTATTAACAATCTGTGCAAGTTTGGTAATGATCAAATAATAAATAAAGGTGCTAGAGCGTTCACAAGGCAGAAAATAGCAATTTTCAGAAAAATCAAGGGCCATAACTCAGGTGTTACTGATCCGATTTGGCTGTTTTTCGAACTTGACCGAGCTTTTATTGATATTAACAATCTGTGCAAGTTTGGTAAAGATCAAATAATAAATGAAGGTGCTAGAGTGGTCACAAGGCTTAATATGGCATTTTTCAGCAAAACAAGGGCCATAACTCCGGTGAAATTATTTCGAACTTGTCCGAGCTTCCATTGATATTAACAACCTGTTAAAGTTTGGTAAAGATCGGATGAAAAATGAAGGCCCTATTGTGGTAACAAGACAAAAGTTAACGACGAACGACGGACGACGGAAGGACGGACGGACGACGGACAACTCGCCATCCCATAAGCTCTGCTGGCCTTCGGCCAGTAGAGCTAATAACTGGAAAACATAATGAATATTTCAATAACAACCTAAAGTGGTACACGGCAATGTTGTAAGTTGTTGTAATGTTGTGAGTTGTTGTAATGTTGTGAGTTGTTGTAATGTTGTGAGTTGTTGTAATGTTGTGAGTTGTTGTAATGTTGTAATGTTGTTGTAATGTTGTGAGTTGTTGTAATGTTGTGAGTTGTTGTAATGTTGTGAGTTGTTATGTTGTGAGTTGTTGCAATGTTGTGAGTTGTTGCAATGTTGTGAGTTGTTGTAATGTTGTGAGTTGTTGTAATGTTGTGAGTTGTTGTAATGTTGTGAGTTGTTGTAATGTTGTGAGTTGTTGTTATGTTGTGAGTTGTTGCAATGTTGTGAGTTGTTGTAATGTTGTGAGTTGTTGTAATGTTGTGAGTTGTTGTAATGTTGTGAGTTGTTGTAATGTTGTGAGTTTTTGCAATGTTGTGAGTTGTTGTAATGTTGTGAGTTGTTGTAATGTTGTGAGTTGTTGTAATGTTGTGAGTTGTTGTAATGTTGTGAGTTGTTGCAATGTTGTGAGTTGTGAGTTGAGTTGTGAGTTGTTGCAATGTTGTGAGTTGTTGCAATGTTGTGAGTTGTTGTAATGTTGTGAGTTGTTGTAATGTTGTGAGTTGTTGCAATGTTGTGAGTTGTTGTAATGTTGTGAGTTGTTGCAATGTTGTGAGTTGTTGTAATGTTGTGAGTTGTTGCAATGTTGTGAGTTGTTGTAATGTTGTGATTTGTTGTAATGTTGTGAGTTGTTGTAATGTTGTGAGTTGTTGCAATGTTGTGAGTTGTTGTAATGTTGTGAGTTGTTGCAATGCTGTGAGTTGTTGTAATGTTGTGAGTTGTTGTAATGTTGTGAGTTGTTGCAATGTTGTGAGTTGTTGTAATGTTGTGAGTTGTTGCAATGTTGTAATGTTGTGAGTTGTTGTAATGTTGTAATGTTGTGAGTTGTTGTAATGTTTGAGTTGTTGTGATGTTGTGAGTTGTTGTAATGTTGTGAGTTGTTGTAATGTTGTGAGTTGTTGTAATGTTGTGAGTTGTTGTAATTTTGTGAGTTGTAATGTTGTGAGTTGTTGTAATGTTGTGAGTTGTTGTAATGTTGTGAGTTGTTGCAATGTTGTAATGTTGTGAGTTGTTGTAATGTTGTAATGTTGTGAGTTGTTGTAATGTTTCAGTTGTTGTAATGTTGTGAGTTGTTGTAATGTTGTGAGTTGTTGTAATGTTGTGAGTTGTTGTAATGTTGTGAGTTGTTGTAATGTTGTGAGTTGTTATCCACTTGATACAGAGGATCTTACATGAGTGCTCATTCATTATTGAATTTATTAAACTATTTCAGTCCTATTTCAAAATACATAATCGGCACACTGTGCCATTATGGATTATGGAAAATCGGCACAGTAGCAACAGACGCGATGCGATGCGATGATGTCGACTCCATCAAGCAGCACAAAGACGTCATATTGAAGTGCTACAGTATGGCTGAAGAACGGAATTTAAAATTTCAACTGCAATTTTCACACCCAATAAATAAACGTTAAAATGTTGAAAGATATCATTTCAGTGAACCTAGCCATTACGGCACTAGGTGTGCCATTATCGACAAAAGGCAAACCAAATTACCCAAATACCACTAATTTACTTAAAATAGTCTCGTCTTTCTTACCAAACATACTCAAACTTGTAAATATATCTGGAAATATGTTTTAAATTTGAAAGTTCGTGATTTTTGAGCGGACAAATTAATTCCATTACTGTGAAATAGTGTAATATTGCACATCTACAGTAAACAGTATAATATTGCACATCTACAGTATATATATATATATTATTGTATACTTTCATATTGTCCGGTTTAGTTTGCATTGAGCTAAGTGTGCAATATTCTATGATATTGCACACATTGATATTGCACCGGAACTTTTTCTCGTGCTTGCTAAGAGCCGTGAAATAGAAATAAGGAACTACTTTCAAATAAATTAACTGAATCCTTCCTAAAGTTTCAACAAACAAGAGGCCCAAGAGGGCCTGTGGACGCTCTACTGGCTAATATGGCTCTTATGACATCAATGAAGCGAGTGACTATCGTCTTAAAGAGGCAAAATATAGCATTTTTAACTATATCAAGAGCAGTAACTCCGTCATTACGGGTCCGATCTGGCTGGTTTTCCAAGTTGGCCAGTAGAGATAATAAAAATTCAAAAAAAAAATTCAAAAAAAAAAATTCAAAAAAAAATTCAAAAAAAACAACAAAAAAATAAATAATATATATATATATATAAATAAAATATATATAAAAAATAAAAATAAAAAATTAAAAAAAAAAATATGAAAAAAATAAATAAAAATAATAAAGAAATTAAAAAATTTAAAACAAGCATTGATGTAAAACTGTGACCCCCGGGGCGGGGCCAGATGTGACCCCAGGGTCAGCATTTGAACAAAAATAAGCTTATAGCAACAGCAAAATATTAAACCTCTGGCTCTTGCAGTTTCAGAGAAGAAGATTTTTTAAGTTTTTCCCTATACATGTCTATGTAAAACATGTGACCCTTGGGGCGGGACCAAATGTGACCCCAGGGTCACCATTTGAACAAACTTGGTAAAGGACCATAAGCTTATAATAATTGTAAAATATCAAACCTCTGGCTCTTGTAGTTTACGAGAAGAAGATTTTTAAAAAAAAAATCCTATATAAGTCTATGTAAAACTGTGACCCTCGGGGCGGGGACAAATTTGACCCCAGGGTCACCATTTGAACAAACTTAGTAGAGGACCATAAGCTGATGCTACATGTAATACATGAGAGCTCTGTGCCTTGTGGTTTCAGAGAAGAAGAGTTTTTAAACTTTTTTCCTATATGTCTATATGAAAAACATGCAAAACCTCAATATACAAACTTTGGACCCCCGAGGAACGGCCATTTTTGACCCCGGGGACTTTATTTGAACAAACTTGATAGTCTAGGCGTTGACGATCATTTTAAAAGAAAAACTGTTGAAATCTGTCGAGCGGTTCTGGAGAAGAAGATTTTTTAAGGTTTCGACCATATATGGTAATGGCAGCCATCTTGGATGTAGCGCTGACCTAATTTTAACAAATCTAAAAAGCATTCATCTAAGGATCATCCATTTGAAGTTTGGTCAAAATTAGCCAAGCGGTTTCTGACGAGAAGTCGTTTGAAGAATTCCCTATACATGTCTATGTAAAACATGTGACCCTTGGGGCGGGGCCAAATGTGACCCTAAGGTCACCATTTGAACAAACTTGGTAAAGGACCATAAGCTTAGAGTAAATGCAAAATATCAAACCTCTGGCTGTTGTAGTTTCTGAGAAGAAGATTTTTTTAAAAAAAATCCTATATAAGTCTATGTAAAACTGTGACCCCCGGGGCGGGGACAAATTTGACCCCAGGGTCACCATTTGAATAAACTTAGAAGAGGATCATAAGCTGATGCTACATGTAATACATGAGAGCTCTGTGCCTTGTGGTTTCAGGGAAGAAGATTTTTTAAAGTTGTTTCCTACATGTCTATATGAAAAACATGCAAAAGCTCAATATACAAATTTTGGACCCCTGGGGCACGGCCATTTTTGACCCCGGGGACTTTATTTGAACAATCTTGATAGTCTAGGCGTTGACGATCATTTTAAAAGAAAAACTGTTGAAATCTGTCGAGCGGTTCTGGAGAAGAAGATTTTTTAAGGTTTCGACCATATATGGTAATGGCAGCCATCTTGGATGTAGCGCTGACCTAATTTTAACAAATCTAAAAAGCATTCATCTAAGGATCATCCATTTGAAGTTTGGTCAAAATTAGCCAAGCGGTTTCTGACGAGAAGTCGTTTGAAGAATTCCCTATACATGTCTATGTAAAACATGTGACCCTTGGGGCGGGGCCAAATGTGACCCTAAGGTCACCATTTGAACAAACTTGGTAAAGGACCATAAGCTTAGAGTAAATGCAAAATATCAAACCTCTGGCTGTTGTAGTTTCTGAGAAGAAGATTTTTTTAAAAAAAATCCTATATAAGTCTATGTAAAACTGTGACCCCCGGGGCGGGGACAAATTTGACCCCAGGGTCACCATTTGAATAAACTTAGAAGAGGATCATAAGCTGATGCTACATGTAATACATGAGAGCTCTGTGCCTTGTGGTTTCAGGGAAGAAGATTTTTTAAAGTTGTTTCCTACATGTCTATATGAAAAACATGCAAAAGCTCAATATACAAATTTTGGACCCCTGGGGCACGGCCATTTTTGACCCCGGGGACTTTATTTGAACAATCTTGATAGTCTAGGCGTTGGCGATCATTTTAAAAGAAAAACTGTTGAAATCTGTCCAGCGGTTCTGGAGAAGAAGATTTTTTAAGGTTTCGACCATATATGGTAATGGCAGCCATCTTGGATGTAGCGCTGACCTAATTTTAACAAATCTAAAAAGCATTCATCTAAGGATCATCCATGTGAAGTTTGGTCAAAATTAGCCAAGCGGTTTCTGAGGAGAAGTCGTTTGAAGAAAAGTTAACGGACGACGGACGGACGACGGACGACGGACAACACACCATCCCATAAGCTCTGCTGGCCCTTGGCCAGTAGAGCTAAAAATGAAAATATTAGACCATGATTTAAATTAAATGTATCCATATTGGTGTTTTAAAATCAGACAACATCAAAAGAAGATACATATATATGTACACAAAAAATATAATTATCACTACAAACTATAAAGGGCTAAAGCCGGCTGAGCACCAACGATAAACACTGAGTTTACCCCCTACCAGAATGTGGAGCTTTTATTTTATTGATCACTGATTGGTCAAATTATTTGGATGAAGTCATGTGAAAGTAACGAGTTGATGAACACGTACAATTTGTAATAAAGACAAGTCAGACCACAGACTGACTAGGACTTACTAGGAAACACAATACAGACTGACTAGAAAACACAATACAGACTGACTAGGAAACACAATATAGACTGATAAATAAATTCTATATTGCTGAGAAAGAAAAACATTAGGCATGATAGAGAAGATGCCAAGTATAGAAAAAGGTAAAGATAAAAGAGAGGAATAGAGAGGAAAAAGAGTCAAGCATGATATTACTGTGTAGGAGAGGAGAAGAGAGGAAAATGGGATAAATTAGAGATGTGTGTAAAAGAGGAGTGGAATGGAAAAGGGATTTAACAACAGATAAAGGTTTCTAAGAGAAAATGGTAGAATGAGATATCTAAAGGATAAAGTTGATGGGGGAAATGCATGTTGAAGAGAAAATTATTTACAAGACAGAGCAGAGAACAATCTAATAAAAGATTTACTTACGTCACTCCCTGGAACACTTCTAACCAGAAACTTGCGTTTTTTACTGTTTGAATGTAGACGATCTCCCACATCTATACCTAGTCTGTTACATACAATCTGTAATCATAAAGATAAAGGCAACTGTCTAAAGGAAAACCAAGATTGAGTGGCAGACTTGGGTGCTATGGAGCCTGCCTACATGTTAACAATATAAAGGGACATAAGTTCACCAGTTGCTATGAGTATATGAAGTTTGGGAACAATCCATTCAAAAGTGTTTGAGATATGCAAGTACTAAATATGTGTTAAGGGACGGTACGGTACGAGACGTGACGCGACAAAATCAATGATGGGTGATGTAGAGGGACATAACTTCAGCTGTTATGAGTTTTTGATGTTAGGGAACAATCCATTCAAAAGTGTTTGAGATATGCAAGTATTAAAAATATGTTACGCAACGGGACGGGACAAAAATGTGTATAGGACAGGAAGAGACGTTGGGGACAACGCAATTCCTATATAGCCCACAATTCACTTTGTGAAAGCGGGGGTATAACAATAGAACAGGGAATTGAAATGGTTGTCTCTTAAAACAGGTGGTCTCTTGTGCAGGTTTTACTGTATTTAAATCTATAAGCACTTGAGTATAGTAAATAACTCAGTCATGTTTGTTTGTTTGAATGGCGTTTTATGTAATTTTTAGCACATTTTAGGCCATATATGATGGTAGACCACATCATTTTTCCTGGGCAGAACCAGTCCTGTATACCTCCCACCATCTGTAAGAATGACATTTTCTCACAAGTTGAGCTCCCAGTCGGATTCGAACCAGCAGCAGTGAGAGGTGAGAAAGGTTAGGTAAGACGTAAAATCACGGCGTAACGCATCTACCAATACTGACCCCTATTATCAAAATGAGTTCAGCACTCATCCACTGCATATATGGTGAGAACTGTTATCAAGATTCCGAAGCTTAAACAGAACTTTTATAATTATGCACAGGGTTTCATCTAACAATATCTACTTCAGGGCTCGAACTCGCAAACTGTGACTTGTTTTAAGAAAATGCAAGTTGAAATATTCAGCACTTGCAAAAACCTGAGAGGATATCTTCTCTGTAAAAATTTAGCATGATTGATAGATTACTCAAATAAGGAAAAGAGTCAGTTGTTGTCTTTTACAATGTTTATAATACAAGGGCCAATTTACATTGGTCTTATATTTATTGTTTCAATGTCTCGCATAACCAACCTCTGAAACTACGTTCTACCTCTATCTAAAAGTCCAATACTCCACGATGGAATTAAACTCTGTCTCTGTCAATACTATCGTCATGTGTCTATCTTATGTTTAGTTTGTCGCAGTCATACAATGGGACATTATAATACCATATGACAAACTATGTACTGTTAATATTGTATAATTGAATATTTTAGACACCGAAGATACGTTATGTACTTAGTAAATATTTTATTTTCACAGTTTATATTTTGTTTCCACATTTATGTATCATGGCTGCATTAATGCATTAATATATACAATATCGATATAAATATATATACAAGTAAGAGCGCTCTAACTATATATATAATTGTACTGCATGTGTCGGTTCAGTTTGCTAATGACTTATGTCAAAGCTGTTTTTGAAAAATATAGAAGAGAATGCCTCACTCCTATTGTAGAATCAGAAGGCTAACATCTGTACCCTTGGAAGGTATAAGTGGCAGTTTAAAGCTTATATATGACGTCATAATCCTCACTGCTGATGGTAACCAATACTTATGTAAACAAAATATCAAGATTGCAAACTGAAACGTCTATTATTGAATGAAAAAAGAATACCGTATTTTACCTTGTATAGTACGCACCCGTGTATAGTACGCACTCCCTTCTCGGAGGTCAAAACTGGGGTAAAAAAGTTGTTTTCGTGTATAGTACGCATGAAAATATTATGCTTTTTTTTTCAGATAAAGGTGAAGTCATTTGTTAAGAAACATGAACAGAAGAAGCTTTTCATTTTCATTTGTATAACGCATATTCAGACTGTGATGTATTGTATCGAAATAAACTAGTGGGAGGGGTGTGGGTGTGTTTATTTATTTGTGTTGACAGTAGTTTTCCTAGATGAACCATTCAACGAAAATAAAAATAAAAAATTAAAAAAATCACGATCGAGATAATTAGCGTACAAAAGAAAATATAATTACTTCAAGCATTAATTGCCAATCTTCAGGGGAGTACCTATCTTGTATCATCTCATCAAAGAGCCAATTATAATGCCGCAGATAATTGTCCGTAATCCGATAATTACATCTACTAAAACACAACAAAGTCGTTGGTTACCGTAATCCATTACGGCGACTATACTAACATTGTGTATTCACGGGAACCAGAGTTTATCATAAGTGAATCAGATGTGTAACGCGTGATAAGTTACCTGTACCCCATGGCTAAATCTGGTAAAGGTCACACGGCGTGTCAAAGTGCATCCTCAGAAATAGTCGATACTCGCGGCAACTTCAAAGGATTATAAAAATAGAATAACCCATTCTACCCGTGTTTATAATGTGTCAAAACTGCAGCCGAGGTGCGATATTGTTTGACCCAATTATCAATCATCAAATGTGTACCATTAAGCATGTTTTCACAAGGGTAACAAGCATTATTGAATAACTGCCATTTCAAAGTAGGGTGATTCTGCCTTTCTACGCCGTCTAAAATATATGTATTTCAAAATAAAGCAAAAACTTCATTAATTTTTTATAAAATATTAAATAAAATCCTATAAATATAAGAATAGAATAGAACTGTAAAAATACTACATGTACCCAGTATGTACCAGTCTAAACAGCTGGAAGTCACGTGATATTACGTCACGCGATATAAACAAAAAGATCGAGGGACGATTTTTCACACAATTTATTGAAGTTTTACAACAAACATGCAAACATTTATACAAAAAGAAGCATCATAATACACTTTATTCATTTATAAATCGGATTAAGTAAATATATTACTTATATGAAGCGAGTAAATTAGGAAAAAATTGTGTATTATCGGTATTCACAATTTTCTGTCTCAATGTCTGTTCGTCGTCAACGTTTTTTTTTCCCAGACATCGATTTCCTGCAAGAAAAAAAAAAGTTCTTTTTATTGTTTCCTTATATTGTACGCACCCCCCTTTCGGAAACCGTAAAAGTGGTAAAAAAACTGCGTACTATACAAGGTAAAATACAGTAAGCATGATTGTGGTTTAACGGCATGTCATGTATACAAACGGATATACACATACATACACATGCATACACACATATATGCATACATACACATACATGCACGTATACACCCACATGCACACACACATATACACATATACATACATATATGCACATATGTACTTGACACGTAGATATGTTGTTGTCAGAAAAAATCTCTTCTATATTTTTCAAAAACTGCTTTGACATAAATCATTAGCAAACTGAACCGACACATGCAGTACAATTATATATAGTTAGAGCGCTCTTACTTGTATATATATTTATATCGATATTGTATATATTAATGCATTAATGTAGCCATGATACATGCATGTGAAAACAAAATATAAACTGTGAAAATGAAATATTTAATATGTACATAATGTGTCTTCGGTGGCTAAAATATCCAATTGTACAATATTAATAGTACATAGTTTGTCATATGGTATTATAATGTCCCATTGTATGACTGCGACAAACTAAATATAAGATGGACAAATGACGATATAATTGACAGAGACAGAGTTTATTTCCATCGTAGAGTATTGGACTTTTAGATGGAGGTAGAACGTAGTTTCAGAGGTTGGTTATGCGAGACATTGAAACAAATAATAAATATAACACCAATGTAAATTGGCCCTTGTATTATAAACATTGTAATATAAGTAGTGTATCCGCAGAAATGTCTCTGACCGAAAGAAAAAGAAGAAATGCCAGAAAGAATGCACATTCGCGAGCTGAAAATATTTGTGCTCACAAAAAAAGCAAGTGGGTAAAGAAGTTAAACTCTGTACTTCATATGTAAATTCTTACCCCTGTACTTACATGAATCATTCTGATGACCTTTTCTTCAAAATCTGTACGGTTGTCAATAACATCAAAGTATGGGTGTCCCACCCAGGACTAAAATAAATATTGTACAATTACATTATTAATATTGCTTTATACTGTAGTTGAATGGTTTCGTAGTACGAGTCGAACCTGAGCATATGTTTTACTGTTACTTTAGTTTTCTTTCATTTATTTTCCATGCCTTATTTCAATGCCCGACATTTAGACCTGTTTCTCAATGCAATGATCATTGCCAACACTTCATTTCTGGCCACCGTATTCGGCCATCTCCGTTTATTTGCGATTTCCCACGCCTTTCATCTGATTACTGCATATTGCCTTCAGTCATTCTTGCCTGTTTATAAGTTTGTATCGGCCCGACAAAGGATAGTCTTATGAAAAAAAGGATAGAACCAAGAACAAGTGGTCAATGACCTTGAAGCTCTAAAGAAATGTTTTTGATATCTAGATCAGCATTCCTGTGAAGTTTCATGAAAATCCGTCAAGTAGTTTCGGAGAAGTAGTCGCTACAAGTTTTCATTATATAACTCTATGTAAACAAAGATGGCCACTGGGGGCCACGTTTAAAGTCAAATCAAAATAATTTTTGACAAGGATCATACTGACCGTTTTAGAAAAAGTCCCATATCAATATAACAGTTTTCGAGAAGTAGTCGCTACAAACTTGTATTTTGAAAATCTAGTTTTAGCCATGGCGGCATCTTGAATTGCCTGCCGACCTGAAATTTTGCTAGGATCAATTAGACATCAAGAGCAACACTCCTGTGAAGTTTCATGAAAATCCGTCAAGTAGTTTCAGAGGAGTAGTCGCTACAAGTTTTCATTATATAACTCTATGTAAACAAAGATGGCCGCTGGCAGCCATGTTTAACGTGGAATCAAAATGATTTTCGACAAGGACCAACATCATGTCATGCTGATCATTTTAGAAAAAGTCCCATATCAATATCACTTAGAGGTTTCAAGAAGTAGTCGCTACAAACTTGTTTTTTAAAAATCTATATTTAGATTTGAATTTTTGCAAAGATCAACTAGACTTCATGGGCAACATTTTTGTAAATTTTCATGAAAATCCATTCAATAGTTTCAGAGGAGTAGTCGCTACAAAAAAAAATTACGGACGGACAGACGGACACCGCACCACGGTATAAGCTCTGCTGATCTCTGATCAGTCAAGCTAAAAATGATAAAATGAAAATGAATTTGGGTGTTGGGTGGGGTAAATTATCTAGGTACTGATCAAGTATCATATGAGAATCATATAAGTATCATATGAAAATCATGTAAGTTTCATATGAAAATCATATAAGTATCATGAGAATCATATACAGGGCTTCCGTTAACGGGCGTAAATTACTTCCAAAAATTGTAGTTGTACGGCAAAAATTAACATCAAAGGCTTCCAAAAACTTCAAAGTACGCCGCGATTTTTTAATACGGACGTCCCATAATCTGTAAATTACCGATTATAGTCCCGCCCATCTAATCTAATTTCATTTGAGACTGCCGACTAAACAAGTTGTAAAGCAATTAAAACTCAGTGGAGCCTGTAATTGACAGGTAAAACCGGTTTTGTCCAGTTTTTATCAAGGGTCACACGCGTGGCTGGTGAGAGGAGAGAGTCTTAATTAGATAATTGGCCTAGCCACGCATTTCACAAAATAAAGCAATTGTGAACGCTCGGCCAATCCCGTCATTCCTCGGGATCCCGAAGCAGTGTACGAGATGTTGCGAATGAGAATAAAGTAGCAGTATAATCTCGAAGCCAAATTGCTTAATTTATATTCATTAACCACAAAGTTGAAACTCCTTAAACAGATTATACTTTTTAGGCTATTTCTTTTATATCTTTGTGTCATTTTTCTATGTATTTATCAAAGTTACAAATAGAAACGAAGTACTGATAGACAAACAATATTTAATAATCTCTAACCTAGGGGAAAGAACTCTTCGCGAATGGAGACTAAACACGGAAGTGAATTATTACTGGCAAAAACAATTGATTGCTTTGATAATAAATTAAAGAATCTGTTACATTTATTCCTATACTTGACAGTTTTACATACCTTTCATTAATGTATGCCAATTTAAAAGCTTTCCTGGACAGATAAATTGAAAACTGTTTGCAAAATGTAATGTATACAATTTTTGGGTGGGGTATGGCACGCAAAGGCAAATTAAGTGTTTTTAGTTTGAAACTGTTTATATAATGATGTCATCAAATATTTTCTTTTATAAACATATAGATGATTATAAATATCCTTTTGTTCTTTTTAACAATTTAGATGTGTTGTTTCCCTCACCACCACGCGGAATCACTGACTCAAAGACTGAGTATGAATGCCATGCCCAAACACTGGAACTTCCTAAATTTTCCCCATGAACTTCCAAATTGATATACAGGAAGTTCGAACTTCCTAAATTTGAACCTTAGTGGAAGCCCTGCATATACCGTAAGTATCATATGAGAATCATATAAAAGTTGAAAAATATTTTTTTCATGAGTCAGAATCATATGAACATGTGTACACTTTAAAAATGAATCATTTATGAATTTATTTTGATACGATAATTATATGTAACTCCTATTACATAAATATCATATGATATGAGGTTTTATATACAAGAATCATAAATTATGTGGCTCCTTTTATATAAGAATCCAGACAGATTTATCTGGCTCGAGCAAGGAACCAGGACAGATTTATCTGGCTCGAGCAAGGAACCAGGTACTTAGATCCATCTTACATCTCTGTAATTATTTTCCGACAGTTGAATACTGTTTTTTATATTATAATAATTAACCAAGAACAATGCATGAATTGCTTTTATATTGTTATGCAAGATCTTAACAGTAATTAACCATCTCCTTGGATGCAAATATCCAAACCAGATTTAAAGTATGCCCAAGAGAAAAGACAATAAGGAAAGTTTCCCCAGCTGTGACCATCTGCATGATTTGTATGTTCAATCTGACAAGAATGAATAGAAAATATGTGCCTTTGGGTATAAATTTGTGGTGTTTAATTAGACATTCAAGTTTTGACTAGAATTAGTTACTAAAGTAGGCCATTTCTTCATTTTTTTTCATACATGTACACTGGATTTATATGAAGAGGTTTTTTATTAAACAATTTTATCAGATCTACAGCATGTTTCGCAGACCCTTAGCCAAGCAATTTCAGTATACATGTATCGAAAGTATGACCTATAATGTTGACGATCTGGTTAGTACATGGGTGCACAAGTACTTTCATTGTTTTTTTAATTAACACAAAAAAAAATATAAAACTGCAATGACATTTATAAGTTTTAGAGCTGCAAGCCTTTGCACAGCGTGGGATCGCTGCCCGACGGAGGGAATATCTTCGAAACTTTATCCTTCATATCAATATCACTTATAGTTTTCAAGAAATAGTCGCTACATAACTTGTATTTTGAAAATCTATTTTTGGCCAAGGTAGCCATCTTGAATTTCCGGCCGACCTGAAATTTTGCTAGGATTAATTAGATTGAAAGAGCAACATTCCTGTGAAGTTTCATGAAAATCCGTCAAGTAGTTACAGAGGAGTAGTCGCTACAAGTTTTTACTAGATAACTCTATGTATACAAAGATGGCCGCTGACAGCCATGTTTAACATTGAATCAAAACGATTTTCGACAAGGACCAACATCATGTCATGCTGATCATTTTAGAAAAAGTCCCATATATATGAAAGTCGAGATAAACAAACTTGTACCTCAACTTGATCGTAATCAGTTGTTCCCTCAACTGAATGTGAACTATATTTCAGAGAAAGTAGGTTACGGTGATGATTTTTCTCTCTCGACGTGTCAGGTCAACTGGAGGAACATAATAATGAAGTTTGGTGTAATATCCCGCGCTTAAGGAGGTTGTCTGGGAAAGGACGTAGTGATGAGATTTTTTTAAATTCATATTTAAAGCTTCTTTGGTATAATTTAGATTCAAAATTATCAAAAAAAGACTAGGTCACCACACTTTTTTTCCCACTAGACGTCATTAAGAAGACACATATTTCTAACTTCAAAATTATCACTAAAAAGTGGGAAAATATAGTCATTGAACATTTTACATTGTTTTCATAACATTACGTTTATTGAAAAACAACAAATAATTTTCGATTGCATATATACATATCTTTCAAATCATACAAAAACAATTGTAATCCTCATTCGTCTTTTTACTTTAAAAAGCAAACATATATGGACCGTACCCCACCCACTTTTCTTTTTATGGAAAAATTAATTCAAGATAAAAAATTATGTTCTAATGATCAACTTTTTTTAAAACTTGTATATGTCAAGGTCCTATGACATTTCTTTCAAAACAAGTAAAACATATATATAGGTCACCAGGCTTCTAATGATTTTTTATTAAAAATTCTTTAAATTACACCCATTTTGGAGTTATTTTGACATTTTCAATGTAAAATACTGTACACACAATATTGACATGGAGATCGAAAATGAAATTAGCTCAGTATCTACTTTTATATATGTTTTCCACTACTGAAAAACAAAAATCTGATTTATTCTACTCAAAGCTACCCATACCCCCTATTTTGTTGACAACAAAAAATGATCACAAATGACAGAACAAATATAAAAAAAAAAAAAATTGCTTCAAATTTGATATGTTAGCATCTTAAATCCTACATTATATCCATATCTACTAGAATGGAAAAAATGAAACAATTCTGTTGTCAAACAAAACTATGATTTAAAAAATAAAATGTTTAGACTTGGAAGATGTCAAAACTTGCCCAGCCAACATCCTTAAAATTCATTCAAGATAAACAGAACATTTATCTTAACTTGAACATAGTCCGGACACATGAACAGACAGACAGACAGACCCACTGTCACACCACTTACACCTGACCGAACGTAGAAGTATTCATTGTCACAGTTGCCCATGTTGTGATTGATGTAGCAGCGTAACGTTTACCAAAATTGCTAGATGCATGACCAACTTAATGCAAATATGTACACAGAGGTAGTTTAGGCTGACATGAACACCAATGCCTGAGTTGCAACCTAAGCTCTTGTATTATTGAACAGTCAAGCTATAAAAAGTATTACTTCAAAATGCTACAAACAGAAATTCCCTTATATTTCCCTGATTTTCCTACCAACCCATCATTGGGTTTCCCTTATAAATGTAAGACAATTTTGCAGCCTCCTACATGCCCTTATAGTCGTTTGTACCTTCACCACCAAATATCACATATAAGGGCATATAGCTATTTTTGGCATTTTAAATGTTCTTTTATTTTATTTCCAAACCTTTCAAGAAAATAAATACCATCTTAAATGGTTATAATTGATATGTTAATATGGAATCATTTTCATAGAAAAAAGCATTTTTCATTATTTTTTTTCTCTGTCTGAAGAGTGTCAATTATAAGTTCAACATCAAGTTTTGTGTTGTGTATTAGTTAACTACTTTTCCCTAATTTTTGATTTTTTTTTCAAATTCCCTTATTTTTCCCTGCAGAGAAATTATTTGTGCCATTTTCCCTGTTTTCCTTAGTGCATGGCCATCCTGTCAACTGTACTCATAAATAAAGTTTCTCACCTGTGCTGTTACCCTATCGAGATCTCTGGAAAAGTTAATGTCTTCACTACGTGTTTTATGTCCGGCGCATGTGTAGAATGCCTCTGCACCGCATGCGGCCGACACCATGTGTATGATCTGGTTGTACCGGTTGTCCCTGATGTCCACCTCGTTCCAGTTGTTCTCTCGCCGCATTCTCTGCCAGTCCTGTGGTGGCAGGTCTAAATATAGAATACAGTACAGGTAACCAGACAAATCAATGTAATTTTGAGGTACGTTTACACCAGAATATAATATGACCTATTATGACTACCTAAATATAATTTTTATATAGTAATGTTAATTTCCACTTTAAGTCATGTTTTGCAGCTTGAATTGAATTGGGTTTTATAGTCGCACCAACAGCTAAGGTCATATGGCGACTTTCCAGCTTCCACTGGTGGAGGAAGACCCCAGGTGCCCATCCGGGCAATTTTCATGCACGGGCGGGCACCTGGGTAGAACCACCGACGTTCCGCAAGCCAGCTGGATAGCTTCCTCACATAAAGATTCCTAGGCCCCTGAGGGATCGAACCTACAGCGGTGAGGGGCAAGTGATTGCAAGTCAGAGACTCTAACCACTCGGCCACGGACGCCCCACTTTGCAGCTTGAGTATTTCTTGAAGTTATCTGATATTTTATATAATTTCATCTTTGCAAGTTACACCTACAATCAAATATTTGACATGAGCTACAAAAACAAGTTATTCTGAATATTGAAATTAAAGGACAAGGTATGATAAGGGGGTAGTTTGGCTCATGTTGAAGTAAATTGATCATATTCTATTTTTAAAATATATTTTATTTATTTAATTTATCTAGAAGAATTAACAGGGTCTCAAAAAATGGCAATTTTGGTAACTTTGTTACTTTGTTATATTTGGTAGATTTTGGACCTTTCTGGGCAAGTTTTTGATCCTAAAAATATAGAGTGCACCTCCGAGCACACACAGTTTTTAGGCTGATGATGCATCCCTATAAAGTACCTGTTTCAACAAAAAATCAGCTGTGCTCGAGGGTGCGCTCTGTATTTCCAAGACCAAAAACTGATTGAAAACTGTTGAAAATGAACAAAAAAATCATTTTTTGAAAGAAAAGGCCTTCTTTGTGAGGCTCCTAAACTCATTTAGAGCCTTCAAATGTACTTGTAATGAGTTTTAATAATGATTCAGTTCATTTGTAGCTAAACTACATATTCAAAACTTGTGCATTAAAACTTTCAATATTGGGGGCCATTTTTTGCCCCTTATCATACCTAGTCCTTTCCATGGAAACCAAACAAGAGGTCAATGACCTTGAAGCTCTACTGGCAGGTTCTGAAAGCTAGATCAGCATTCCTGTGAAGTTTCATGAAAATATTTTAAGTAGTCTCAGAGTTAACGATACAAGTTTTTCTTTATAACTATAAAACAAAGACGGCCACTGGCAACCATGTGTAATCTTGAATCAAAATAATTTTCAACAAGGACCAACATCACGTCATGCTGATCATTTCAGAAAAAGTACCATATCAGTATCACTTATAGTTTTCAAGAAGTAGTCGCTACAATTTTTTTTTTAAATCTATTTTTAGCCATGGTGGCCATCTTGAATTTCCGGCTGACCTGAAATTTTGTTAGGATCAACTACACATCAAGAGCAACATTTCTGTTAAGTTTTATAAAAATCCGTCAAAGAATTTCAGGATTAGTCGCTACAAGTTTTTACCATATAACTCAATGTAAACAAAGATGGCCGCTGCAGCCATGTTTAACGTCGAACCAAAATATTTTCGACAAGGACCAACATCATGTCATGCTGATCATTTTAGAAAAAGTCCCATATCAATATCACTTATAATTTTCAAGAAGTAGTCGCTAAATACTTGTTTTTTAAAAATCTGTTTTAAGCTTTGGCAGCTGTCTTGAATTTCCGGCCGACATAAATTTTTGCTAGAATCAACTGGATATCAAGAGCAATATTCCAGTGAAGTTTCATGAAAATCCATCAAGTAGTTTCAGAGGAGTGGTCGCTACAAGTTTTAACTACATAACTTATGTAAACAAAGATGGCCACTGACAGCCATGTTTAATGTTGCATCAAAATGATTTTCAACAAGGACCAACATCATGCCAGGCTGATCATTTTAGAAAAAGTCTCATATCAATATCACTTACAGTTTTCAAGAAGTAGTCGATACAAACTTGTTTATTAAAAATCTATTTTAGCCGTGTCGGCCATCTTGAATTAACGGCCAACCTGTAATTTTGCTAGGATCAACTAGACATCAAGATGAACATTCCAGTGAAATTCAATGAAAAGTCGTCCAAAAATTTCAGCGGAGTAGTCGCTAGAAGTGTTCACTTTATAACTCTATGTAAACAAAGATGGCCGCTGACAGCCATGTTTAATGTTGAATCAAAATGATTTTCGACAAGGACCAACATCATGTCCTGCTGATCATTTTAGAAAAAGTCCCATATCAATATCACTTATAGATTTCAAGAAGTAGTCGCTACAAACTTGTTTTTTAAAAATCTATTTTTAGCTGTGGCAGCCATCTTGGATTTCACATCAATATGAATTGGATCAACTAGATAGACCTCATGGGCAACATTTTTGTATAGTTTCATGAAAATCCATCCTATAGTTTCAAAGGAGTAGTCGCTTCAAAAAAACACTTTAAAGACGGACAGACGGACGAACGACGAACACTGCACTGATCATCACTGCCAAGTTTCATTGAAATCCAGCCAGAGGTACAGGAGAACTAGTCTGTACAAAGTTATAGTGTATTGAAACCTTTAATGGGTCATAACTCTGCCAAAATGCATTCAACTGGAACACGACAATGAAATGCGCAACTAGGTGTGTTTCCGGTTTCCCGATTGACCCTACTTTTTCACCGCCGACCCTAAAAAATTTTAGCAAAAAAAAAGAAAAAAAGAAAAGAAAAAAAAAGAAGGAAATATTACAATCAGACAAATATTTTTATTCAAATGATCATTTTATTAGCCAGAGTTGTTAAGCATCTAATCTGGATCCAAACTGTTTGCAAAGGTTATCAAGAAGTTGCCTTAGTACAAAAATGGCATAATATATGCGAACTATATATATAAAAAAAAAATCTAAAAAAAAACACTTTTTCCTACCTACCTACCCTAACTTTTTTACAGGGTGAAACCAGAAACATACATTTTTTTTTTTAGGCCTAATCATCCCTGCCAAGTTTCACTCAAATCCGGCCAGGGGATCAGGAGAATTAGTTGGGACAAATGTGCATTAAAGCCTTAAAAGGGTAAAAAATTATTCAACCAGAACATGGCAATGACAGGTGCAACTGGGCTTGGTGAGATTCATTGAAATCCGGAAAGGAGTTCATAAGAGACTAATCTGGACAAAGTTTGTGTATTAAAACATTTAAAGGGCCATAACTCTGCCAAAAATCATTCAACCAGAATATGGCAATGAAATGCACAACTAGGCTTGATACTGATCATCCTTGTCAAGTTTCAATGAAATCCGGCCAGGGGTTCAGGGAACTAGTCAGGGAAATGTTTGTGTATCAAAGAACTTTAAAGGGCCACAACTCTGCCAAAAAAATGTAAACCGGAACACGACGATGACATGCACAACAAGGCTTGGTGCTGATCATCCCTGTAAAGTTTCGTTGAAATCCTGCGAGGGGTTCAAGAGAAGTAGTCCAGACAACGTTTGTATATTAAAACTTTTAAAGGGCCATAACTCTGCCAAAAATCATTCAACCAGAATATGGCAATGAAATGCACAACTAGGCTTGATACTGATCATCCTGGTCAAGTTTCAATGAAATCCGGCCAGGTGTTCAGGGAACTAGTCAGGGAAAGGTTTGTGTATCAAAGAACTTTAAAGGGCCACAACTCTGCCAAAAAAATGTAAACCGAAACACGACGATGACATGCACAACTAGGCTTGGTGCTGATCATCCCTGTAAAGTTTCGTTGAAATCCGGCGGGGGGTTCAAGAGAAGTAGCCCAGACATTGTTTGTATATTAAAACTTTTAAAGGGCCATAACTCTGCCAAATATCATTCAACTGGGGCACGGCAATAATATGCACAACCTGGAACTGATCATCACTAAAAAGTTTCGTTTAAATCCGGCCGGGAACTTGTCAGGACAAAGTATGTATATTAAAACCTTTAAATGGCCATAACTCCACCAAAATAATTCAACCGGAACACGGTGACTATATGTACAACTAGGCTTGGTAAAGATCAAAAGAAAAGTGAAGCCCATCATCTTAACGAGGCAAAATATAGCAAAAAATATTTAACTAAATCAAGAGCCATAACTCCGCTGTTACTGGTCCGATCTGGATGGTTTTTGAACTTGTCCAAGCTTTCATTGAGAGTAACAATCTGGTAAAGTTTGGTAAAGATCGGATGAAAAATGAAGCCCAGGCTATTGTCTTAATGATGTAAAAGTTGACAGACGACGGACGATGGAAAAATGAAGCCCCTATTGTCTTAATGAGGTAAAAGTTAACAGATGCCAGAGGACGGACGATGGAAAAATGAAGCCCCTATTGTCTTAAGGAGATAAAAGTTAACAGACGACGGAAAACTCGCCATCCCATAAGCTCTGCTGGCTCTTGGCCAGTAGAGCTAATAAAATTTCAAAAATGTTTAAATTCATTCATGATAACTAGAAATGTGTCCATAGGACACGGATGCCCCACTGAAGAAAACAATCAGCAAAAATCTAACAGTTGATGAAAAAAGGGCCGTAACCCATGTAATACGGCATGTCAAATGATTTATTATTTAAAACTCGGACGTCTTCCCTGGGGTTCTGGTTGGAGGGTAACTATAGGGTTAACTTAACAGAAATTTTTAATTTTTGTAACAATATATCAGTTGTTTAATGGTCAAAAAATCTTTTTAATGGAGACCGTTTAAAATGCATTTTAGTGCTTTTGACAGTTTTTCTCACAAACGCTTTCAAATAAAACTAAATGACGTCGAATTTTGACGGTTGAAAGTCACATGAAAGTCACAAGACATTTTTAACGCTGACCAATCGGATTGCAGAATTATTTTCAAGTGCATTATAAATGGTAAAGGACAAGGTATGATAAGGGGGTATATGATAAGGGGGTATTTTGGCCCCCAATATATTCAAAATGCAAAAAAATAATATTTACATATAATCTGTTGTGCATTTTGAAATAAATTGATCATATTCTATCTTCAAAATTTATTTTTATTTATTTTATTATCTAGAAGATTTAATAGCGTCTCAACAAACGGTGTTTTTGATAATTTTGTTATATTTTGTAGATTTTGGACCTTTCTTGGCAAGATTTTGATCTTAAAAATATAGAGCGCACCTCCGAGCACACACAGTTTTTTGGCTGATGATGCATCCCTATCAAGTACCTGTTTCAACAAAAAATAAGCTGTGCTCGAGGGTGCGCTCTGTATTTCCAAGACCAAAAACTGATCGAAAACTGCTGAAAATGAACAAAAATGTCATTTTTTGAAAGAAAAGGCCTTGTTTGTGAGGCTCTTAAACTCTTTAGAGCCTTCAAACGTACTTGTAATGAGTTTTAATATTGATTCAGTTCATTTGTAGCTAAATTAGATATTCAAAACTTGTGCATTAAAACTTTCAATATTGGGGGCCAATTTTGTCCCTTATCATATCTAGTCCTTTTCACCCAAAATCGATTTGCACACAAAAATCATTCGGTGAAAAATGTCATATCAATCGAAAATGATGTAAGCACCATGTTTTTTCAGATCTAAAATTTGAATTCACCATAGATTTTGAATGATATCGGTGTTAAATCATGCTTAAACTAGAACAAATTTGACGGCACAACCCCACAGTATATACAATGTAATCCCTTCATCAAAATGTTCGTTTGAGAAATAATTTTTAAATAAATTGACCCCCGTTACCCTCCACCCACCACCTCCAACCAGAACCCCAGGGAAGACGTCCGAGTTTTAAATAATAAATCATTTGACATGCTGTGTATCTCTTTATTAGATGACTATTATACCAATTAATGTGCAAAAGTATGAAAATATGACACCGTAATTGCATTATTAGTGTATTTGATGCCCTTTCCTCCAGTCCCAACTTTAACATAGGAGGAAACAAATGTATACAGTGTAATCCCATCATCATGTTTCATTTGAGACATAATTATGAAATAAACAAGAGGTCAATGACTTTGAAGCTCTACTGATAGATTTTGATAGCTAGGTCAGCATTCCTGTGAAGTTTCATAAAAAATGTCAAGTAGTTTCAGAGGAGTAGTCCCTACAAGTTTTTACTATATAACTCTAGGTAAACAAAGATGGCCACTGGCAGTCATGTTTAATGTCAAATCAAAATAATTTTCGACAAGGATCAACATCTTGTCATGCTGATCATTTCAGAAAAAGTCCCATATCAATATCACTTACAGTTTTCAAGAAGTAGTCGCTACAAACTTGTTTTTAAAAATCTATGATTAGCCGTGGTGGCCATCTTGAATTTCCGCCGACCTGAAATTGTGCTAGGATCAACTAGACATCAAGAGCAACATTCCTGTGAAGTTTCATGAAAATCCGTCTAGTAGTTCAGAGGAGTAGTCACTACAAATGTTTACTATACAAACTCTATGTAAACAAAGATGGCCACTGGTGCCAAGGTTTAATTTTGATTTAAAATATTTTTCGACAAGGATCATCACTTACAGTTTTCAAAAAGTAGTCGCTACAACTTTTTTTAAAAAAAATTCTGGGATCAATTAGACATCAAGAGCAACATTCCTGTGAAGTTTCATAAAAATGTGTCAAGTAGTTTCAGAGGAGTAGCCGCTACAGGTTTTTACTATATAAATCTATGTAAACAAAGATGGCCGCTAGCGGCCATGTTTAAAGTTGCATCGAAATAAATTTTGACAAGGATCAACATCATGTCATGCTGATCATTTTAGAAAATGTCCCATATTAATATCACTTATAGTTTTCAAGAAGTAGTCTCTACAAATTTATTTATTTTAAATCTATTTTTAGCCGTGGTGGCCATTTTGAATTTCTGGCCAGCCTGAAATTTTTCTAGGATCAACTACACATCAAGAGCAACATTCCTGTGAAGTTTCATGAACATCCGTCAAGTGGTTTCAGAGGAGCAGTCGCTACAAGTTTTTACTATATAACTCCATGTAAACAAAGATGGCCACTGGCAGCCATGTTTAACATCAAATCCAAATAATGTTCGACTCAGATCAACATCATGTCATGCTGATCATTTTAGAAAAAGTCTCATATCAATATCACTAACAGTTTTCAAGAAGTATTCTCTACAAACTTATTTTTTAAAAATCTATTTTTAGCTGTGGCGGCCATCTTGAATTTCAGGCCGATCTGAAATTTTGCTAGGATCAATTACACATCAAGAGCAACATTCCTGTAAAGTTTCATGAAAATCCGCCAAGTAGTTTCAGAGGAGTAGTCGCTACAAGTTTTTACTATATAACTCTATGTAAACAAAGATGGCCGCTGGCAGCCATGTTTAACGTCGAATCAAAACGATTTTTGACAAGGACCAACATCATATCATGATGATCATTTTAGAAAAAGTCCGATATCAGTATCACTTATAGTTTTCAAGAAGTAGTCGCTACAAACTTGTATTTTATAAATCTATTTTTAGGTTTGGTGGCCATCTTGGATTTCACTTCAACATGAATTTTTGCTAGGATCAACTAGACTTCATGGGCAACATTTCTGTAAAGTTTCATGAATATTCATCCAGTAGTTTCAGAGGAGTAGTCGCTACAAATAAAAGTTTACGGACAGACAGACAGACAGACGGACGGACGGACGGACGGACGGACGACGGACACCGCACCACGGCATAAGCTCTGCTGATCTCTGATCAGTCGAGCTAAAAATTCAAATTCACACCCCCACACCTCACCCCCGGGGCAGACGATCCGAGTTTGTTTACATACACCAAGTTATGTGCAAGAATATGGAAAAATGACAGTGTAATTGAATTTTTACTGGACATGTTTCAAGAAATTCCTTGAGTTAAGATGAAGATGTGTGTGAAGTTTTATGAACATAGGTCAAGTGCTTTTTAAGTTATAGCCAAGGTTAAAGGTTGCAGGTTAAAGGTTGACAGACGACGGATGACAGACGAAAAACGATGGACAAAGTCCGTAAATGTCTGCCATGCTATGCAGGCTACACAAAAATATCAATATTTGTCAATTTTACGGTGGATTCCAAGACTCCAATGAAGTCTGATGTACCCCACCCATCCCATACAACCCTTTAAGTTACACTCTATCCACTCATACTGTGCATCATCCACATTTTTGAGCCTTATGCTACTACTTTGTGTGGGGGAGCCATAAATATGATCATGTTTGTACTATTTACATGCTGAGCCACCCATGATTCCCCACTATAAATATGATCATGTTTGGACTATTTACATGCTGAGCCGCCCATGATTTCCCACTATAAATATGATCATGTTTGGACTATTTACATGCTGAGCCGTCCTTGATTTCCCACTATAAATATGATCATGTTTGGACTATTTATATGCTGAGCCGTCCATGATTCCCCACTATAAATATGATCATGTTTGGACTATTTACATGCTGAGCCGTCCATGATTCCCCACTATAAATATGATCATGTTTGGACTATTCACGTGCTGAGCCGTCCATGATTCCCCACTATAAATATTATCATGTTTGGACTATTTACATGCTGAGCCGTCCATGATTCCCCACTATAAATATTATCATGTTTGGACTATTTACATGCTGAGCCGTCCATGATTCCCCACTATAAATATTATCATGTTTGGACTATTTACATACTGAGCCACCCATGATTCCCCACTATAAATAATATCATGTTTGGACTATTTACATGGTGAGCCATCCATGATTCCTCACTATAAATATTATCATGTTTGGACTATTTACATGCTGAGCCACCCATGATTCCCCACTATAAATATTATCATGTCTGGACTATTTACATGCTGAGCCGTCCATGATTCCCCACTATAAATATTATCATGCTTGGACTATTTACAAGCTGAGCCGTCCATGATTCCTCTATCACATATCACGAGACAATTCTTCTGGCAGGACTGGGCCAGGTCAAAGTATGTGTTCTCTATCTGCATCATCGTCCTGATCAGGTTCTCCTGGAACTTGTACGCTGAAATAAAGGGATGTAGAAGTTATATTAGGATCTACTGAAACTTTATCTGTAATAAAGGGAAGTATAATACATAGGCTTGACTGAATTTTGTTTTACAAAAAAACATTAATATTATGGAAGACTGCTAAGACTGTCTACATCAAACCAGAGAGAAGCCAGGAAATAGCACAAGATACTTGGAGAAAATGTATAAACAAGTCTTCAATCAGAATTTGCACAACTGGCACAAAGAAGATGCCACATTAAACGTGTTTATGACATTGATCATTTACAGACTGGTATCAGGTATGACATTGATCATTTACAGACTGGTACCAGGTGTAGGTGATATGTAATTAGTGTGGTACCCAGTCTATCAGGCAGAAACTGAAGACCTGGGAATGCGATTATGCAAACTGGGTGTGCAAAGAGTTTGCCGACACACTAAGAGCCATTTCACGTCAAGTAGGTGCCTCTGGTCCAATTTTTTTGTTATACAGATAAAGATTAAATTTAGAATTCTTCCTTCTATAAATGTATTCAAAATATCGCAATGTTCAGAAATTAAGGAGTAGTGTTATCAAAAAATAAAATTCCTTCAAAAACACCCGTCTTCTATATGGGATTTTTTAAGGAAAACTTGATAAACATCACAACTTCTTACTTTTTAAATATTGCTATGCTTTGGATGCATTTATAGCAGAAAGATTATCTAAAATTTACCTTTATCTGTGCAGAAGACGGCCGCACATTTGCTGGCATTTACACTGGCGGTACCATTATACATCACTTTGTAAATTTATTTTTTGTGCTAAATATCGTAATTAAATTACGCACTGGGAAACTGATTGCAAAATTATGTCCTTTATGAGTTAAATATTATTAACAAGCTTTTTTTTTATTCATCATTTAAATATAAATTTAACTGTACCCAATACTTACCTTCTTCACTCGACAGTTCTGAAAACTTGACACCACCACTGAAAATATAGACGGATCACCATATAACATATAGATGGATCACCATATAACATATAGGTGGATCACCATATAACATATTACTCTTATCACATAATTTACAGTGTTAGATTGTACAAGTTATTCTTTGACAGCTCGACCAACATACGTATACGTTGATTTCCAGATTTCACTATTTTTAAAATGTACAGACATTGGCAAGGCAATTTCAGTTGCACACCAAGCTGAACGGAGAAGACCAAGTGATGATTCGGTCACATTTTCATATTTATTAGACCAGTGTATTATGATTTTTATGTCATGGCTGTACGACACTATCACACCACAAGTTGAGAGGTTGCGGTGACCCACTGGATTATAAGAATCTTTCACGGGTATCCAGTAAAGATAGGGAATTCCAATCCGAGGTACAAGTGTTTTTATCAGAACCTCGGCTGTGAGCCGAATACCCATGATAGATTCTTTTTCTTGCATATCAGAGACATGTTGTGCGTTGATGACGCCAGCTAATAACATTTTGCATGTTTTTCTGCATACTGAATGTTGGTGCATGTGTGACTTTCATATTTACCCATAAAGATAAGACTTTCCATCCCCCATGTAAAACGTGGAGTGCCTTATCCGGTATGCAAGATAACATGTTCAACTCTGACTCCGGAGATCATGAGTAAAGGTCTCGCCAGTGACACTGGGTTACTTGTGTGTCCTTAGGAAAGACACTTACCCAGGCCTCGTCCATCAGATGGGGACATAAACTGGGCAGTTCCATGTAACACAGTCTATCCTCTGATCACGTTCAAGAACAAAAGGAATATATTCCATAGTAAGAGTTGGACACAGTACCCAAATACCTATATCCTTCACCTTGATCTGGGACAGCTCAACATGACCCAAACAATGTGTTGATGAACTACAACATCAATTCAGATTTTCATTTCAGATTTTACAATTGAATTGGGGTTTTAAGGCGCACCAACACATGAAAAGGTTATATGGCGCCTAACAGGCATGAACATGCCAGGCTCATCTTTCATGTACATCGAGATAAAATATGGAAAATGGGCCTAGAACCTTCTCACCCTGAACTGCAGAGTTGCTGCAAATTCTATCGTAGAAACTCCATTTACGCTGGAGCCACGTTATTGTTTTTCTGCCACTGCTCTAGTGATGTGAGCGAGATGGCACCTGAAACAATGCAGGGATCATGATGAAGACCTTTAATGAACATGAACAAAAAATGATAAAATGAACATGAATTTGGGGGGATTCTATCCCTCTGCCTACCCCTCCAAAGGGATCTGCAGTGGCCCTATTCTTTGCCTCGTGACCAAACGGGGGCCCCCGGGAACCACACGGGGCTTCAGAGAACCGAAGATTAGCCCTGAGGTCAAGCACATTTTGGACCATACATCTTGCAATTTACGGTTACAAAAGGTGAACATTTTACCCGCAGAAAAGGAAAAGACATGATATAAATAAAAAGCTATGGAAATAATGTTTTACTTGAATTATGTCCAGCACTTTTTGTACGAAAGATCTTAAAAATGATACAAATCAAATGCTGTGGCATTAATGTTTTACTTGAATTTCATTTCTTCCCTGGAATGTCTTGAACTTCTTCAGACGGTTTATGTGACTTCAGTCCAGATATCACTGAACTTTGCTTTCTCTATTTCTAAAATTAATGACATTTCCTTTATCAATTCAAGCTAAATCAGAAATGGAATTGTTATACTCTTATACGAATAATTGATTGTGGTGCTACAGTGCAAACATAATTCTTATTCTGTTTTTCAGACTGTAGACAATTGACTGTCTACATAAGTCTTCATTTTGAACAACTGATTTGTTTTCTAAATTTCAGACATATTACAATTTTCTTTTTCATTCAGAGAATGTAGGAAGCAGAAAGAGGAGACAGCCAACGATAATTACTTTAGCAATGCAACAAACAAGGAGTGACAACCAGCTCCACAGATCAATAGTTATCTATATCTTACATACGCAGATTGTATTTCTATTTAAATGATAAAACAGTAAGTGTGCACTCATTATTACTCACATCTTTATTGATTAAAATTGATTAGAACCCTGCGTGGATCTTGAACACAAAATCAGAGATCAGAGATAACAGTGTTATATATCCTCCAGACAAACATTATGTACTGGAACAGCAGAAAATGGTATGTTTGAGATAGTAAGACAGAGAATAGTGCGTGTGAGATGGTAAGACAGAGAATGGTATGTGTGAGATGGCAAGACAGAGAATGGTATGTTTGAGATAGTAAGACAGAGAATGGTGCGTGTGAGATGGTAGGACAGAGAATCGTACGTGTAAGATGGTAGGACAGAGAATCTAACGTGTAAGATGGTAGGACAGAGAATAGTATGTGTGAGATGGTAGGGCAGAGAATGGTATGTGTGAGATGGTAGGACCGAGACTGGTATGTGTAAGATGGTAGGACAGAGAATGGTATGTGTAAGATCGTAGGACAGAGAATGGTAAATGTAAGATGGTAGGACAGAGAATGGTATGTGTGAGATGGTAGGACAGAAAATGGTATGTGTGAGATGGTAGGACAGAGAATGGTATGTGTGAGATGGTAGGACAGTGAATGGTATGTGTGAGATGGTAGGACAGAGAATGGTGTGTGTGAGATGGTAGGAAAGAGAATGGTATGTGTGAGATGGTAGGACAAAGAGTGGTATGTGTATGATGATAGGACAGAGAATGGTATGTGTGAGATGGTTGGACAGTGAATGGTATGTGTGAGATGGTAGGACAGGGAATGGTGTGTGTGAGATGGTAGGGCAGAGAATGGTATGTGTGAGATGGTAGGACAGAGAATGGTTTGTGTGAGACGGTAGGACAGTGAATGGTATGTGTGAGATGGTAGGACAGAGAATGGTATGTTTGACAGAGAATGGTATGTGTGAGATGGTAGGACAGAGAATGGTATGTGTGAGATGGTTGGGCAGAGAATTGTATGTGTGAGATGGTAGGACAGAGAATGGTATGTGTAAGATCGTAGGACAGAGAATGGTATGTGTAAGATGGTAGGACAGAGGATGGTATGTGTGAGATGGTAGGACAGAGAATGGTATGTGTGAGATGGTAGGACAGAGAATGGTATGTGTGAGATGGTTGGGCAGAGAATTGTATGTGTGAGATGGTAGGACAGAGAATGGTATGTTTGAGATGGTAGGACAGAGAATGGTATGTGTGAGATGGTAGGACAGAGAATGGTTTGTGTGAGATGTTAGGACAGTGAATGGTATGTGTGAGATGGTAGGACAGAGAATGGTGTGTGTGAGATGGTAGGACAGAGAATGGTATGTGTGAGATGGTATGTGTGAGATGGTAGGACAGAGAATGGTATGTGTGAGATGGTAGGACAGAGAATGGTATGTGTGAGATCGTATGACTGAGAATGGTATGTGTGAGATGGTAGGACAGAGAATGGTATGTGTGAGATCGTAGGACCGAGACTGGTATGTGTAAGATGGTAGGACAGAGAATGGTATGTGTCAGATCTTAGGACAGAGAATGGTAAATGTAAGATGGTAGGACAGAGAATGGTATGTGTGAGATGGTAGGACAGAAAATGGTATGTGTGAGATGGTAGGACAGAGAATGGTATGTGTGAGATGGTAGGACAGTGAATGGTATGTGTGAGATGGTAGGACAGAGAATGGTGTGTGTGAGATGGTAGGAAAGAGAATGGTATGTGTGAGATGGTAGGACAAAGAATGGTATGTGTATGATGATAGGACAGAGAATGGTATGTGTGAGATGGTAGGACAGTGAATGGTATGTGTGAGATGGTAGGACAGGGAATGGTGTGTGTGAGATGGTAGGGCAGAGAATGGTATGTGTGAGATGGTAGGACAGAGAATGGTTTGTGTGAGACGGTAGGACAGTGAATGGTATGTGTGAGATGTTAGGACAGAGAATGGTATGTTTGAGATGGTAGGACAGAGAATGGTATGTGTGAGATGGTAGGACAGAGAATGGTATGTGTGAGATGGTAGGACAGTGAATGGTATGTGTGAGATGGTATGACAGAGAATGGTATGTGTGAGATAGTAGGACAGAGAATGGTATGTGTGAGATGGTAGGACAGTGAATGGTATGTGTGAGATGGTAGGACAGAGAAAGGTATGGGTATGTGTGAGATGGTAGGACCGAGAATGGTATTTGCAAGGTGGTAGGACAGAGAATGGTATGTGTAAGATCATAGGACAGAGAATGGTATGTGTAAGATGGTAGGACAGAGAATGGTATGTGTGAGATTGTAGGACAGAGAATGGTATGTGTGAGATGGTAGGACAGAGAATGGTATGTGTAAGATCGTAGGACAGAGAATGGTATGTGTAAGATGGTAGGACAGAGAATGGTATGTGTGAGATGGTAGGACAGAGAATGGTATGTGTGAGATGGTAGGACAGAGAATGGTATGTGTAAGAAGGTAGGACAGAGAATGGTATGTGTAAGATCGTAGGACAGAGAATGGTATGTGTAAGATCGTAGGACAGAGAATGGTATGTGTAAGATGGTAGGACAGAGAATGGTATGTGAGATGGTAGGACAGAGAATGGTATGTGTGAGATGGTAGGACAGAGAATGGTGTGAGATGGTAGGACAGTGAATGGTATGTGTGAGATGGTAGGATAGAGGATGGTGTGTGTGAGATGGTAGGAATGAGAATGGTATGTGTGAGATGGTAGGACAAAGAATGGTATGTGTGAGATGGTAGGACAGAGAATGGTATGTGTGAGATGGTAGGACAGAGAATGGTATGTGTGAGATGGTAGGACAGAGAATGGTGTGAGATGGTAGGACAGTGAATGGTATGTGTGAGATGGTAGGACAGAGGATGGTGTGTGTGAGATGGTAGGAATGAGAATGGTATGTGTGAGATGGTAGGACAAAGAATGGTATGTGTGAGATGGTAGGACAGAGAATGGTATGTGTGAGATGGTAGGACAGATAATAGTATGTGTGAGATGGTAGGACAGAGAATGGTATGTGTGAAATGGTAGGACAGAGAATGGTATGTGTGAGATGGTAGGACAAAGAATGGTATGTGTGAGATGGTTGGACAGAGAATGGTATGTGTGAGATGGTAGTGCAGTGAATGGTATGTGTGAGATGGAAGGACAGAATGGAATGTGTGAAATGGTAGGACAGTGAATGATATGTGTGAGATGGTAGGACAGAGAATGGTATGTGTGAGATGGTAGGACAGAGAATGGTGTGTGTGAGATGGTAGGGCAGAGAATGGTACGTGTGAAATGGTAGGACAGAGAATGGTATGTGTAAGCTGGTAGGACAGTGAATGGTATTTGTGAGATGGTAGGACAGAGTATGGTATGTGTGAGATGGTAGGACAGAGAATGGTATGTGTGAGATGGTAGGACAGAGAATGGTAAGTGTGAGATGGTAGGACAGAGAATGGTATGTGTGAGGTGGTAGGACAGTGAATGTTATGTGTAAGATGGTAAAGCAGAGAATGGTATGTGTGAGATGGTAGGACAGAGAATGGTTTGCGAGATGGTAGAACAGAGAATGGTATGTGTGAGATGGTAGGACAGTGAATGGTATGTGTGAGGTGGTAGGACCGAGACTGGTATGTGTAAGATGGTAGGACAGAGAATGGTATGTGTAAGATCGTAGGACAGAGAATGGTAAATGTAAGATGGTAGGACAGAGAATGGTATGTGTGAGATGGTAGGACAGAAAATGGTATGTGTGAGATGGTAGGACAGAGAATGGTATGTGTGAGATGGTAGGACAGTGAATGGTATGTGAGATGGTAGGACAGAGAATGGTGTGTGTGAGATGGTAGGAAAGAGAATGGTATGTGTGAGATGGTAGGACAAAAATGGTATGTGTGAGATGATAGGACAGAGATTAGTGTGTGAGATGGTAGGACAGAGAATGGTATGTGTGAGATGGTAGAACAGTGAATGGTATGTGTGAGATGGTAGGACAGAAAGGTATGTGTGAGATGGTAGGACAGTGAATGGTATGTGTGAGATGGTAGGACAGGGAATGGTGTGTGTGAGATGGTAGGGCAGAGAATGGTATGTGTGAGATGGTAGGACAGAGAATGGTATGTGTGAGATGGTAGGACAGAGAATGGTACGTTTGAGATGGTAGGACAGAGAATGGTATGTGTGAGATGGTAGGACAGAGAATGGTATGTGTGAGATGGTAGGACAGTGAGTGGTATGTGTGAGATGGTATGACAGAGAATGGTATGTGTGAGATAGTAGGACAGAGAATGGTATGTGTGAGATGGTAGGACAGTGAATGGTATGTGTGAGATGGTAGGACAGTGAATGGTATGTGTGAGATGGTAGGACCGAGAATGGTATTTGCAAGGTGGTAGGACAGAGAATGGTATGTGTAAGATCATAGGACAGAGAATGGTATGTGTAAGATGGTAGGACAGAGAATGTTACGTGTGAGATGGTAGGACAGAGAATGGTATGTGTGAGATGGTAGGACAGAGAATGGTATGTGTAAGATCGTAGGACAGAGAATGGTATGTGCAAGATGGTAGGACAGAGAATGGTATGTGTGAGATGGTAGGACAGAGAATGGTATGTGTGAGATGGTAGGACAGAGAATGGTATGTGTGAGATGGTAGGACAGATAATGGTATGTGTAAGAAGGTAGGACAGAGAATGGTATGTGTAAGATGGTAGGACAGAGAATGGTGTGTGTGAGATGGTAGGACAGAGAATGGTATGTGTGAGATGGTAGGACAGAGAATGGTATGTGTGAGATGGTAGGACAGAGAATGGTATGTGTGAGATGGTAGGACAGAGAATAGTATGTGTGAGATGGTAGTGCAGTGAATGGTATGTGTGAGATGGAAGGACAGAATGGTATGTGTGAAATGGTAGGACAGTGAATGGTATGTGTGAGATGGTAGGACAGAGAATGGTGTGTGTGAGATGGTAGGACAGAGAATGGTATGTGTGAGATGGTAGGACAGAGAATGGTGTGTGTGAGATGGTAGGGCAGAGAATGGTATGTGTGAAATGGTAGGACAGAGAATGGTATGTGTAAGCTGGTAGGACAGTGAATGGTATGTGTGAGATGGTAGGACAGAGTATGGTATGTGTGAGATGGTAGGACAGAGAATTGTATGTGTGAGATGGTAGGACAGAGAATGGTAAGTGTGAGATGGTAGGACAGAGAATGGTATGTGTGAGGTGGAAGGACAGTGAATGTTATGTGTAAGATGGTAGGGAAGAGAATGGTATGTGTGAGGTGGTAGGACAGTGAATGGTATGTTTGAGGTGGTAGGACAGTGAATGGTATGTGTAAGATGGTAGGACAGAGAATGGTATGTGTGAGATGGTAGGACAGAGAATGGTATGTGAGATGGTAGGGGAGAGAAGGGTATGTGTGAGGTGGTAGGACAGTGAATAGTATGTGTGAGATGGTAGGATAGAGAATGGTATTTGAGATGGCAGGGCAGAGAATGGTATGTGTGAGGTGGTAGGACAGTGAATGGTATGTGTAAGATGGTAGGACAGAGAATGGTATGTGTGAGATGGTAGGACATAGAATGGTATGTGTGAGATGGTAGGGCAGAGAATGGTATGTGTGAAATGGTAGGACAGAGAATGGTATGTGTAAGCTGGTAGGACAGTGAATGGTATGTGTGAGATGGTAGGACAGAGTATGGTATGTGTGAGATGGTAGGACAGTGAATGGTATGTGTGAGATGGTAGGACAGAGAATGGTGTGTGTGAGATGGTAGGACAGAGAATGGTATGTGTGAGATGGTAGGACAGAGAATGGTATGTGTGAGATGGTAGGACAGAGAATGGTATGTGTGAGATGGTAGGACAGAGAATAGTATGTGTGAGATGGTAGTGCAGTGAATGGTATGTGTGAGATGGCAGGACAGAATGGTATGTGTGAAATGGTAGGACAGTGAATGGTATGTGTGAGATGGTAGGACAGAGAATGGTGTGTGTGAGATGGTAGGACAGAGAATGGTATGTGTGAGATGGTAGGACAGAGAATGGTGTGTGTGAGATGGTAGGGCAGAGAATGGTATGTGTGAAATGGTAGGACAGAGAATGGTATGTGTAAGCTGGTAGGACAGTGAATGGTATGTGTGAGATGGTAGGACAGAGTATGGTATGTGTGAGATGGTAGGACAGAGAATTGTATGTGTGAGATGGTAGGACAGAGAATGGTAAGTGTGAGATGGTAGGACAGAGAATGGTATGTGTGAGGTGGAAGGACAGTGAATGTTATGTGTAAGATGGTAGGGAAGAGAATGGTATGTGTGAGGTGGTAGGACAGTGAATGGTATGTGTGAGGTGGTAGGACAGTGAATGGTATGTGTAAGATGGTAGGACAGAGAATGGTATGTGTGAGATGGTAGGACAGAGAATGGTATGTGAGATGGTAGGGGAGAGAATGGTATGTGTGAGGTGGTAGGACAGTGAATAGTATGTGTGAGATGGTAGGATAGAGAATGGTATTTGAGATGGCAGGGCAGAGAATGGTATGTGTGAGGTGGTAGGACAGTGAATGGTATGTGTAAGATGGTAGGACAGAGAATGGTATGTGTGAGATGGTAGGACATAGAATGGTATGTGTGAGATGGTAGGGCAGAGAATGGTATGTGTGAAATGGTAGGACAGACAATGGTATGTGTAAGCTGGTAGGACAGTGAATGGTATGTGTGAGATGGTAGGACAGAGTATGGTATGTGTGAGATGGTAGGACAGAGAATTGTATGTGTGAGATGGTAGGACAGAGAATGGTAAGTGTGTGATGGTAGGACAGAGAATGGTATGTGTGAGGTGGAAGGACAGTGAATGTTATGTGTAAGATGGTAGGGAAGAGAATGGTATGTGTGAGGTGGTAGGACAGAGAATGGTATGTGTGAGGTGGAAGGACAGTGAATGGTATGTGTGAGATGGTAGGACAGAGTATGGTATGTGTGAGATGGTAGGACAGAGAATTGTATGTGTGAGATGGTAGGACAGAGAATGGTAAGTGTGAGATGGTAGGACAGAGAATGGTATGTGTGAGGTGGAAGGACAGTGAATGTTATGTGTAAGATGGTAGGGAAGAGAATGGTATGTGTGAGGTGGTAGGACAGTGAATGGTATGTGTGAGGTGGTAGGACAGTGAATGGTATGTGTAAGATGGTAGGACAGAGAATGGTATGTGTGAGATGGTAGGACAGAGAATGGTATGTGAGATGGTAGGGGAGAGAATGGTATGTGTAAGGTGGTAGGACAGTGAATAGTATGTGTGAGATGGTAGGATAGAGAATGGTATTTGAGATGGCAGGGCAGAGAATGGTATGTGTGAGGTGGTAGGACAGTGGGTGGTATGTGTGAGATGGTAGGACAGTGAGTGGTTTGTGTGAGATGGTAAGACAGTGAATGGTATGTGTGAGATGGTAGGGCAGAGAATGGTATGTGTAAGATGGTAGGGTAGAGAATGGTATTTGTAATAAACATCTTGAAATGACCTGAATTTGTTTTAATATCAACTAGGCATCATATGCAATATTACTGCAAAGTTAAAGGGCAACTGGACAAGTAGTTTCAGGGAAGTATTTTACGCAAACAAACGAGCCAAAAAACGCAAAAAACTTCGTTTTACGCATATTGAAAAACATAAGAAATATAAGATTTATTTCAATGTGTAGCGAAACATAAATATACAGCATTTAAAATTGTGTCCATCGAAGAATTATTGTTTGTTCTATTGTCAACAGTTCCATACTCGTCAACCGTGTGTAGAATATGTTCATGTACTATATGATGTAGGACAGAGAGTTCAGGAGAACTAGTCAGGACAAAGTTTGTGTATTAAAACCTTTAAAGGGCAATAACTCTGCCAAAATCATTCAACTGGAACACGGTGACGATATGAACAACTAGGCTTTGTACTGATCATCCCTGCAAAGTTTCACTGAAATCCGGCCAAATGAAGGCCCTTTCGTCTTAATGAGGCCAAAATATAGCAAATTTCAGAAAATCAAGGGCCGTAACTCCAGTGCAAATGGTCCAATCTGGCTCGTTTTCCAACTTGTCCGAGCTTTTATTGACATTAACAATCTGGTAAAGTTTGGTAAAGTTTGGATGATAAATGAAGGCCCTATCATCTTAACAAGGCAAAACATAGCATTTTAAACTAAACAAGAGCATCAAGAATTGCAGGGCAATCCGTAGTCCCCCACCGGCCCAGACAAACATTTTCCAGACATTTTCTATGATAGAGGTCAAAGATCAAGGTCAAGGTCACAATGACCTTATTTTGGTACGCGACACACCGCTATCCCAAGATGTATTCACATATCAAGTTTGGTATCTCTTAAGTGTTATAGTATTGAAAATACGGTCTGGACAAGCATTTTCTATGACAGAGGTCACAGGTCAAGGTGACCTTATTTCGGTATGCGACACACCGCTATCCCAAGATGTATTCACATACCAAGTTTGGTATCTCTAAGTGTTATAGTATTGAAAATACGGTCCGGACAAGCCTTTTCTGTGCATTTTCTATGACAGAGGTCACAGGTCAAGGTCACAATGACCTTATTTTGGTATGCCACACACCGCTATCCCAAGATGTATTCACATACAAAGTTTGGTATCTCTAAGTGTTATGGTATTGAAAAAACGGTCCGGACAAGCATTTTCTATGACAGAGGTCACAGGTCAAGGTCACAGTGACCTTATTTTGGTATGCGACACACCGCTATCCCAAGATGTATTCAAATATCAAGTTTGGTATCTCTAAGTGTTATAGTATTGAAAATACGGTCCGGACAAGCATTTTCTATAACAGAGGTCACAGGTCAAGGCCAAGGTCACAGTGACCTTTTTTTGGTACGCGACACACCGCTATCCCAAGATGTATCCACATACCAAGTTTGGTATCTCAAAGTCTTATAGTATAGAAAAAAGGCCCGGACAAGCATTTCGGAAGGACGGACGGAAGGACGGACAGGGTGCAAACCTATAGTCCCCGCCGGTGGGGGACTAATAAAAGGCCATAACTCCATTGTTACTGGTCTGATCTGGCTGGTTTATGAACTTGTTTGAGCTTGCATTGATAGTAACAATTTGAAAAAGTTTGGTAAAGATCGGATGAAAAATGAAGGCCCTATCGTCTTAACGAGGTAAAAGTTAACGGATGGACGATAGACGACGGATAACTCGCCATCCCATAAGCTCTAAAAATACTTACTGAACACTCGGCTATCCCAAAATGCAAACCACCAAGTAAGAAGACAAGCTGCTCGACTTTCAAGGCCTTGTGACTATTGATCGGAAAACAAAGTTGAAAGGCATAATTTTGTTTAAATGCAGAACAGAATTATTGCACTTGTTAACCAAATTTTGTAATATAAAAGGGGCCATAATTTTGTTAAATAAAAGCATATGTTATAGAACCTGGCCTATGATGTTGACTTACGATGCTGAATACATGTGTGAAGTTTAAATGCATACAAAACTAAAACCAAATTTTCTACATGCATGAACGTAACACATTTTCTTTCTTTAAATGAGTAAATTCAAAACCCAACTTTCCCAAAATGCAACAGTAATCTCTGGAGCATATAGACTGCTACACAGCGTTTATATGTAAACGACTGTAGAAGTCCGCCATTATGTTTACCCAGTGCTCACACTGGCCACTTTAAATTAATAGCCACACATTTTTTAGTTAAGAAAATAATAGCCAACTTTAATGCGTAAGAAAATTTGGTCAGTCGTAAGAGCCAAATTTTAAATCAGGTTTTATTAGACTATCAGGGCCTCCTCTGGCTATATTTTTCTTTTTGTCACCACTTTCTCCAAGTGAAAGAAGTAGGAGCCTGGACTATAATTCATTTAAAAGTAGGATTCCAGGATCTCCTTACACATTGATAAAACAAAGAATGATGGATTAAATAATGAATAGAAATATACTTTATGTATCTGTCATCTATATATCGTTTTTCTTTCCACCAACATGTATTTGTAAAGGACAGTTTTTCTCATTCGATTATGTAAAAAAAAATCAAAAAAAAATCCGAAATTATGTACCATCCGAAGTACTATGACACCGCAATTTTACGGCCCGAAAATTTCAAACATTTAATCGAAATACCATCAATTACGAACTTTTTTCAACTTTTTTCATGCATTAATGTGTTTTGAATGCCAAAAATGGTCTTTCTTATCAAAGGGTAAAGAAAACACAACCCTAATAGTAGGATAATGTAGTTTTGTCATTAATTGTCGACCTGAAAGTTGTGACAAATTGAAACTGCCGACACGAAGCAAGGCACAATATTCAAACTTTTTATTGTTTCAATGTTTTAATTACTTTATTGCAAGTGTTTTCACAGTTCACAATACACATGGGAGTTTGCTACCTATCGGGATCATGATGGGATAGCTATTAATGCAGATGAAAGTAGCGACTATGTTCATAATAGTGCGTGCACAAATTAATTTCATCTCTTCGTAGTTTGTGTACAGAAAAACAAACAGGAAACTGTACCTACTGTTGGATGCGTAACGGATTGTCTGATTGGTCAATCGCCCGAAAGATAACAAATAACGGCATATCTGATTGGCTATTCGGTCCATTAGTCACATGATGTTTGCGTGTATCAACAATGCCGATTATCCGACAACGAAGTGCCAATTAAGGGAATTAACAACTTTTACAAGCGATAATTGATGAGTATGTGGCGACATCACAGGGGGCGTGAACGGATTATGTAATGTTTATTCAGGTAATTTATTACTTGGGGTGTCAAACAGACCATTATACGAACAATTTATAAAAATAAAAAATAAATATTAAAATAAAATAATCGCCATTTCTTGTCGACATTTCTTTAAAATAATCGACAGTATTATAAAATAATCGCAAATGGCGACCATGGCGTATGGTAGCGTGAGCACTGTTTACCCGTTTGTTTTATAGGCGTAGCCATTTTAACAGTTTATAGATATCCCGCCACCTTACTTACTTTATGTAAGTGACGCGTCTGCATTATGTAAACAATATTGAGTGAAACCCCAATACATGTATATGCTTTTATAGAACGTCGATCAGACGCTTGGCCATGATCATGGTTGGAATGCGCTTTATTTAGCCGTAATTTACGGCAAAGAAATCGGTCTTTGACTGTCGCTTGTTTGAGTGAAACTGTACATGTGCAGTGAAGCAGTCTATGCAGCATAAAGTCATGCACTTACAAAGATGTACATTAAATCAGTCGGATGCAAAATAATTGACAAACACTTCCTGACAGTTAACAGATTTAATTACTTTCTCCAAAGTTTTAACAACAAGAGGCCCAAGAGGACCTGTGGACGCTCTATTGGCAAAAATGGCACATATATATCTAAGGTTGTCGTCCTAAGATTCCCATCAGTACTTCTTTGAAACTAGAAGGTCAAGATTTTTTATTTGACCAAAACTAATTCAGAGCCCCAGATAAGCTGCGTATTTGCGTAATTACCCAATTAAAACAATGAAAAAACAAATTAAAATTAAAATCAAGTGTACCAAAAAGCATATGAAATCCCATTTAAGCAATTATTTAAAAAATGTGTGCGTACAAACTCTTTTCCATTATTGCAATCGCACGTTGTCTCTGACTTTCGTAGAATGTAAACAAATCTTCGTCATTCTGTATTCTCCCGGTTAATTAGCGAACCCGTCTAGTAGACGTTACTGGAGTATTTAACAGTATGTTGCTATAGAACAAATAGTAATTTCGTAAACCAGTCCAATATAAAATAAAGGCTAGATCACTACGTGGCTTGGTAATTTTCAAGTGTTTGTGTAAAATGGCGTCCGTCAAAAGAGGTTGTAGAAAGGCAAGTATAAATACATAGCAAAACAAAATTGTAGGGTATTTTGGAATTCCCAAACCATTAGATGTTGACGGGGTTGTTTCGGGAATTATAGAGGAATTAATCGATATATATATTCACCGTCAATTCCAGTTGTTCACAATGTATTAAACAATATTTTGTCATCAGTAACAAACCCGACGGCAATCGTGTTGTTACTTTAACCGTTAGAGACTGGAAAACTAAATATCCGTGGCTAATTGTCGTCAATAATGATGAATTTTTGATGATGATGAACAAATCTGATTCGTGAACTATTCAGCGAAAATAAAACAATCAGTTAAAACATAGTCTGAAGTTACAGTTTATGTTTCCAGCATAAATGGAGTTTCTATGATAGAATTTGCAGCAACTCTGCAGTTCAGGGTGAAAAGGTTCTAGGCCCATTTCCCATGTTTTATCTCGATGGAGGATGAGCCTGGCATGTTCATGCCTGTTAGGCGCCATATAACCTCTCATGTGTTGGTAAGAATTCATGTGAAATAGAAGCCACAACAGAGACTATCATACAACACACAACATAAAGATCTGAAAAGTACACTATTGTAAGAACCTATTTGTACAATTTTGTGTTGATACCCAATTAACAAAACAGTTGATGAGTGAATTACTTTTTTTTATTCAATTGTATTTTAAAATACCCAATTGACAAAAATATAGGTGGGTATTTAAGCAAATCAAGCCAATGCTTATCTGGGGCTCTGTAATGTATATCCCATAACATATTAATGTCATTAACAGTGATGCTTTTAAATGGTTTCCTTTTGTTAGGATGAGGTATTGCGATGAAACTTGCAGTGTAGGCAGCTTATATGAAAAGGAAGCTTGGAATTGCATTTGGGGTCACTGGGATCAAGGTCAAATTATGCATGTTGTAGCAGACCGGATGTGACCTATATTTCATCGAAAGTAGGTCACAGCCAACCAAAATTTTGCACATGATGTAAGATGCATATACGGAACATTATGGTGAGGTCTGGTAAAATCCTGCGAGAAAAAAGCAAGATATGTACTATGTCGCAGAAAGGACTGGACGCAGGCCTTTTTTTCCTTCTAAAACAGGGGCCAAAATTCGGCTACTTCACGATTTAAAATTGGTCATTTTTTCACAATTGTGGCCAATTTTCTCAAAATCGTTTTGTTTTGGATACATTTACATTAGAAAGTTTATCTGAAATGCTGAATAATAGTACATTCGTTTTCGCACTCCAAACAAACGTTATTTTTTTAGTAACAGTGAGCTTGACCTTGACCCCAGTGGCTCCAAATGCAATCCCGACCTTCCTTTCCATATAAGCTACCTACCCTGCAAGTTTCATCGCAACACCTCATTCCTAGGGTTGGATATTGTTAAGCACGAACCGGTCCGATACCGATACTGATACCTACGAAACGATACGATATTTTAACGATACCGATACTGATACCACTTCCCATGTATCATGCTTTTAGCAATGATTTGGTAAGTTTTATACTCAACACTTAATCAAATATATTTATATGGGAGAACTTTGTTAATCATTGTAATATATAAACATTCAAAGCCAGTAAACGGAACTTTGTATTCAAACTTTTTTTTCCAAAATATGTGTAATAAGTTCACTGTTACCGTCAGTTTTCTTCGCGAAATAAGCCCATACGTGGGAATTGCGAACTCTCTTTCCGACATCGACCATTTTCTAATGTTCGCGAAAATAGATGACTTGTTTACATTCGTTACTGCGTGGATTTGTAACTTTTATTTTTAATAATTTATTTATTAATTTTGAAAAATATGGAATAAAATTAACTATAAATGTTTATTATGATATATTATTGATTTTCATCATCTAAAATGAAGGCTAAACAACTTAGAAAGTAATGCAAAACTAAGCCTGACATCGCGCGAGTAGCTCGCCATAACGGGCGGTGTCTATATAAAATGTCAACCTTCAATTTACACTCGCGCTGCCGACGTGTTCGCTTATGTTGTGTTGTTTCGTTACCTGCAATTTGATAAGAATTTCGCATTCATTTTTATGGAAATACCGAGATCGGAGCCGATTCTTTACGAAATGGTATATACCGGTACTTTTTGAAGTAACTATTTGGTACTGTACCTATACCGGGTACCGGTATCCAACCCTACTCATTCCTAACAAAAGTTATTGAGCGGAAACCAGGAGTTTGACCCAAGTTCCCAATATAGCATATTGCATATTAAAACAAGAGGTCAATGACCTTGAAGCTCTACTGATTGATTTTGATTTCAGGAAGAAGTCGCTACAAACTTGTTTTTAGCCGTAGCGGCCATCTTGAATTTCCGGCCGACCTGAAATTTTGCTAGGATCAATTAGACATCAAGAGCAACATTCCTGCCAAGTTTCATGAAAATCCGTCAAGTAGTTTCAGAGGAATAGTCGCTACAAGTTTTCATTATATAACTCTATGTTAACAAAGATGGCCGCTGAAAAAGTCCCATATCAATATCACTTTTGAGTTTTCAAGAAGTAGTCGCTACAAACTTGTTTTTTGAAAACCTATTTTATATTTGGTGGCCATCTTGGATTTCACATCAACATGAATTTTTGCTAGGATCAACTAGACTTCATGGGCAACATCTCTGATCAGTAGAGCTAAAAATTATAGCACATTTCAGAAAATAAAGGGCAATAACTCCGGTGTTACATGTCCGCTCTGGCTGTTTTTTTCAAATCATCCGAGCTTTCATTGATATAAATACACTGGGAAAGTTTCGTAAAGATCAAATACAAAATGAAGGTGCTAGAGTATAAACAAGGCTTAATATGGCATTTTTCAGCAAAACAAGGGCCATAACTCTGGTGTTACTAATTCGATCTCTCTGGTTTTCGAACCCATCCGAGCTTTCATCAATATAAATACACAGCAAAGTTTCATAAAAGTCCGATTAATAATGAAGTCCCTATCGCGTAAACAAGAAAAAGTTAGCGGATGACGGACAACTCCCCATTGCATAAGCTCTGCTGGCCAAAAGTTTAGCTAACAACAGTCACATTTTCAATTGGGAAGAGGCCTTTAACAGGCCTCTGTAACATAAGGTAAAAAATCCCCATCATGGCGAGCAGACGAGTGGACTTTTCGTGCCCTGAAGATTCAATTTATCAAATAACACCCATACAACATGAACAGTTTGCTTTAGCGTCGTCGGTTTTTCCCTAGTATTACATGACATTAAAACTTACATGACACCATTTTGTATGTAAAATCATGATGTCGTTTTTAGTTAAATATAACGTCAGATATGTATATATGCAACTATACATGTAGCATATTTCAAATTTATTATAAGAAATAATACAAAACATTAAATCAAATTTAACTTAAAGAAATTAACCCATCAAGTAATGGCAAAATTATAACAAAACGGTTTATCAAAACTCTGTCCAGGTGTTCAGGTCATATAATTATGTATATGTGCCAAATAAAAGTATAGATTTATTCACGGGTTCTAAAAATACCAGTTTTTGAATATAATCGAGTAAAATAAACAAATTGGTAATTCTTAATTCGACGCTCCAGTTTTGGGGTTTGGTCTGGCTGGTTAAAGCTCTTTATATCGTGTTTAAAGATTTTGGATTCTCAAAATACGTAAGTCATATATACTTTGTCGACAGTAGGTTTAGAAACGGTACACATCTATTGAAAAATGTGCCTGTTTAATGATGACGAGATTGGATCTTTAACTTAACTTATATGCATTTTATAAGATAAAATGCATATAAGATAAGTTAAAGTTCATACATGTATATGATAAACATTTTAAAAGCTCTGTCTGAATATAGATTTATGTGATAGCGATATACCATGCAAGTAAATGGGTTTAAATAACTATCTATAGCCCTTTAGAATAAACACAATATTTGGTCCTCATTTGCATTTTAATACTGCTTTATTGTAAGGCGTTATTACACTCCTAGAAGCCATGTTATGTGATTAAAAAGATTTCAATATTACTCGGCAGAAAGATTAAAGGGACACATGGCAATCTTGATTGTTCAGGGGTAGAATTTAACTGGTTTACCCACTTGCTTGGGATTTCCCTCTGCTACTTTGACTGGTCTACCCAGTTATTATTATACTTCTACTATTATTGTATACAGGTATTAATAACAATAGGCCCACGAGGGCCTGTATCGCTCTGCTGGCTATATGGTGTCCATGGTGGGGTGGGGTGGGGTGGGGGAGAGATAGAAGGATTGTGTGTCAGATATGGCTGTATCAAACTAGTTTTTTATAAAGTGTCTTCAATTACCAAGATATAGGGGAGGGATGTAGTTGGCTCAAGTTTGACTAGCTTTAAAACAAATAAAACTTTCGCTAATATAAACACTCAAACCAAGTTTGACATGTGACCCAGAGGCGAGGTCAAATTTGACCCCAGGGTCACCATTTGAACAAACTTGGTAACGTAAATACAAAATATTAAACTGTTGGCTCTTGTAGTTTCAGAAGAAGATTTTTTTAGTTTTTCCCTATATCAGTCTATGTAAAACAGTCTATTGTGACCCCAGGGTCCAGGGTCACAATTTGAACAAACTTGGTAGAGGACAATAAGCTGATGGTAAATACAAAATATTAAACCTTTGGCTCTTATAGTTTCAGAGAAGATTTTTGAAGTTTTTCCCTATATAATTAAGCCTATGTAAAACTGTGACACCTGGGGCGGGGCCAAATTTGACCTGGTTGAGGATCCCTGATAATAAATAAAAAGTATTAAACCTTTTATCTCTTGTAGAGATAAAAGAGTTGAAGTTCTTCCCTATAACTCTATAAAACTGATCCAACAAGGGCCCCTAAGCTCCCAATTAAAGTAAATGAACGAAGGTTTCTAAAATAAAAATAAAATCAAAAAAATCTGAACCCATCAACAGAGGTTTCTTATAAAAAAAAAATAAAAAAAAATATTTGAACCCATGAACCAATGTTTCTCTTGATTTTTTTTTTAAAAATATGCCTCCAGTGACATTTGAACCAACGACCCCTGTGGTTTCCAGTGTACATTAACAAATACTGAAAAAAGGCCATAACTTTGCTCTGGCTGGTTTTCCAACTCGTCTGAGCTTTCATTGATATCAACAATCTGGCCAAGTATGGGAAAGATCGAATACAAAATGAAGGCGCTAGAGTGTTCACAAGACTGAAAATGGCATTTTTCAATAATACAAGGGCACATAACTCTGGTATTCCTGCTCCGATATAGCTGGTTTTCAAACTAATCCAAGCTTTCATTGATATTAACAATCTTTTAAAGTCTGTTAAAGTCTGGTAAAGATCGGATGACAAATGAAGGCCGTATCGTCTTAACGAGGCAAAATACAGTATTTGTAACTAAATCAAGGGCCACAACTCCGGTGTTACTGGTCTGATCTGGCTGGTTTTTAACTTGTCCGAGCTTTCATTGATATTAACAATCTGGTAAAGTTTGGTAAAGATCTAATGGAAAATGAAGGCCCTATCGTCTTAACGAGGCAAAAATTAACGGACGGACAACTCCTCATCCCATAAGCTCTGCCGGCCTTCGGCCAGTAGAGGTAAAAATACCGATCTACTCTGCTCTGTGGGCCGTTTACTTGAAAAGTTAATGACACCTCCTCTGCAACAGAGCTGTAGATAAGCTGATTTTTTTGAGTATTTTACTCATACTTTCTTTTTTTTTTACAAAAACTCTCAGTTTTTAGAAGTGTGAGTATCTTTACTCATAAAGTTACTATAAATACTCAAAACTTTTAAAACTCTTGAGTATTATATTTGTATAGAGTTTATTCCATATTTACATGATGAAAACTGTTCTAAGCATGGGTCTTATATAAAGAACAAAGGCCAATTTTTTTTTTGTTTTACTTAACATTCATTTAGTCAGAATGGATGTTTCTTTTAAAATATATTAAATGGATTCAAATTCATTTTGGAAGCACGAACTATTTAAAAATGTTTGTTTACTCCGAACATGTTACTTGTTACTCATTCATTTTGAATCTGATGAGTAAATACTCACTGCTGTCAAAAATATCTACAGTAAGATTGTGTTGTAAACGTCAAATGATATCAAACTCCTTTTATTTTCCTGTTTCATTATTTGATCTATCTTGCAATCATGCTAAATTTGTACAGAAAAGATGCAGCAGCACTTTCAGTTTTTTGCGAGTGCTGAAAATTTCAACTCGCATTTGCTCACATCAACTCGTATTTTACAAGTTTGCGAGTGTTAATTTTGGGCCATGTTTGTGTTAATAATTTTTAAATAGTTTTATCTTTATATATTTACATTAATTTTTTATTACTACTTCATTTCTTCATTTTTCATCATTTTTTGCGCACAATATGACCAATTTATGTGTCGACGTGCCGTAAAACACCATTCATTCATTCATTGTTTTAAAACAGTGGCGCCCTGTTAGTTTGTATACATAACATGCACATCTGAAAATTATTATTAATAAAAATAATTACTTGAACATTACAAATATTATTGTTTTTGCATATAAATATATATTTATCACATGGAACTGCTTGTATTCCGTATAATATACCCATTACGTATTTCCTTATATTAACCATGTGTAATATAAGGCGACCGAATCACTCGTCCTATATATCACTCCGCGTATTTACAAACAAGCATGGCGGATTCAAAATTCAAAATTCCAAAATTTCAAAATTCAAAATTCATGTGATAAAAAGGATCTGACACTCGTAATTTCATACAAATTTTATTAAACTCGTCCAGGAATTTGTTATAAAGCTCGCCGGAGGCTTGCTTAATAACAAATTCATGAACTCGTTTAATAAAATTTTGTATGAAATGACAACTCATGTCAGATCCTCTATATATTACTAACTGTTGACTATATTGCACTAATAATAATAATAGTTAAAACAATGACAGAATAACGAAGAAAAAATGAAATCTCTAAATCGCATTTGATTATATATATGTATGCAGATTTAATAAAATATTACAAAATAAAATTGATTAATAAATCACGGTGCTAAATTTAATTCTTGATTAATACTTCAAGATTGCAAGCAGGGCTTCCGTTAACGGGCGTACGGCCGTAAATTACGTCCAAAAATCGTAGTTGTACGGCGAAAATTAACATCAAAGGCGTACAGTGTACTTCTAAAAATTCAAAGTACGCCGCGATTCTATACTAAGGACGTCCGATAATCTGTAAATTACCGATTATAGCCCCGCCCATCTAATCTAATTTCATTTGAGACTGCCGACGTAACAAGTAGTAAAGCAATTAAAACTCATTGGAGCCTGTAATTGACAGGTGAAACCGGTTTTGTCCAGTTTTTATCAAGGGTCACACGCATGGCTGGTGAGAGGAGAGAGTGTTAATTAAATAATTGGCCTAGCCGCGCATTTCACAAAATGAAAGTTTGCAATATAATCTCAATGCCAAATTGCTTAATTTATATTCATTAACCACAAAGTTGAAACTCCTTACACAAACAAATTATACTTTTTAGGCTATTTCTTTTATATCTTTGTGTCATTTTTCTATGTATTTATCAAAGTTACAAATAGTAACGAAGTACTGATAGACAAACAATATTTAATAATCTCTAACCTAGGGGAAAGAACTCTTCGCGAATGGAGACTAAACACGGAAGTGAAATTATCACTGACAAAAACAATCGATAGCTTTGATAATAAATTAAAGAATCTGTTACATTTATTCCTACACTTGACAGTTTTACATACCTTTCATAAATGTATGCCAATTTAAGAGCTTTCCTGGACTGATAAATTGAAAACTGTTTGCAAAATGCAATTCACTGTATAAAACTTGTGGGTGGGGTATGGCACGCAAATTAAGTATTTTTAGTTTGAAACCGTTTATATAATGTCATCAAATATTTTCTTTTATTAACATATAGATGATTATAAATATCCTTTTTTACTTTTTAACAATTTAGATGTGTTGTTTCCCTCACCACCACGCGGAATCACTGACTCAAAGACGGAGTATGAATGCCATGCCCAAACACTTGAACTTCCTAAATTTTCCCCATGAACTTCCAAATTTGATACACAGGAAGTTCGAACTTCCTAAATTTGAACCTTAGTGGAAGCCCTGTTGCAAGGTGTCCCTTTAAGACTACAACCTATTGTAGAACTTTATATTTCAGGCATTAAAAGGGTTAAGTGAAAGCGTTGTAAGTAAGCAAGACATTTTCTACATTTTCAAGAAATGTAATTACAGAAAGGAAGAACTATAAGGGTGTTTCACGGAACACTTGTGTTGCCCGCCGGGTCCTTATTTCAAAGTTATGGCCAGTGATGAGCTTGGCTAGGTTGCAGGTTAAAGTTTTATGAAAAGGGGCATAACTCTGCCAAAATGATAGTCAGTTATTGGACATGTGTAATAACCTTCCTTGAGGTAAGATGAAGATGTGTGTGAAGTTTCATGAACATAGGTCAAATACTTTTCAAGTTATGGTTAAGGTTAGGTTGCATGTTAAAGTGTGACGGACGATGATGGACGACGGACAAAGTGATCCCAAAGTGTCTGCCATGCTACGCAGGCGACACGATAAAGTGACAGAGATTAACATCTATAATTCTACAGACAATAAAAAACACACAAGTTTATGTGTACCTCATTAAAACCAAAGCTGTTTCCTGTGCCCTGTATACCTGAAAACGGTCGTGATAACAAGATTATATAGCCAATATGATTAAAACAACAAAAATAATGGAATAATAAAACAAGATGCATGTTTACTCTTCACAAAGATACAATACCGTAAAATCCCTATTAAATGCACCTCGTGTGAAAAAGAAAATTGAAAAATATAACACCCCATGCAGGGTTCTCAATAAGAACCGGCCGAAATGACCGCTTCAAATGGCATTTGGGCCGGTTCAAAATCGTTCAAAAAAAAGAAAAAGAAAAACAGATGACAGTGACATGGATAGTATACAACATGTGTTATTGAACTTTGTAGAGATAATGGAAAGTATTTGTTGTTGAATTTTGTAGTTATGTGGTGTTCAGAATACAATTTTCAAATGGATATGTGTTGTTGAAGTTTGGTAAATAAATATAATTGTCAACATACTGCACTACCTCTAAATACAGATACAACTACTGCACTGCAGTACTTGTATCTGCATACAGAGGAATATTGCTTATAAAATTGCACTTTAAAGTGTGATTTAAAAGGCATTCAAAATAGCCCAAAGTGCAGGAAATGACGCGCTCAATTACAAAAAAAATCGGGGGAGGACCGCCGGACACCCCACCTAGGCCTGTTACTTTTTCAAAAAGGCCTGTTCAACCAAAAGTTATTGAGAACCCTGCCCATGGGGCATTTAATAAGGATTTTACAGTATATCATGCGTCAGTATTAAACAAGCAATATTCACTCAGATAAAGAAACTGTCCCAGTGTTTAGTATGTAAGTCATGAAGCAGAGAATGTTTGCACTAACATTATGAAAGTGTCTCTTCTCTGAGTCCATCTATCTGTGATGCCTGGATACTACCTACTTAAATGCTCTACTCTGAGTCCAGCTATCTGTGATGCCTGGACACTACCTACATTAAATGCTCTACTCGGAGTCCAGCTATCTGTGATGGCTGGACACTACCTACATTAAATGCTCTACTCTGAGTCCAGCCATCGCTCTACTCTGAGTCCAGCTATCTGTAATGGCTGGACACTACCTACATTAAATGCTTTAATATTAAAAACAGTAATGCTGAAAATTCTTGATTAAATCTTTTTGCTGTCTTTGCAAAAATAGGCATCAAAAATCACAGAACATGTTTCCATTACTATCTTACAAGAAGACAGAACATGTTTTCATTACTATCTTACAAGAATATAGAACATGTTTCCATTACTATCTTACAAGAATATAGAACATGTTTCCATTACTATCTTACAAGAATATAGAACATGTTTCCATTACTATCTTACAAGAATATAGAACATGTTTCCATTACTATCTTACAAGAATATAGAACATGTTTTCATTACTATCTTACAAGAATATAGAACATGTTTCCATTACTATCTTACAAGAATATAGAACATGTTTCCATTACTATCTTACAAGAATATAGAACATGTTTCCATTACTATCTTAAAAGAATATAGAACATGTTTTCATTACTATCTTACAAGAATATAGAACATGTTTTCATTACTATCTTACAAGAATATAGAACATGTTTCCATTACTATCTACAAGAATATAGAACATGTTTCCATTACTATCTTACAAGAGTGTAGAACTTCATTCCATTACTATCTACAAGAATATAGAACATGTTTCCATTACTATCTTAACAAGAATATAGAACATGTTTTTATTACTATCTTACAAGAATATAGAACATGTTTCCATTACTATCTTAACAAGAATATAGAACATGTTTTTATTACTATCTACAAGAATATAGAACATGTTTCCATTACTATCTTACAAGAATATAGAACATGTTTTCATTACTATCTTACAAGAATATAGAACATGTTTCCATTACTATCTTACAAGAATATAGAACATGTTTTCATTACTATCTTACAAGAATATAGAACATGTTTCCATTACTATATTAACAAGAATATAGAACATGTTTTTATTACTATCTTACAAGAATATAGAACATGTTTTCATTACTATCATGTTTCCATTACTATCTACAAGAATATAGAACATGTTTTCATTACTATCTTACAAGAATGTAGAACATGTTTTCATTACTATCTTACAAGAATATAGAACATGTTTTCATTACTATCTTACAAGAATATAGAACATGTTTCCATTACTATCTTAACAAGAATATAGAACATGTTTTTATTACTATCTACAAGAATATAGAACATGTTTCCATTACTATCTTACAAGAATATAGAACATGTTTTCATTACTATCTTACAAGAATATAGAACATGTTTCCATTACTATCTTACAAGAATATAGAACATGTTTTCATTACTATCTTACAAGAATATAGAACATGTTTCCATTACTATCTTAACAAGAATATAGATTATGTTTTCATTACTATCTACAAGAATATAGAACATGTTTTCATTACTATCTTACAAGAATGTAGAACATGTTTCCATTACTATCTTACAAGAATATAGAACATGTTTTCATTACTCTCTTACAAAAATATAGAACATGTTTTCATTACTATCTACAAGAATATAGAACATGTTTCCATTACTATCTTAACAAGAATATAGAACATGTTTTTATTACTATCTACAAGAATATAGAACATGTTTCCATTACTATCTTACAAGAATATAGAACATGTTTTCATTACTATCTTACAAGAATATAGAACATGTTTCCATTACTATCTTACAAGAATATAGAACATGTTTTTATTACTATCTTACAAGAATATAGAACATGTTTCCATTACTATCTTAACAAGAATATAGAACATGTTTTTATTACTATCTACAAGAATATAGAACATGTTTCCATTACTATCTTACAAGAATATAGAACATGTTTTCATTACTATCTTACAAGAATATAGAACATGTTTCCATTACTATCTTACAAGAATATAGAACATGTTTTCATTACTATCTTACAATAATATAGAACATGTTTCCATTACTATATTAACAAGAATATAGAACATGTTTTTATTACTATCTTACAAGAATATAGAACATGTTTTCATTACTATCATGTTTCCATTACTATCTACAAGAATATAGAACATGTTTTCATTACTATCTTACAAGAATGTAGAACATGTTTTCATTACTATCTTACAAGAATATAGAACATGTTTTCATTACTATCTTACAAGAATATAGAACATGTTTCCATTACTATCTTAACAAGAATATAGAACATGTTTTTATTACTATCTACAAGAATATAGAACATGTTTCCATTACTATCTTACAAGAATATAGAACATGTTTTCATTACTATCTTACAAGAATATAGAACATGTTTCCATTACTATCTTACAAGAATATAGAACATGTTTTCATTACTATCTTACAAGAATATAGAACATGTTTCCATTACTATCTTAACAAGAATATAGATTATGTTTTCATTACTATCTACAAGAATATAGAACATGTTTTCATTACTATCTTACAAGAATGTAGAACATGTTTCCATTACTATCTTACAAGAATATAGAACATGTTTTCATTACTCTCTTACAAAAATATAGAACATGTTTTCATTACTATCTACAAGAATATAGAACATGTTTTCATTACTCTCTTACAAAAATATGGAAAATGTTTCCATTACTATCTTACAAGAATATAGGACATGTTTCCATTACTATCTTACAAGAATATAGAACATGTTTCCATTACTATCTTACAAGAATATAGAACATGTTTTCGTTACTATCTTACAGCATTAAGGAACACGTTTCAGTATTACCTTACAAGAATATAGAACACATTTTCATTAAAAGAATACAGAACATGTCTTTATTATTATTATCTTAAAAGTAACCAAAGCCGAATATCAGTATTGATTGATAAAATTACATACCTTCCATCCCAAATTTTCAAAGAATGTTGCAAGTCGTGCCTGTCCTGTCGTCTTTCCACCACATGGCCCTGGAGAAAAACAATTAAAGAGTAAATGAATATAGTGTATACACAGAGCTTTTTTTCCAGTTCATAGAGACCGAAATTCGGCCTCTTACCCTACCTACTTTTCACCACGGCACCTCTTTGGCTGAAAAAGTTCTCCTAATGTAGAGTAAAAAAACAAAAACGGGCATTTTTTTAGTAACAGTGACGTTGACCATAAAAGCAATCCTACACTTGCTTTTCATATAAGCCACCTACACACCAAGTTTCAGGCCAATATCTCATTCCTAATTAAAGTTAATGAACAGAAACAGTTCTTCTTTTTTCAGTAATAGTGAACTTGACATTGAACCCAGTGACCCCAAATGCAATCCCAAGCTCCTTTTCAAATAAGCTACCTACCGATAAAGTTTCATTACAATAGCTCATTCCTAAGTCTATTTTTAGTAACAGTAACCTTGAACCCAGTGACCCAAAGTGCAATTCCAAGCTTCCTTTTCATATAAGCTACCTACCTATAAAGTTTTAACTCCAATATCTCATTCCTAACTAAAATTAACAAGAGCGCCGCCTAACGGGGCATTATACGCCCTTTCCTTAAAAGGTTATTATGCTTGTTTACATTAAACCTATTTTTTTTACAACGATTGTGAAACAAGCCTATGGCCAATATAAATCATTCTTGATGGGTTATTATGTTAAAAGCATTTCCTAGGTTCGAGGAACATGACCTTGACCTTCGACCTTCTAACAAAAAATGCTTCATGTTGGTGGGTATTACACTTTAAAAGGGTTTGTGACCTTGACCTTCTGACCCCCCTAACAATAAGGTTCTTTCAACATGGGCAATGTACTTGTGAAAAATCACGAGTGTGAATTTCCATACAAGACCATGGTGATCTCGACTTTTGACCTACTGACCCAGTGATGTTAAACTGATTCATTTATATTGTGTACAAAAGTTTTTTCTCCATACGAAATTATGTACCAGTACCTATCCGAACTACTATGATACCGCACATTTCCGGACAGAAAATATCGTCGCAAATTCAGAAGAAATATCGGCAAATCAATCACAAACTTTTTTTCATGCATTACGGTACTTTGTTTTCAGTGCCAAAAGGTCAAAAAAATGAAAATGCAACTCTAATTATTATTCGTTGGTATCATTTATAATCACCTCAGGTCAATTATCTTCAACTTCGATCACTTTTTCAATCAAGTGTCAACCATATTTTCAACACGCATTAGTCTGACTGTAACGGAGGCTAAGATTGGTCAGTTGTTTAGCTATACGCGATCTCATTGAATAAGGCGTGTATATTCGCAGTAGTCTAATTTATAAACAAGAATGGCGAGGTGCGAAATTTACCTCGAGGGGATATCAAGCATGCTCCCTGCAGCTGGGATGGATCAAAGCAATTAATATAATCCCTTCCCAGCGACGGCGGGTAACTGATTGATTAAAATATTATATTTGCTGCGCTGTTTGGCGCACAATAAGATCAGTGACGATGGGCCATTTGTAATTTTATGCGACCATGGCGCAAGGCACGTGCCTATCCAAATCAGTGATGTTAAACCATTATCAGCACACATATTTGAGATGGAAATAAATGCTATTTTGATATCAAATGCCAGTTATCACATCTTTTTAAAAACACCAATATAACCGATTCGTTATTTTTAAAAATTGCTTATTAATGAAAGAGGAGTTTTAATCCAAAAATCAGTACACATTTCACTTTTTAAAGAAGAAATGAGTCCTTTTTATCCTATTTCAATACACTAATTTTCAAACAAAATGAACGTTTACTTAAAATCCAAGACCAGTAGCCAAATCTATACAATAATGCCATTTCAAACAATTCATCATTTTCAACATATTGCGGTAAATAAAGGAGTTTGATTTTAAAATGCGTACACATTTGACGTTTTAAAAATGAATGCATCTTATCTGCCATATAACTGGTACACTCTTGCATACCGTAGAATATACTGGGTAGGACCAGTACTGTACACGTCCCGCCATCCGTAAGAATTGACACTTCCTCACTTACAAGTCAAGCGCAGTACTACTGGAGTGCGTGGTTCACTCCCGTGGTTGTGGAGTGCATGGTTTAGATCGAAAGGTTGTGGGTTCGATACTCGCCATAGCCATGATGGTATTTATCCTTGAGCAAGATAATCCACATTGCTTAGTACTGGTTCTACCCAGGAAACCTGCACATAATCTTCGAAAGGGGGTGTTGCAGTATCAATAGATAGATATTGTATCGCTGCAGAAGAAGCTTTTATGGCCATATTGGTTGAGCATCACGTTTACATGCAATTGTTCCGAGTTCACACCCCATTGTCCAGTTTGTCCTTATATCTGTAGGTACTTTTGGTTCCTCTCAACTGCCCAAAATGAAAAAAAAAGTAAATTTAGTTTTATATGTGATTTTGTTGGAGTTTGTGCATGTTTTGCATATCATTTTCAGGGTTTGACATTAACGGTTGTCCGCTTGTCCGATGCCATGCAGATTCTATTGGGGACAAGTTAATTGTCCGAGGCAGTGTATTAGCCAGCCAACCGTGCAGCCGTCTTTTACACGGCCGCTTTTGAAAAAGCGCGGCCAATATTTGGGTGAGTGGGTGGGGTAAAAAAAAAGATGTTATGTTTTGTATACATTTATAGAAGAAATATGATCTAAAATGTATTTGTTTCACCTTTTAATATCTGTAAAAATAAATTACCCAAGAGACACCCACTTGTTGCGACCACTTGTTGCGACCACTTGTTGCGACCACTTGTTGCGAATTGGTGTGTAGCAAGTGTTAGCAAATTATTTTGCACACCCTGTTTGCATTTTTGCACACCCAGTTCTTGAATTTCTGCCTAATACACTGGTCCCAGGTGACCTGTCCGACGGACAACTAAGTTTTATATCAAACAATTTTAATTTTACATCTTTAAAAATGAAAAATCGCAAGTGAAAAAATGTGTCAAGACATCGTCGAGCACCTTATAAATGATGAATACAAACTCTCTTGTTTTCATTGGTTGAGGCGTGACTTTCCTGTAATTACGAGAAAAAACGAATGAAAACTCGCTCATTTCCGTATATCATCGGAAATACTGCTCGTAGGTATTTCCAAAGATACAAACGTCGATTCGATGGGTTGGTTTATTTACCCCCGCAAAGTACCGCGTAAACTGTAACAAAAATCGGAAATGGATCGATTTTAAACATATTTTTGTTTAAATTTTATAGTTAAATATAAAAATATTTTGTAATTAATTGCGTACAAATCGTACAAACTCGCTCATTTTCGTAGATCATCGGAATAACGAGCAGCATGCTGGTTCTATGGGCGCCACCATTGTTTATTACACGTGATTGAACTCACATGACCGAAAAGTAGTATCCAAGTTGGCGTCTATTCCTTTCCAATATTATTTTTGAAAAAAAAATGGTTGAGGCAGTTCGGATCGCTGAGTTACGAGTTTTGTTTAACCAAACAATTTTACGGACATGTGCGTAGACGGTAGGTGGCGTATTTTAAACCATATTTTCTCACAACATTATCAAGCAATGACCTAATTTGACCTTGAAAAATAAATAGTCTTTGTCACCCAGGCGTATGCAATCTGCTCATAAAAGGTGGACATGCGGCTGGGTGATCGAGTCTAGAAAATAAACAAAATAATGTGGCAATATCTGTCAGTTGAAAAAACAAGAGGCCCAAGAGGGCCTGTGGACGCTCTACTGGCTAACATGGCTCTTATAACATCAATGAAGCGAGTGACTGCCATTTACGTTTGTTTGAAAGTTTCGGGCAAAAAAACAGCTTTTTGACTAAATCAAGGGCCATAACTAAAGAATCTGGTAAAGTTTGGTAAAGATCAGATGAAAAATGAAGGCCATACCGTATTAACGAGGCAAAATATAGCATTAATTTTTAACTAAATCGAAGGCGCTATCATCTTAACGAGGCAAAATATATCATTTTGAAGTAAATCAAGGGCCATAACTCCGATGTTACTGGTCCGATATGGCTGGTTTTCGAACTTGTCTGAGCTTTCATTGATATTAACAATCTGATAAAGTTTGGTAAAGATCGGATGAACAATGAAGCCCCTATAGTCTTAACGAGGCAAAATATAGCATTTTAACTAAATCAAGGGCCATAACTCCGCTGTTACTATTCCGATATGGCTGGTTTTTGAATTTGTCCAAGCTTTCATTGATATTAACAATCTGATCAAGTTTGGTAAATATCGGATGAACAATGAAGCCCCCATCGTCTTAACGAGGCAAAATATAGCATTTTTAACTAAATCAAGGGCCATAACTTCGCTGTTACTGGTCCGATATGGCTGGTTTTCAAACTTGTTCGAGCTTTCAACGACATTAACAATCTGATAAAGATTGGTAAAGATCGGATGAACAATGAAGCCCCTATCGTCTTAACGATGCAAAATATAGCATTTTTAACTAAATCAAGGGCTACAACTCCGCTGATACTGGTCCGATCTGGCTGGTTTTCGAACTTGTCCGAGCTTTCATTGATATTAACAATGTGGTAAAGTTTGGTAAAGATAGGAAGAAAAATGAAGGCCCTATCGTCTTAACAAGGCAAAATTTAGCAATATAGCATTATTAACTAAATCAAGGGCCATAACTCCGCTGTTACTTGTCCGATCTGGCTGGTTTTCGAACTCATCCGAGCTTTCATTGATATTAACAACCTGTTAAAGTTTGGTAAAGATCGGATGAAAAATGAAGGCCCTATCGTCTTAACGAGACAAAAGTTAACAACGGACGGACGACGGACGGACGACGGACGGACGGACGACGGACAACTCGGCATCCCATAAGCTCTGCTGGCCTTCGGCCAGTAGAGCTAAAAACAGAAAAATGACAATGATCTTGTTTTTTTTATCACTTTTACATGAAGTGCGGGGACAAGTAAATTTGGCTGGGGACAAGTCAATTTTTAAAGTTTTTACTTGTCCAAGTGGCCAAAAAAAGTTAATGTCAAACCCTGATTTTAAGCGTCTTCAAACCAAGATTTTGAAAATAATAATGTTCTTGCACAATTTTTATTATTATTATTATTTTGTAAAAATGTAACCGTAATTTGGGCATCATACGACGGAATCGTCCGTATCCAGAAAAAATTGCAATATTATCATTTTTTTTGCGATTTCGGAAGTGCCAAATAACATACACCGGAAATGATAACCTAAAAAGTAGGTCCCACGTTGCAGGTGCAGGTCGTAAATGTGAAAATATTAAAGGATGTAGTAACTGTGTAATATTTATACAAAATTAGGATGCGTATGATCTAAAATAAACACGGAAATAGGAAACATTATTAAATTTGAAAAAAACTCCCCATCTTACCCGATGAGTTTGAGAAGACTATTTCTGGCGTAAGAATACAATTTCGCCAAAACAGAGACTGAGTCAGAGTGAAGCCACAAAATTATTGTAAACAAACGTCGGCGAACCTATAAATAAAGCGACATCTTATGTCACTTAAACGCGTGTATTTGGTTAATATGAATCACCACTGTCTAGGGCAAAAAATGGCGACATGCAGTTCAACATCAGGGCTTTTTTCAACAAAATTGGGAAGAGGCCCAGGCCTGTCCATTTTGGGAAAAAAGAACGGGCTTATTTCTCATTTTGGGAAAAATACAAGGTTTCATAAATTAAGTAAATATGACATTAATATACTTTATTTATATTGTCATCCATTATTTACCATAATTATTAACTTTTCCAAGTCGTAATTTACTTAGCAGACAAAAATACACTGCTGAATTCATGCTTTTTCTCAAATTCTGAGAGACTGCTGTTTCCGATTGGGAAATATTTCTGCCACAGTTGGGAAAAAACAGTCCAATTTTCTGTTGGGAAGAGGCCCTTTACAGGCCTCTGTTATATAAGGTAAAAAAGCCCTGAACATGAGGTCACTTTCGAGGTCAAAATACGTAATGTTATAGTAGTTGGCATGGGATTTTCGGCTTGGCACAGCCTTCAGTATATCAAAACAGAATTATTTTCATTAAATGAATTTTCATTTATTTCTCATTTTGAAGTAATTTATCTTGAGATTCCGTTGTATGATGCCCAAATTACGGTTACATTTTTACAAAATAAAAATTGTGCAAAAACATTATTAGGCCAAATAAAATTATACCTGAGTTTACTGTAACCCGACCGACCCACTGAAAACACCCCCTACTCCTTTTTTTTTTTATTGAATTTTTAAAAAAAAAATTATAATTATGTTCACGCCATCACGGACCGACTCATGTGCTCATTGTCCTGCTGTTGGAACTGACCCTCTTCCGGACTTGCGAAATGTAAATTAAACTGTTTTACCCCTTTGCAATAATTGCAAGTGATTGGGAAAAGAGCCAGTTGTTGCCATGCCTTTTGGGAAACAATAACACATACACAATTTCATATTGTTATCTATTGTAGTTTTTAAAATACCACATTTTCCCATTCATCAAATCTCATCGCCACCTTAAATTAACTTCGCCAAAAAATAAAAAAATAAAAAAAAATAAAATGCCTACCCACAGACATATTAATAAACAGATAGGAAACTTCCTATCTAAACCAGTGAAGTAACCAAAATATCACGTGGCACCTTGACTTTTCCTTCTATCTTCTCTCTCAATTATTCACCGATTTTGATGAGAATACATCCAAAAGATTCAAAGTGAATAGCAAAATGGTATTATAATAATTCATGTTTATTTTCAAAATAAGAAATTGTATAAAAAAAATGTTTAAAGTTTAAAATGTCATCATTTTTCGCTTTTCTCTTAAAAATCTATGTTTTGACATAGTCAAAGTTTCCATCAAACTCCTTTTTTGTTCTCAATGTAAGAGAAAACAAAATACTATCATTGGAAGGACAGTTAAATTTGTGATGGTATTTGGCTTGAATCAAACTAGTATCTATAAAACACTTCATGATATGCATGTTTAAAGTTGGGAAATATTTTGTGAAATTTTCGAACTGTGCCACTTGAAATTTACTCAATTTTCATAGTGTCCAATCTATTTGTTATTAGGTCTGTGGCCTACCTACCTACCCAATTTTTTTCAGCAATGTTACAGTAAACACAGGTATAATTTTATTTGGCCTAATATTTTCAAAATCTTGTTTCGAAGACGCTTAACATGATATGCAAAACATGCACAAACTCCAACAAAATCACATATAAAACTAAATTTACTTTTTTTTCATTTTCGGCAGTTGAGAGAAACCTTAAACTGACAGGAGAATAGTTTTACCTATAAGGCTACTGTATATATCCTGAAATATCCTCTTTCAAGTAACCTCTATAGGCAGCATAATCTTGTTAGTTTACAGAAAATGATCACTCTCAGAGCTCACACTTCTTTTTTTTCCTTTTTTTTTTAAGTCGACGTCGATGATGCAATATCCAAAATGTAAACAAAAACACGGACATGCGCTTTAAAGTTGAACTTGAAGTTCTTTTCTGCAGACAGCAGACGATACAACCGTGGAGGTAAATTCTTCAAGACACTTACCTCCTGTCAGTACAACTTTGTACACCTTGTTTTTGTTGTCACCTATATCCTGCGACATCCTTTGCTTCTTTTTGCCCACACGTGTCACCTTTGTAGTACCTCGTGGACTCCCCAACACATAATTTCTAAGCGGTAATATCCAACGTGAATACATTGAAGATCAACACATTGGAAACACACCAATATATCAAAGTAATCCGAATATTTGTATATTAATTATAATACTACCAAAAAGAACCCGAACGAACCGACCGTGGTGAAAAAGAACACGTACGTAGCCTGAAAAAAACCCCGGTGAAATACACTCTTAATCTCGTCTTATATAAGTTAACACCATTACCGCCTCTTACAATATTTATCATTGAAGTACAGTTTTGTTATCACTGATTCGTTCGTTTTTGTACATAACGTTACTGATATGACACTTGATGTGAAATCCATATCATCAAATCCGTATCACCCCGCAGCGTGATAGCCTGCGGGATGATAACCAGGAATTGATTTACTTTGAGTATGGACATAGACACATATATGTCCATGGTATGGATGAATGTCCTACAGATGAACACACATTAATATATTTATCAGATAATATAAGATAATGTTTATTCAGAAAGCTACATAAATGTAACATACAATTGTTATTATAGTGCAAGAAAAAGAGGTATTAACAAATACAAATAAAAATACAAAGCACAAAATAATGCTAAGTTCTATCACAGACCTAATAACAATATGGATTGTAAAAGCTTTAAAAACTTGCCGCATTTGCCTTTTTCTATGAGTTTTATAAATAAAGCAGGATGCAACACAGAGTAGAATGCCCTCTTGAGATCTAGAAAACAGGCATATAACTTTTTTGATTGATTAAACCATGGATATATATGTACATCTATGATTTAACTGTTTATTGATAATGGTTTTCAATTTAAATATGTGGTCAGAGGTTCTGCATCCTTGTTTAAATCCGATTTGTTCATTAGGACATTATTTTCAAGCATAAACTTTTCTAATCTACTACTAAGTATGCTATTGAATAGTTTCCCTAGACAACTAATTATCGCTATGCCCCTATAATTACTGGGGTCTTGTGGACTACCGGATTTATAAAGTGGCACAACAAAACCCTCTGACCATAACTTGGGATAAGTTTCATTTCTTAAAATGAAGTTAAACAGTTGAAGTAGACATGGTGATAGGCAAACAAATCATGTTTAAGCATCTCATTTAAAATACTATCATAGCCACTTGATTTGCAGTTACGTAACCTCTGACATGCTGAAGTAATTTCTTTAATAGTCATATATATATACATCTAAAACATCATTTGGTAATGGCGGCGTAGTAGATTCAACGATATTGGTAAAGTAACGAAATTTATCTAAATGCTCACATTTAATGGTGTTTAGGGTTTCAAAATAATTCTTCCACGATAGGGAATCAATGTTGGCAGGTGGTTCCTCTGTGTTATCATCTTTCAAGAAGTTGATTAAGCTCCAAAACTCTTTAAGATTTGAACCTTGAACAGCGTTTATTCTGTCCATAAGGTTATTAAAGTCGTTTTTACGCTTATTTTTACGCAATTTTAAGTATTGTTTGTTTAAACAAAAACATTTATGTCGCAGTTCTTTTTACAAAATGAGTCAAGTGTTTTTCTAAGTTTAGCAATGAAGTGTCAAACCATTTGTTATGACAATGACGACGGTTGTTATGTGCTCTATTTGGTTTGTCCTTTAAAGTAGATGTGGCTACATCTGTAATCAAACTGTTAAACTTATTATTAGCATCAGTAAAATTAGGGTTTATATAAAAAAAAATTGCCACAAAATGTGTATGAACACAATTCATTTTGAAAATGAATAACAGACTGAGGATTCCAAATGAACCTAACAGGCAGGGGACGAAGATTGCTCTCTGTGTTTCTGTTCTCATTGTAATTGACCGAAATAACTGCAGAGAGTAGGCAATGGTTAGATAATGATTTTTTAAAATCATTTACCTTCATGCATACAACATTGCTTATAAATTCTTCACTAGTAATTACGTAATCAATGAGCCGCTGCCTAAAGGGCAATGTAAAGTCAGTTTATCCTGCAAGTCAC
>JAWPHD010002523.1:0-252993 GCA_037043455.1 Cyrtodaria siliqua | reverse complement strand
TGTTAATTGTACTGTGATAACTTGAGGTGAATTACAAAGCAACGATGTTATTATAATATAAATAAAAGGGTATATTTAATATAAAAAAAATGGATATACCTAGTACGTAAAAACTTTTCTTTTGCAAAACGAAAACCTATTTGGAATTCTACAGAATCTGATATTTTGAAATTTTTATAATAGTTACCTTATTGACTTCATAAAATGCTTTGTATCCTCCCTCTAGAAGATATACCTCAGGAAAATTCAGCCTCGGATAACTGTCCTTGTTGAGGATTCGGTCCAAACTCCGTAAGAAACGATACCTGTAATGGTAAATATCATTGAATGTCTATTATAGTTTCAATGGATTGAAATAAACAGCTTAACGTAGCTATCACGCCAGCCACAGCCCAATTTCACAACATATGTACACCATTCCTAAACACACTGACGCCATGGTACATGTATATACATAACTTGCATGTTCTCTACCATGTCTACAGACACAATATAAACGGCTTTACTCAGCCAGGCCAAATCCCACAATGTCAAGTTAAGAGTTACCAACCCATAATTCATTTTAAGCACATTCAATTACAGGTAAGAATAAATATATACTTGTAATCGGCAAATATACATTATTACATGATCTAAACACCTGGATAGAGTTTTGATGAACAGTTTCTTAGTGTAATTTTGCCTTTTATTGGCGGGTAAGATTATTTAATGCAAGTATTCAATTACATTTTATTTTGTTCAATGAAACTGCTTTGAAACAAATATTATCAAATTTTTTTCTCAAAAAGAGATTAAAATGTAGAGATATGATATTTTATGAAACTAGTTCATATACTTACATTTTCGGACCACGCTCAGATGAAAACTCGCAGTGGAATATGAGCACGTGATTCGTATGAGATGTCACTTCCGTTCCATGGAGAAATTTCTCTATTGAATCTTTTTTGTACAAGTTTATAGCCCCCTGAAAATAACAAAACAAACTTTTATACGACTATTTATTGCTTGCCAAACAGTGGAATAAGATGCTGGTTATAAAATTTGTACTAGTTTAAAACTGGTATATTATTAATATTCAGCAATGTCCTTAATCGAGGCTAATGATAAATTGAACAGACAATCGTTTTCTTGCTATAAAGTGTTGACAAGTTTGACGAATAATAACTTTAGACAATGACGTTTTAATTCAATTTACCTTGATATGACCACCATCGTATTCATACGGATATCTGCAATCGATTACTGTTACTTGGTCTATATCGTTGTCATGGCTACCACTTAACAAGTCCTTCATCTGAAATAAAAGGTATTTTATATGATTATATATATATATACTAAGGATACTATTTTTTAAAATATTGTTTTATTAATTCAACAGATTTTGAAATTTGTCAATAGTACACCAAATGTGAATGCTGCATTACATTTGAATATCCCCGTCTTATTTTCAGCACTCGCTGTATGCCTTCTCCTATTTTCCTTTAGTATGAACCATAGATTAAGCTTCTGTTAAAATTTTAGCATTTCAAATACTGTGTCTATGACATTCATAACTAACCGTGTGTGGTGTAATGGCATTGAGGTCACTGTGTTTCCCGGGAATTGTGGGTAGACTGTTGACACGAGATCCGTCTGCCACAAGGTCCGAGTCCGTGGATAATCTGTCAACCGCCTGTATGATACTTGACATTGGACTGGGACAGTGATACGCTTGATGGTCCATTGCATCACTCAGTTTCCGGCGTTTCGTTGATGAAGTCAGTGCTATGTCGTCCAGAGACTCTAGACGGCGCTTGGAATGTACATTGAGATTTTGAGTACTAACAATATAACGACGGCAACTGTCTGGTTTCCGTTGAGAGAAGACTGTTTCAAGCTGTTTTAAAAGAAAATAACATTGTTTAACGATCAGGCCTTTTCATACTAATATCTGAATTATTTAAACATAACACTTATTTTAAATATACATTATTTACAAGTTATATCTAGCATAACTTCAGTGCAAATATTAAGATTTCCTTTCAGAACAGATTAACGACATGTAACGTCATTTGACACCGCTGTCATATACTTAAACACAGGCATAATAACGAGTAGCATTTCTGTGCCTAAAATCACAGGTAGCTGTATCAGTGTTGGGAACTAAAGAAAAATGTATCAAAATATATAAATAATAAGAGGAAAAGATGAACATGTTATTTGTTGAAAACAAGTTTTCCTGAAAAATATCTATTTATAGACTACAATACTCTGTGATAAGTTTTCAGGAAAGTATTAAATCTGTTGTTCTTTTAATTTTATCTCTATTTTTTATTGAGTTCCCAACACTAATACAGATACCTGTGCCTAAATCATTAATAATAATTTAAATACAATAAATATAACTACTGCATAATAAACTTACATCATCCATTCCTAAACCAGAATAGTCACTAATGTAGTTTGAGCTATCTTCCTTATTCGAAGTCGTCTCTCTCCAAAAGTTGTCTAATATGTTTTGGTTAGTATATTCTGATGATTGCGACATCATGGCGTCGTCGAAATACAGGTTATTCCTGAAAGATGGGTAACGCTATTTACAAAGACATCGAGTAATAAAATACAGTGTAATTATAGATATAAAATAGGCAAAATGCAGTATCTTCAGTATCTACTCGAGTGTTTAAAGCATTGGATTTGTATCTTATGTCTTTTAATAATATATTGTAATACTAATAATATAATATAATAATTTTGTTTGCAGTTGTGTTTGCTTGTGGTAGCAGTAAACAGTTACCTACAAACACATACAACTAAACACTGTAGCGTCTTTAAACCTGACAAAAGTCAAGAGTTGTGAGATACTCGTTTCAACGAACATTGTACAATAACACAAACCTTCCACTGTGTGATGAAGTCCTTTTTGTTGTCCTAGGATCTGACATGTCAAATGATACGGGAGGCATTTTCTTGTTCTAATTGAATCTGATGTTTACCTTTGTTAGAGATTTACTTTTATGGTGAAAACACGTTCTCCTTCGTATTATATAGGCAAACATTTGCAATGTAAAGTGTTCACTCAGTTGGCCATGATCATCTAGATCTTGTATTCACGCCTGTCAACACCATCGGGTGAGATGAATACATCAAAGCCCGAACAATTAATCGATAATAAACTAATTATTGTTTGGCTTTGTTAAAATGATTAGTAATCATTACCCATCAATATTATTTGTTTTCTTTCAAACACGACCGCAGTTTGCCATAAGGAAATAAAGGCGGAGCTGTAAATAATTATTTTCATAAAAAAAAAACAATCTTAGATCAATAAATAAAGTATCATAGTTCGGTGGGAAACAGCATGCGATGAAAAAACAATCAGTTCCTTATTAGGTTCGAATCGGTTACCGTGATCTATGAACCAGTTTATTATTTGGCACAATAAAACATGCTTATACGACATGAAATGGTGCAGACATTTTGAATTATCATAACAAGAATTGATAATTAAGCTATTAAAATCCCGCTTTTTCCATTTTGCCGACTATATGACATCTAGGTCTTTTCTCATCCAATAGTGATGTATGCAGTTGCGAAATCAAAGTCAAAGCGTTTATTTCTTATCTGATGGGCATACGGAACAGGGAGAACCGGTTCCTAATTTCCAGTTCCAAGTTCCCATTTTCGTTTCGAATAAGGAATTGCAACATGGAAGAACTTTATTCATCGTATTAATTATCTTTCTCCCTCTCTTTCCTATAACTAACAAATGCTAAACAAGCTAAACGCAGTGTTGCAGAATTTAATCAAATTTCAAATAAACTGCCAGTGTCATATTTAAAGTCGCTATCCCGCCAACAACAACCACATTTTACAACATGTGTACATTGTTTCTAATCTACTGACGACGAGGTATATATATAACATTCATATTTTGAGAATCAAAACTATATAGGCACAATATAAACGGGTTTATTCATATCTGTATAGTCTTTCAAAAGGAAAGTTAATTCAATATTAAATAAAAAGTAACTCTTCTTCACGGGTTTAACCAGCCAGACCAAACCCCAAAACTGGGGCTTCGAATTAACAGTTACCAAATCCAGGGAGTACGTTATAGGGAGGATAACGTACTCCCTGACCTGAGATGTAAATAAAGAATCTGTTCTGTACAGCATTCATAAGATTGCATAAATTTACTACATCAACTGTTTAATGTTCATAATATTTGCTTGGAAATCAAAGTGCAGTTCATAGCGAGGTCGTCTTAAGTCTGCCATGAAATGAAAAGTGTTCACTCAATCGGGCATGACGGCACAATCTCGATCTGGTGTTCACGCCTGTCAAGACCATCATGTGAGATAAATATATCAAAGCAAGAATAATTAATCGATAATAGCCTAATTACCGTTTGGCTTTGTTACTATGATTAGTAATCATTAGCCATCAATATTGTTTGTCTGCGTTTACGACCGCAGTTTGCCAATAGAAACTAAAGGCGGAGTTGTACACGCCTTTTTGATATCACTAAAGATCGTTTTACAGATGGCTAAACAAGAATTGTTGTTGAAATTATTATTTTTTTATAATTAAACGCAAGTTAAAAAAGGCATGGCGGCACTAATCTTACAAATGTTGGTTCACCAACTTCCGTTTTTTTATGAAATATATTTATATATATATATATATATATAAAAATGTAACATTGATATTGAAAATATCTTTAAATCGTGATATATTTTGATGTAGATTTTTTAGCATCTCATTTTCATATGAGCTTAATTAGAATATCTAACCAATGAAATTAGGATATTGCCTCGTCTTGTTTAAACTTCAGTTTGAGTTCCGGTCTATATCAAGCACTTCCGGTTATGCCCAATGATGCCGTTTTATTATATAGAGTTTAATTACCAATGTTTTTGAGATACGGGAAATATCTCCCGAGGTAGAGAAATGGCCCCGATATTAAAACGAGTGCGGAGCACAAGTTCTTATATCGGGGCCATTTCTCTACCGAGGGAGATATTTTTAGTGTCTCAAAAACACTGGTTATTAAACTATATATTACATAATTTAAAATGATGTTTGATTAATATTTCTAATGATTCACGCCTTTTTACACCAGTTTGCACGAGAAAGCCAAGACGAAGTTACGTCATCCAAGACGACGTTACGTCATACAAACAAAACAAGTGGAACCGGAACTCTTCGTTAATTTCCGTAATCGTTATTTTCCTAGTGGCGGAATCTGACGACGACGTCCGTAAAACAATCGGAACGTCATTTGGCATTCCCGCCACTGACGGAAAAGGCCGAGCAATGTTCCGTACTGGGAAATATCTCCCACTCCCACTGGGAGATATCTCCCAGTAGAGCAAACGAGTAGATATAGCTTTTCTATTCCCAGTATTTCCTATACAAATCGCAGACAAATATGTAATATTACGTCTTATTATTATTCGATTCTATTGTAAGAAATCACAAAGCCTATTTCAAACATTGGTTTTGAAAAACACTCTTGAATATCATATAGTTTCTTCTCTGAAGTTAGAAAGAGATATTTTCTCGACTAAATTCTAAAAATTAAAAAACATATTTTATTAGTTAGTGTAATTATTTATAATTTATTAGCAAACATTTTGAAAGTACAAACATTATTAAAACTAACAATGAGAGAAAGATTGCTGGCTTCTTTCTTCCTTTAGACCCTATTTTAACTATTTTTCTAAAAAAACATACATACATCTTATTTTTTTGAAAATGAGATACTAGTAAGACAAACTGAGGTATTTTGCCAAAAAATCTATGCATATGTCATCAAGATCGTAGTTTCGAAGCTTAGTACCATACGAAAATATGGAAGACACATGTGAAAGTAGTCTAAACTGTTAAATGTGGAAATGTAATTTTCTCTTGTCTAGATTGAGTAGGTTGAGTGAGCATGTTTTAATAAGAATGGTATAAAGAAATGCGCGTCGTACTTTTCCATGTATATTTGTTCAGTTTTTAATCGTTTCTTCCTCTTGATTTCAGAACCTTTGCAATCCACAAAGCTACGAACCTATGTTACACGAAAAACACGGAGACGACTTACGTCACTTCCGGGTCAAGTCTAAATCATGGGCGTCAGACGACAAACCCTGTCACAAATCACGTTTCGATAGGAGTGGAGTTAAGCTAAGCTTTTAGTGCTTTTAACTGTCTGTGATGATCCCGAATGTTGCGAACCTTAGGTGTTTGTTGTTATTTTCTCGTTATTCTCTTTAAAAGGAATGTCTCAAAAAAATATAAATGGACTAATCATCGTCAGTTGATGGACTCTTGAACCTCGTGTTTGAAAAAAATATAATGGCGCGTAAAAAAGCAATCTGTGATATTATTGATGTGATGGAAACTATCTGTGATATGTTGTGATATTTATGTACATTAATGGTGTCAATTCTCTTCATAACCCCTATCCTATACATATAGATAAACTATTTTCACGCATTAAACTGTACATACTATGTTATCACCACATCCCACTGTATATAATATGTATATGCTACATTTGTGCCGATGTTGTTTTATTTGTATGTTTGTAATCCACTCATAAGATTACATCAATTTACTACATCAGCTGTTTTATGTTCATTATATTTGCTTGGTATAGACCTGAAGTCGAAGTGCAGTTCATAGGGAGGTCGTCTCAAGTCTGCCATGGAATAAAAAGTGTTCACTCAATCGGGCATGACTGCACAATCTCGATCTGGTGTTCACGCCAGTCAAGACCATCATGTGAGATAAATACATCAAAGCAAGACTAATTAATCGATAACAGACTAATTATTGTTTGGCTTTGTTACGATGATTAGTAATCATTAGCCATCAATATTGTTTGTCTGCGTCTACGACCGCAGTTTGCCAATAGGAACTAAAGGCGAGTTCTAGACACCTTTTTGGTATCGCTAAATATCGTTATACAGATAGCTGAACAAGAATTGTTGTTGAAATTATTATTGTTTGACAATTAAACGGAAGTTAAATAAATGAAAAAGGCATGACGACGCTAATCTTACAAATGTTGGTTCACAACAATGATTAAAACAATGTAACATTATTTATACAGATAAGAATTTCTAGTTTGTAAAATCCCGTAACAAGTTTTGGCACACACTCTTACCATTCCCTGGTTGGAAAACAATATTTCAATTTTTTCTAAATCGGTTAAAGTATTAAAATCTGGATAAAAGCCTCTCTAATATCATTATAAAACTGCACTTAAGTATAGCATGAATTTCATCCTCAACACCTGTCTTACATAGTGGAAATACCCGATCATTTTCTTTAATGCGTTCATATCGCTCTGTCTCTAATCGTAAAGGTGAAACACCGCATCTAAAATGCGGACCGATGATGCAAAGGTAATATAACTTTGCAATAATTCTCAGTGCAATACTCTGACTTAAACACTTTATATGTTCTTAACTTATTACGACCGTTCTTATTTAGACCTGTAACTCTATGTATGCATAGTTTCCATTCCTCTACATGTTTATTCATCATAAAGTCAACTACAGAAACAATAAATACATTTTTGGATGGTTTGTTATTCATATCAGTAAATCGAGAATCAATATTGTCAAGACTGCTTTTAACGCTATAACACCACTTTTCACACGATCTATTAGCCTTATGTAAGGCCATATAAAAATGCGCTTGACAATTTTAAGAAAGATAAAAATATCGGACAGGGAAAGCAGCATTCAAAGACGACAGTCAACCACAAAACACAAAAACAAGTCTTACATTATTCGTATGGACATTGCGGTACCAAAGGTTGCAAATGCATTTCCACTGTTTAATAAAAGCTGGTTGCCAGCCCATGTCACGGTAAATGGCAGCGGTTGGTGTATACTTTCCCGTACCATAAAGCATCACCATACGAGATAACGGGCCATACTAATGAGTCATATAGCTTAGTAAAAACATCATATGGCATACCGCCTAGACTCTTATACTTGGTAATTAACAGACCCAGAGCACGACTTGCACTTTGTGCTACTTCTTTTACTGATCATGTCCATTTTCTGCCAATAAGACAATGTCATCTGCATACAACAGTATACTCACTTTCTCCTAACCAATATCAATGCCTGTCCCTAAAGCTTTAATACGGGACAGCAAGATCATTAATAAATAAATTGAAAAGTTAAGGGCACAATGAACATACCTGACGCAATCCTGAATTAACATCAAACCAATCCGTATAATGATTGTTTATCCGTACACATGCAGAGACAGATACATATAAAGATTTGATAGCAATTAACATTTTACCAGATATGCCGAGATTACTTAATCGCTTCCACAGTTTATCTCTAATAATAAAATCATAAGCTTTACTAAAGTCAACAAAAGCACAAAAAGTAGACATTTTCTTTATCTTTCTCGTTTCAATAATGTGTGTTAAGGAATAAGCATGGTCTATAGTGCTTCGTTTCTGCCGAAAGCCATTCTGTTCATTTACTAATATATCATTTGACTCGGACCAAACAGTAAGGCTATTATTAATGATAGAACTATACAATTTATAAATCGAACAAGCAAGTGATATACGGAGTTTGATTTTGGAATAGGATTGATTAAACTTTTACCCCATACTGCAGGTTTACGACCTGAGTTAAAACATACATTAAATAGCGTGTGCAAAAACAGAATAGAAGTAATATTCTTTAAAACATCAACTGGTATCGTGTCCACTCCAAAAGCTTTGCATTGTTTTGCATTATGTATCAGTTCACTCGTTTATTAAATTGAAGAGCCTTGTAAAATGACGATACATAATCTACGAAAACAGGCCTAATTTGTCGAGTTAGTTCTATACTTTAATATTGTTAGGTAATTTCCAAAACGTATATATATTTATTGATTCCTAACACTGCGTAAACGCGTTCACATGCGTTCACAAAATAAGAATCACCTTCTAGCGGTAGTTCACGCAAAGTTCCCACAATTAAACACAAACAACCACGAGAAACTAGTGATTCACTGTGGTATAACTAACGACCATGTAACATTTGACCATTTTATTAAAACAATTATTGTGTTGGTGTATTTGCATATCTTGAAGTGTTTGAAATGGGTGTCTTGATTTATATATCCAGAATCATTTACGAAATGCAGACTCTCTTTCTGCTTATAACAATCAATACTTTAATCCGCACAAAATACCTATTTTTTATTTTTCTGGAATTCGTAGATTGTCTGTATTTCATGCACGGATAAGAAACAAATGCAGTAACCTGAAATATGATTTTTTTATAAACAAAATCAAAGAAAACGCAACCTGTGAGAAGTGTTGGCATGAAAAGGAGGACGCCGAACATTATGTTATGCAATGTCCGTTTTATTTAAATGAACGACTTCTTCTTTTTCATGCTACCCGTCAATTTCACCCGCTCAGCGTTCGTGTATTTTTATTTGGAAAAGATAGTTATACAGATAAAGATAATAGCACTATTTTTAATCATGTTCAAATATACATTAAAGATACTAAACGATTTGACAACGACTAGACATTATATACACTGTTATGACAACCGCTCGGGGCAGCATCCTACAACCACAGCATCATCACTCATTCCTTCTTGTTTAGTTTTTCCTAGAACTTTATTCTACTTAATCGTCTCCTTTTTTCTTCTTCTTTTGTTCATCGAAAAATGTATTTGAATATTTTATGTTAATTGTATTGCCATCTTGTTAGCTGTTAATTACAATATTGTTGGGACGGGCCTTTATTAATGTTGGAAGAACTTGTGGCCAAACCTTTTGCTTGTATATAGAATAAAAGCAATAAAATATGTTTAAAGTAATCATTTTACTTTTACTCTGGTTACATTGAAATAAATCAAATTTTAAGTATTCACTATTTTGTCTTATTGTACCATAAGTTCTAATATAGTATTGGTGCAATAATATCAAAAATTAATAATATGCAAAAAAAAATTGATTAATCTATTCTTATAATTAATATTAATGATTGAACAAATGCAATTTATGTGGAAAAACTAGCGGGACGCCGTGAGTTTTTAAAAAATAAAGATTGCCGTGTGTCTCTTTAATTTCCATTTTTTTACAATAATCTGATAACAAATTTAACCCAGATTGAAGTTCTTCGGCAGAGTTTAACAAAATTGGAATCATAGGTTGCAGAGCTCAAGCAGAGCTGTTTTCTACAACTGTATTGCAATTTTTCAAATTCAGCCATATTTAGAAAATAAAAGTGTGTACACATTTTGTCAATCAATTATAAAAATAAGAGTTTCATCTCATCAATTAAAAATTGAACCTGGCAGATGGGTTAACCTATTAGAATACCTCTTAACGAGAGAACGTGTGATCTTTAAGAGTGTTAGAAGATGAATTTCATTTTGCATTAGAGTGTGAACGATTTTCGGAGTAAAAGAATCAATATATATCGAAATATTTTTGATAACGCCCTAATATGATTAAAAATAAACAATCATGTATCAGCCATTACTTGGGAACTACTGAAGAGAATTGCGTCAAACTTCACAGAAATGTTCATCACAACGATAATGTGTGTCGTGTGCAAGAGTCATGCGGGTGCCTCAAAGGTCAAGGTCACAGTTAGATGTCAAAAGTCATTTTTTTCATGTCTCAGCAATTAGTCCAAAACTACTGAAGGGAACTGCGTCAAACTTCACGCAAATGCAAAATATGTATTGTGAGTTGGTACCCGTTCACAGTATTGCAGATGGTTTCCAGTTGGGGCATCCGTGTTCCATGGACACATTTCTTTTTCCTTTTTTTAATTGTATTTCTGAAACTGTGTTGTTTTTTTATGGCAATAATAACATAATGTTCTGTGATTTCATGCAACGTAATTACATATATTAACATTTCATAAGCTGTCTCTCAGAGAAATTATAATTAATTTGTCACGTGATTTGATGAAGTTTACAACAGTCATTATCAACTGTCATTTTGAAATAGTCATCCATTTTTGGAATCAGAGGACAACGCTTTTGTATGTGAGTGCTGTGTGCTAGGCCAGGGTATTTGTTTCATTCAGAGCTACCCTACTGTTTCACAATGTATCAGTCCCGTTAAAATACCTATCCATATAAATATGCAACACTAAAGTGGATTTGAAATTTATGTCACTTTGCGTTTGACTGATTGGATATTCCTGAGTTTTTTCGTTTTTTTTAGAAAGAATGATATAAAAGATGTGTCCTGTGTCTTGCTTCTATAAAATAAACACAACTGAACGAAACTATATCCAGTGTGAATATATACTTTGACATCGAATATATGTATGTTATATAGTACAAATTGTTGACGCAAAAGGAATTATGTTTTTTATCAATAACATTTATTAAACAATATCATCAACAAATAATCACATTACACGAGAAAGAAAGGCATACATATAAGGGAGGGAAAGCGTAGCGCAGAAAGAGAGTAACAGGTAGATATGTCACCATAAATGTACATAAATATTACAACATATCACAGATAGTTTCCATTACGTCCATAATATCACAGATGTCTTATTTTTAGCGCCATTATATTTCTTTACAATGACGAGGTTCATGAGCCCACCAATTGAAAACGTTCGTCCAATTGTATATTGTGTGGCATTCCTTTTTAAGAGAATAAGGAGAAAATAACAAAAAAACATTAGTTTCGCAACATCGACTCCACTAAAAGCTTAGTTTAACTCCGCTCCCATCAATACGTGATTTGTGACGTGGTTTGTCGCCTGCTGTCCATGATTTAGACTTGACCCGGAAGTGACGTAAGTCGTCTGAGTGTTCTTTATGTAACATAGGTGTGTAAGTTTGTGGATTGCAAAGATTCTGAAATGAAAAGGAAGGATTTATTAAGAATGAAACAATTATACATGAACAGTACGACATGAATTGCTTGATACGATTCTTATTTAAGCATACTCACTAAACCTAATGTATCTATATGATCAATGAAATTCGTTCACATGTGTTGCCATATCTTCTTATAAAAGAATGTTAATTGTACTGTGATAACTTGAGGTGAATTACAAAGCAACGATGTTATTATAATATAAATATATAAATAAAAGGGTATATTTAATATAAAAAAAATGGATATACCTAGTAGGTGAAAACTTTACTTTTGCAAAACGAAAACCTATTTGGAATTCTACGGAATCTGATATTTTGAATTTTTTATAATAGTTACCTTATTGACTTCGTAAAATGCTTTGTATCCTCCCTCTAGAAGATATACCTCAGGAAAATTCAGCCTCGGATAACTGTCCTTGTTGAGGATTCGGTCCAAACTCCGTAAGAAACGATACCTGTAATGGTAAATATTATTGAATGTCTATTATAGTTTCAATGGATTGAAATAAACAGCTTAACGTAGCTATCCCGCCAACCACAGCCCAATTTCACAACATATGTACACCGTTCCTAAACATACTGACGCCAAGGTACATGTATATACATAACTTGCATGTTCTCTACCATGTCTACAGACACAATATATAAACGGCTTTACTCAGCCAGGCCAAATCCCACAACGTCAAGTTAAGAGTTACCAACCCATAATTCATTTTACGCACATTCAATTACAGGTAAGAATAAACATATACTTGTAATCGGCAAATATACATTATTACATGATCTTAACACCTGGATAGAGTTTTGATGAACTGTTTCGTAGTGTAATTTTGCCTTTTATTGGCGGGTAAGATTATTTAATGCAAGTGTTCAATTCCATTTTATTTTGTTCAATGAAACTGCTTTGAAACAAATATTATCAAAAAATGTTCTCAAAAAGAGATTGAAATGTAGAGATATGATATGTTATGAAACTAGTTCATATACTTACATTTTCGGACCACGCTCAGATGAAAACTCGCAGTGGAATATGAGCACGTGATTCGTATGAGATGTCACTTCCGTTCCATGGAGAAATTTCTCTATTGAATCTTTCTTGTACAAGTTTATAGCCCCCTGAAAATAACAAAACAAACTTTTATACGACTATTTATTGCTTGCCAAACAGTGGAATAAGATGCTGGTTATAAAAATTGTACTAGTTTAAAACTGGTATATTATTAATATTCAGCAATGTCCTTAATCGAGGCTAATGATAAATTTAACAGACAATCGTTTTCTTGCTATAAAGTGTTGACACGTTTGACGAATCATAGCTTTAGACAATGACGTTTTAATTCAATTTACCTTGATATGACCACCATCGTATTCATACGGATATCTGCAATCGATTACTGTTACTTGGTCTATATCGTTGTCATGGCTACCATTTAACAAGTCCTTCATCTGAAATAAAGGTATTGTATATGATTATTTATATATATACTAGCATACTATTTTTGAAAATATTGTTTTATTAATTCAACAGATTTTGAAATTTGTCAATAGTACACCAAATGTGAATGCTGCATTACATTTGAATATCCCCGTCTTATTTGCAGCACTCGCTGTATACCTTTTCCTATTTTCCTTTAGTATGAACCATAGATTAAGCTTCTGTTAAAATTTTAGCATTTCAAATACTGTGTCTATGACATTCATAACTAACCGTGTGTGGTGTAATGGCATTGAGGTCACTGTGTTTCCCGGGAATTGTGGGTAGACTGTTGACACGAGATCCGTCTGCCACAAGGTCCGAGTCCGTGGATAATCTGTTAATCGCCTGTATGATACTTGACATTGAACTGGGACAGTGAGACGCTTGATGGTCCATTGCGTCACTCAGTTTCCGGCGTTTTGTTGATGAAGTCAGTGCTATGTCGTCCAGAGACTCTAGACGGCGCTTGGAATGTACATTAAGATTTTGAGTACCAACAATATAACGACGGCAACTGTCTGGTTTCCGTTGAGAGAAGACTGTTTCAAGCTGTTTCAAAAGAAAATAACATTTGTTAACGATCAGGCCTTTTCATACTAATATCTGAATTATTTAAACATAACACTTATTTTAAATATATATTATTTACAAGTTATATCTAGCATAACTTCAATGCAAATATTAAGATTTCTTTTCAGAACAGATTAACGACATGTAACGTCATTTGACACCGCTGTCATATACTTAAACACAGGCATAAGAACGAGTAGCATTTCTGTGCCTAAAATCACAGGTAGCTGTATCATTGTTGGGAACTAAAAAAAAATATATCAAAATATATAAATAATAAGTGGACAAGATGAACATGTTATTTGTTGAAAACAAGTTTTCCTGAAAAATATCAATTGATAGACAACAATACTCTGTGATAAGTTTTCAGGAAAGTATTAAATCTGTTGTTCTTTTAATTTTATCTCTATTTTTTATTGAGTTCCCAACACTGATACAGATACCTGTTCCTAAATCATTAATAATAATTTAAATACAATAAATATAACTACTGAATAATAAACTTACATCATCCATTCCTAAACCAGAATAGTCACTAATGTAGTTTGAGCTATCTTCCTTATTCGAAGTCGTCTCTCTCCAAAAGTTGTCTAATATGTTTGGGTTAATATATTCTGATGATTGCGACATCATGGCGTCGTCGAAATACAGGTTATTCCTGAAAGATGGGTAACGCTATTTACAAAGACATCGAGTAATAAAATACAGTGTAATTATAGATATAAAATAGGCAAAATGCAGTATCTTCAGTATCTACTCGAGTGTTTAAAGCATTGGATTTGTATGTTTATGTCGTTTAATAATATATCGTAATACTAATAATATAATATAATAATTTTGTTAGCAGTTGTGTTTGCTTGTGGTAGCAGTAAACAGTTACCTACAAACACATACAACTAAACACGGTAGCGTCTTTAAACCTGACAAAAGTCAAGAGTTGTGAGATACTCGTTTCAACGAACATTATACAATAACACAAACCTTCCACTGTGTGATGAAGTCCTTTTTGTTGTCCTAGGATCTGACATGTCAAATGATACAGGAGGCATCTTCGTGTTTAATAGAAGCTGATGTTTACCTTTGTTAGAGATTTACTGTTATGAAGAAGAAGAAGAAGAAGAAATTTTATTGACTTAAACTATTACATAGTTTTTCATCATATAAACATACATTTTACAAATATAATTTGACCACAATAACAAGATTAGTACAGGTTCATTAATTTATGAATTAATATGAAAAAAAGGAGATATATCACGGAGAAAAAATAAATAAATATATATATAGGAATCAAACTCTAATACGGTACAATAGAACAATTGTATTATAGTGAGGATGAACGAGATTATAAGTTATTTATCATGGTACGTCTTAAAGAGAAAGCTTCTGAGATGTATTTGCTAAAATTGATAACATCTTTTTTGTTTGTTGACTGAAGGAGAACAATGAATTTAAACATACTAGGCCTATGGCTATAATATCGTTTTATATATTTACTTCTGATTGTATTATAAATAGGACATATTAACGCAAAATGGAACTCGTCCTCTATATCATTAGTGTTACATATTTGACATATCCGTTCATGTCTTTCTAACCTTTCACGAGAATACCTCCCTGTCTCGATCCTTAAACTATGAGAGGACAAGCGTAATCTGGTTACCACACTGCGATCGCGCCTGGTATGCAATATATCTAGGTAATTATCATATTCAAAATGGTGTTTAACAGATTTGTAAAGAGTTAGCACTCTATTCGTTTCAAGGTCGGTTGACCAGTTTTGGACATAATTATCTATTAGTCGTTGTTTGTATATCGGTACAAAATGTATTGCATTTAGTGAGCTTGGGTCAAGCCATGCATACATGAAACCACTACTATTTAGTAATGACATGACTTTTGACACCCAATTACAACTAAACACTGTAGCGTCTTTAAACCTGACAAAAGTCAAGAGTTGTGAGATACTCGTTTCAAAGAACATTGTACAATAACACAAACCTTCCACTGTGTGATGAAGTCCTTTTTGTTGTCCTAGGATCTGACAGCATGTCAATGATACGGGAGGCATCTTCTTGTTCTAATTGAATCTGATGTTTACCTTTGTTAGAGATTTACTGTTATGGTGAAAACACGTTCTCCTTCGTATTATATAGGCAAACATTTGCAATGTAAGGTGTTCACTCAGTTCGCCATGATCATCTAGATCTGGTATTCACGCCTGTCAACACCATCGGGTGAGATGAATACATCAAAGCCCGAACAATTAATCGATAATAAACTAATTATTGTTTGGCTTTGTTAAAATGATTAGTAATCATTACCCATCAATATTCTTTGTTTTCTTTCAAACACGACCGCAGTTTGCCATAAGGAAATAAAGGCGGAGCTGTAAATAATTATTTTCATTTAAACAAAAAATCTTAGATCAATAAATAAAGTATCATAGTTCGGTGGGAAACAGCATGCGATGAAAAAACAATCAGTTCCTTATTAGGTTCGAATCGGTTACCGGGATCTATGAACCAGTTTATTATTCGGCACAAAAAAACTTGCTAATACGACATGAAATGGTGCAGACATTTTGAATTATCATAACAAGAATTGATAATTAAGCTATTAAAATCCCGCTTTTTCCATTTTGCCGACTATATGACATCTAGGTCTTTTCTCATCCAATAGTGATGTATGCAGTTGCGAAATCAAAGCGTTTATTTCTTATCTGATGCGCATACGGAACAGGGAGAACCGGTTCCTAATTTCCAGTTCCAAGTTCCCATTTTCGTTTCGAATAAGGAATTGCAACATGGAAGATCTTTATTCATCGTATAAATTATCTTTCTCCCTCTCTTTCCTATCAACTAACAAATGCTAAACAAGCTAAACGCAGTGTTGCAGAATTTAATCAAATTTCAAATAAACTGCCAGTGTCATATTTAAAGTCGCTATCCCGCCAACAACAGCCACATTTTACAACATGTGTACATTGTTGCCAATCTACTGACGACGAGGTATATATATATAACATTCATATTTTGAGAATCCAAACTATATAGGCAAAATATAAACGGGTTTAACCAGCCAGACCAAACCACAAAACTGGAGCTTCGAATTAACAGTTACCAACTTTACGCACAATTCAGTCACGAGTATTTTAAGAAACCGTGAATGAATCTTTACCCTTTATCAGCCCTTTATACGTTATTATATGACCTGGATAAACTGATAAAGATCTAAATCCTAAACTGAAAGACATATACCTGGATGATGAATTTAAACAACATTTAGTGTTTACCCTAGTCATGGATTGATGGATGGCCTAGTTTTTAAACCAATCAGATGTCTCAGATTTTCAAATACTGGCTACATTTATTCATGAAGAATTTTACTACCAGCTTTCGTCACAGGTTAGAGTGTGACCTATATAGAGACTATCAATAAAGCTATGGTAAACACTAAGCCGGATAGAGTCTACGCTCACTCCATTTCAGTTTCTTAATAGTGAAGATTTCTCTTCATAGCATCTATCCTATACATAGATAGATAGATAATTTTATTTCAAAATTCCAATAGGCTATAAAGCCCATGAGGATACAAATACAGAGTAATACATGGTAACAGTGCAGTTGGTACATATAAGGCAACAAGTATGAGATCACAATGAAAGATTTTGCATATACATGTACACATTTCATGTGCATTGACGAGAAGGTGTTTATAAATTTGCATGAATATTTGTATATATTAACACCAGTTAACATAATAATATTTATACATACACATATTTATATTAATATAAGTTAACTATACACAACATGTTAGGAACATATCCACAGTTTAATTTCTATATATCATCTCATTTCTTAATTGAAACGCTTTATAGATAAATATGGAGAGTTTACGAATATATCCTTTATTATTTGAATTGATGAGTTCTATAAACTTAACCATGTTAGGTCGTCGGTAGAAATACTTGGGTATATATTGTTTCCTTAATCTGAATATCTGTCACACTGTAATACGAAATGAAACTCATCTTCTAACATGTTGCATTGATCACAAGTTCTCTCGTTTATAGGTATTCTATTAGGTTTAACCCACCTACCAGATTCGATTTTTAATCTATGAGATGAAACTCGCAACTTTGTAGGTGATTGACAAAATTTGTACACATTAATATTTTCGAGATAAGGTTGGAATTGAAAACATGCAATGGTATTGTAGAACACCGCTCTGCTTGACATTTGTAACCTGTCATTCCAGTTTTGAATGAAATGATCTGTCAGTCTTTGTTTTATTAAGTTAATGAATATGGTATCATTTCCAACACCTTGTTGTAACCACACATAATAAAAACCTAGAGACGCCAATAAATATTTGACTAGTGATGCCCAGTTAACTTTTTGTGGATGTAGCTCAAAATCTTTTAACATCATATTATAAACAATTTTAACATATTTTTGTTCCCTCATATTTAAAATCTTTAACCAATATTTAACAATGATGAGATACCTCTTAGATACGAATGACGTGCTACCTAATTCACCATATATAAAATCATTTTGTGTTGACTTTTTTACCCCTAAAATTCTTTTGCAAAACTGCAAATGTACTCTTTCAATAGAATTACCTTGTATAAACCCCCAGACTTCACTTGAGTAGTTTAAAATAGGTATTTGTTCATTTTAAAGATTGCCTTCTGAACTTGACCCGCCAAAGTAGTCTGTGCTTCTGAGAAAGATCCACCAATAGAAAAAACCATTCCTAAATAAGTAAACTTACTAACAATTTCGATCAATCCGCCATCATAATAAAATGCTATATTTTTTGGTAACCTCCCCCCTTTTCTAAAAATCATCACTTTTGTTTTAGTTGCATTAACTTTAAGTTTCCATTCCTCACAATAATTATATAATATATGAAGACGTTCCTGCAACTCCTCAGAGTCAGATGAGTTTGCAAAGATAACTATATCATCTGCATATAATAGCATAAACATTTTAAACATATTGATATCTAATCCATCTAAACCAATTAGCATGTATACATTTTCTATATCATTAAGATACATGGAGAAAAGCAAAGGTGACAAACATATAGATAAACTATTTTCACGCATTAAAAACTGTACATACTATGTTATCACCACATCCAACTGTATATAATATGTATATGCTGCATTTGTGGCCATGTTGTTGCACTTGTAAGTTTGTAATCATGCATATATGTAACCGGAGATGTAAATAAAGAATCTGTTCTGTACAGCATTCATAAGATTGCATAAATTTACTACATCAGCTGTTTAATGTTCATAATATTTGCTTGGAAATCAAAGTGCAGTTCATAGCGAGGTCGTCTCAAGTCTGCCATGAAATGAAAAGTGTTCACTCAATCGGGCATGACGGCACAATCTCGATCTGGTGTTCACGCCTGTCAAGACCATCATGTGAGATAAATACATCAAAGCAAGACTAATTAATCGATAATAGCCTAATTACCGTTTGGCTTTGTTACGATGATTAGTAATCATTAGCCATCAATATTGTTTGTCTGCGTTTACGACCGCAGTTTGCCAGTAGAAACTAAAGGCGGAGTTGTACACACCTTTTTGATATCTCTAAAGATCGTTTTACAGATGGCTAAACAAGAATTGTTGTTGAAATTATTATTTTTTGATAATTAAACGCAAGTTAAAAAAGGCATGGCGGTGCTTATCTTACAAATGTTGGTTCACCAACTTCCGTTTTTTTATGAAATATATTAGCATCTCATTTTCATATGAGCTTAATTAGAATATCTAACCAATGAAATTAGGATATTGCCTCGTCTTGATTAAACTTCAGTTTGAGTTCCGGTCTATATCAAGCCCTTCCGGTTATGCCCAATGATGCCGTTTTATTATATAGAGTTTAATTACTAGTGTTTTTGAGATACGGGAAATATCTCCCGAGGTAGAGAAATGGCCCCGATATTAAAACGAGTGCGGAGCACAAGTTCTTATATCGGGGCCATTTCTCTACCGAGGGAGATATTTTCAGTATCTCAAAAACACTGGTTATTAAACTATATATTACATAATTTAAAATGATGTTTTATTAATATTTCTAATGATTCACGCCTTTTTACACCAGTTTGCACGAGAAAGCCAAGACGACGTTACGTCATCCAAGACGACGTTACGTCATACAAACAAAACAAGTGGAACCGGAACTCTTCGTTAATTTCCGTAATCGTTATTTTCCTAGTGGCGGAATCTGACGACGAAGTCCGTCAAACAATCGGAACGTCATTTGGCATTCCCGCCACTGACGGAAAAGGCCGAGCAATGTTCCGTACTGGGAAATATCTCCCAGTGGGAGTGGGAGATATTTCCCAGTAGAGCAAACGAGTAGATATAGCTTTTCTATTCCCAGTATTTCCTATACAAATCGCAGACAAATATGTAATATTACGTCTTATTATTATTCGATTCTATTGTAAGAAATCACAAAGCCTATTTCAAACATTGGTTTTGAAAAACACTCTTGAGTATCATAGTATTTCTTCTCTGAAGTTAGAAAGAGATATTTTCTCGACTAAATTCTAAAAATTAAAAAACATATTTTATTAGTTAGTGTAATTATTTATAATTTATTAGCAAACATTTTGAAAGTACAAACATTATTAAAACTAACAATGAGAGAAAGATTGCTGGCTTCTTTCTTCCTTTAGACCCTATTTTAACTATTTTTCTAAAAAAAACATACATACATCTTATTGTTTTCAAAATGAGATACTAGTAAGACAAACTGAGGTATTTTGCCAAAAATCTATGCATATGTCATCAAGATTTAAACAGGGACCGAAATGGACCCTTATCTTAATTAGTCCTTTAATTATTTTAGTAAAAAGTGACAGAACCAGTTGAAAGCCAACATTTAATGAATTATGAGAAAGAGAGGGAAGAGTTATTTTTATAGAAGTTACTTCCGGATGTTATTTCTTCAGGTCATACTAATAATCTTCAATTTAAATCGTGTTTGTATCTTGTGATTATTTAAACAAATAAAAACAGAAAGAAAAAATATGGCTAAGATTTAGTTTCTTATGGCAAATCTATGTTTTTTATCTTTATTTTCCAAATAAAAACTGACACGATTTATATCAAAGTAATTTCATTTAAATTAAAATCTTCTGTAATTCAACAATATTACAGTCATATATGTATATATGCATATATGTATATGTATCTATTATTCTTGTCAACACTCCAGTACATTCAATATTTACAGTTATCGTATTTTACGGTGTTTGGACCGAAGCCTCAAAAAGGACAGTTATCCGAGGCTTAATTTTCCCGAGGTATATCTTCTAGAGGGAGGATACAAGGCATTTTATGAAGTCAACATGGTAACTATTTTATTTTGCAAAATAAAAGTTCGAGCGTTCTGTAGGGGAAATAATATCACTTTGTTATATACATATTTATTATTATTATTTTTTAAACAAAAAAAATCGTAGTTTCGAATCTTAGTACCATACGAAAATATGGATGTCACATGTGAAAGTAGTCTAAACTGTTAAATGTGGAAATGTAATTTTCTCTTGTCTAGATTGAGTAGGTTGAGTGAGCATGTTTTAATAAGAATGGTATAAAGCAATGCGCGTCGTACTGTTCCATGTATATTTGTTCAGTTTTTAATCGTTTCTTCCTCTTGATTTCAGAACCTTTGCAATCAACAAAGCTACAAACCAATGTTACACGAAAAAACACGGAGACGACTTACGTCACTTCCCGGTCAAGTCCAAATCGTGGGCGTCAGGCGACAAACCCTGTCACAAATCACGTTTTGATAGGAGTGGAGTTAAGCTAAGCTTTTAGTGCTTTTAACTGTCTGTGATGATCCCGAATGTTGCGAACCTTAGGTGTTTGTTGTTATTTCCTCGTTATTCTCTTAAAAAGGAATGTCTCAAAAAAATATAAATGGACTAATCATCGTCAGTTGATGGACTCTTGAACCTCGTGTTTGAAAAAAATATAATGGCGCGTAAAAAAACAATCTGTGATATTATTGATGTGATGGAAACTATCTGTGATATTTATGTACATTAATGATGTCATTTCTCTTCATAACCTCTATCCTATACATATAGATAAACTACTTTCACGCATTAAAACTGTACATACTATGTTATCACCTCATCCCAATGTATATAATATGTATATGCTACATTTGTGCCGATGTTGATTTATTTGTATGTTTGTAATCCATTCATAAGATTACATAAATTTACTACATCAGCTGTTTTATGTTCATTATATTTGCTTGGTATAGACCTGAAGTCGAAGTGCAGTTCATAGCGAGGTCGTCTCAAGTCTGCCATGGAATGAAAAGTGTTCACTCAATCGGGCATGACTGCACAATCTCGATCTGGTGTTCACGCCAGTCAAGACCATCATGTGAGATAAATACATCAAAGCAAGACTAATTAATCGATAATAGACTAATTATTGTTTGGCTTTGTTACGATGATTAGTAATCATTAGCCATCAATATTGTTTGTCTGCGTCTACGACCGCAGTTTGCCAATATGAACTAAAGGCGAGTTGTAGACACCTTTTTGGTATCGCTAAATATCGTTTTACAGATGGCTAAACAAGAATTGTTGTTGAAATTATTATTGTTTGACAATTAAACGGAAGTTAAATAAATGAAAAAGGCATGACGGCGCTAATTTTACAAATGTTGGTTCACAACAATGATTAAAACAATGTAACATTATTTATACAGATAAGAATTTCTAGTTTGTAAAATCCCGTAACAAGTTTTGGCACACACTCTTACCATACCCTGGTTGGAAAACAATATTTCAATTTTTTCTAAATCGTTTAAAGTATTAAAATCTGGATAAAAGCCTCACTAATATCATTATAAAAAATGCACTTAAGTATAGCATGAATTTCATCCTCAACACCTGTCTTACATAGTGGGCATACCCGATCATTTTCTTTAATGAGTTCATATCGCTCTGTCTCTAATCGTAAAGGTGCAACACCGCATCTAAAATGCGGACCGATGATGCAAAGGTAATATAACTTTGCAATAATTCTCAGTGCAATACTCTGACTTAAACACTTTATATGTTCTTAACTTGTTACGACCGTTCTTATTTAGACCTGTAACTCTGTGTATGCATAGTTTCCATTCCTCTACATGTTTATTCATCATAAAGTCAACTACAGAAACAATAAATACATTTTTGGATGGTTTGTTATTCATATCAGTAAATCGAGAATCAATATTGTCAAGACTGCCTTTAACGCTATAACACCACTTTTCACACGATCTATTAGCCTTATGTAAGGCCATATAAAAATGAGCTTGACAATGTTAAGAAAGATAAAAATATCGGACAGGGAAAGCAGCATTCAAAGACGACAGTCAACCACAAAACACAAAAACAAGTCATACATTATTCGTATGGACATTGCGGTACCAAAGGTTGCAAATGCATTTCCACTGTTTAATAAAAGCTGGTTGCCAGCCCATGTCACCGTAAATGGCAGCGGTTGGTGTATACTTTCCCGTACCATAAAGCATCACCATACGAGATAACGGGCAATACTAATGAGTCATACAGCTTAGTAAAAACATCATATGGCATACCGCCTAGACTCTTATACTTGGTAATTAACAGACCCAGAGCACGACTTGCACTTTGTGCTACTACTTTTACTGTAACGTTATAATCTAAATGCTCTGTTAATACTATTCCAGGATAAACAAACTTATCAGTGATATCAATATTTTCTCATCCACAAGAAAAAACGGACGTTGAAGTTGGAACTGAATTTGGTCTAAAATTAAAAATTGTACTTTTAGCATTATTAACAGACATACGATTTGTATCACACCAACTATTCAGTTCGTTGAGCATATATTGAAGATCATGTTCATTTTCTGCCAATAAGACAATGTCATCTGCATACAACAGTATACTCACTTTCTCCTTACCAATATCAATGCCTGTCCCTAAAGCTTTAATACGGGACAGCAAGATCATTAATAAATAAATTGAAAAGTAAAGGGCACAATGAACATCCCTGACGCAATCCTGAATTAACATCAAACCAATCCGTATAATGATTGATTATCCGTACACATGCAGAGACAGATACATATAAAGATTTGATAGCAATTAACATTTTACCAGATATGCCGAGATTAGTTAATCGCTTCCACAGTTTATCTCTAATAATAAAATCATAAGCTTTACTAAAGTCAACAAAAGCACAAAAAGTAGACATTTTCTTATTCTTTCTCGTTTCAATAATGTGTGTTAAGGAATAAGCATGGTCTATAGTGCTTCGTTTCTGCCGAAAGCCATTCTGTTCATTTACTTATATATCATTTGACTCGGACCAAACAGTAAGGCGATTATTAATGATAGAACTATACAATTTATACATCGAACAAGCAAGTGAAATACCTCTGTACGAAAGGGGGTCCTTTGGATCAACGTAGTTTGATTTTGGAATAGGATTGATTAAACTTTTACCCCATACTGCAGGTTTACGACCTGAGTTAAAACATACATTAAATAGCGTGTGCAAAAACAGAATAGAAGTAATATTCTTTAAAACATCAACTGGTATCGTGTCCACTCCAAAAGCTTTGCATTGTTTTGCATTATGTATCAGTTCACTCGTTTATTAAATTGAAGAGTCTTGTAAAATGACGATACATAATCTACGAAAACAGGCCTAATTTGTCGAGTTAGTTCTATACTTTAATATTGTTAGGTAATTTCCAAAACGTATAGATATTTATTGATTCCTAACACTGCGTAAACGCGTTCACATGCGTTCACAAAATAAGAATCACCTTCTACCGGTAGTTCACGCAAAGTTCCCACAATTATACACAAACAAACACGAGAAAATAGTCATTCACTGTGGTATAACTAACGACCATGTAACATTTGACCATTTTATTAAAACAATTATTGTGTTGGTGTATTTGCATATTTTGAAGTGTTTGAAATGGGTGTCTTGATTTATATATCCAGAATCATTTACGAAATGCAGACTCTCTTTCTGCTTATTACAATCAATACTTTAGTCCGCACAAAATACCTATTTTTTATTTTTCTGGAATTCGTAGATTGTCTGTATTTCATGCACGGATAAGAAACAAATGCAGAAACCTGAAATATGATTTGTTTATAAACAAAATCAAAGAAAACGCAACCTGTGAGAAGTGTTGGCATGAAAAGGAGGACGCCGAACATTATTTTATGCAATGTCCGTTTTATTTAAATGAACGACTTCTTCTTTTTCATGCTACCCGTCAATTTCACCCGCTCAGCGTTCGTGTATTTTTATTTGGAAAAAATAGTTATACAGATAAAGATAATAGCACTATTTTTAATCATGTTCAAATATACATTAAAGATACTAAACGATTTGATAACGACTAGACATTATATACACTGTTATGACAACCGCTCGGGGCAGCATCCTACATCCACAGCATCATCACTCATTCCTTCTTGTTTAGTTTTTCCTAGAACTTTATTCTACTTACTCGTCTCCTTTTTTCTTCTTCTTTTGTTCATCGAAAAATGTATTTGAATATTTTATGTTAATTGTATTGCCATCTTGTTAGCTGTTAATTACAATATTGTTGGGACGGGCCTTTATTAATGTTGGAAGAACTTGTGGCCCAACCCTTTTGCTTGTATATAGAAGAAAAGCAATACAACATGTTTAAAGTAATCATTTTACTTTTACCCTGGTTACATTTAAATAAATCAAATTTTAAGTATTCTCTATTTCGTCTTATTGTACCATAAGTTCTAATATAGTATTGGTGCAATAATATCAAAAATTAATAATATGCAAAAAAAAATTTGAATAATCTATTCTTATAATTAATATTAATGATTGAACAAATGCAATTTATGTGGAAAAACTAGCGGGACGCCAGGAGTTTTTAAAAAATAAAGATTGCCGTGTATCTCTTTAATTTCCATTTTTTTACAATAATCTGATAACAAATTTAACCCAGATTGAAGTTCTTCGGCAGAGTTAACACAATTGGAATCATAGGTTGCAGAGCTCAAGCAGAGCTGTTTTCTACAACTGTATTGCAATTTTTCAAATTCAGCCATATTTAGAAAATAAAAGTGTGTACAAATTGTGTCAATCAAAAATAAAATTAAGAGTTTCATCTCATCATTTAAAAATTGAACCTGGCAGATGGGTTAAACCTATTAGAATACCTGTTAACGAGAGAACGTGTGATCTTTTAGAGTGTTAGAAGATGAATTTCATTTTGCATTAGAGTGTGAACGATTTTCGGAGTAAAAGAATCAATATATATCTAAATATTTTTGGTAACGCCCTAATATGATTAAAAATAAACAATCATATATCAGCCATTACTTGGGAACTACTGAAGAGAGTTGCGTCAAACTTCACAGAAATGTTCACCACAACGAGAATGTGTGTCGTTTGCAAGAGTCATGCGGGTGCCTCAAAGGTCAAGGTCACAGTTAGATGTCAAAGGTCATTGTTTTCATGTCTCAGCAATTAGTCCAAAACTACTGAAGGGAACTGCGTCAAACTTCACGCAAATATGTATTGTGAGCTCACAATATTGCAGATGGTTTCCAGTTGGGGAATTCGTGTCCCATGGACACATTTCTTTTTCCTTTTTTTAATGTGTATCTCTGAAACTGTTTTTTTTTTATGGCATAATAACATAATGTTCTGTGATTTCATGCAACGTAATTACATATATTTACATTTCATAAGCTGTCTCTCAGAGAAATTATAATTAATTTGTCACGTGATTTGATGAAGTTTACAACAGTCATTATCAACTGTCATTTTGAAATAGTCATCCATTTTTGGAATCAGAGGACAAAGTTATTGTATGTAGGTGCTGTGTGCTAGGCCAGGGTATTGGTTTCATTCAGAGCTACCCTACTGTTTCACAATGTATCAGTCCCGTTAAAATACCTATCCATATAAATATGCAACACTAAAGTGGATTTGAAATATATGTCACTTTGCGTTGATATAAGACGGAGTTTGACTGATTGGATATTCCTGAGTTTTTTCGTTTTTTTTAGAAAGAATGATATAAAAGATGTGTCCTGTGTCTTGCTTCTATAAAAAAACACAACTGAACGAAACTATAGCCAGTGTGAATATATACTTTGACATCGATATATGTATGTTATATAGTACAAATTGTTGACGCAAAACGAATTATGTTTTTTATCAATAACATTTATTAAACAATATCATCAACAAATAATCACATTACACGAGATAGAAAGGCACACATATAAGGGAGGGAAAGCGTAGCGCAGAAAGAGAGTAACAGTTAGACATGTCACCATAAATGTACATAAATATTACAACATATCACAGATAGTTTCCATTACGTCCATAATATCACAGATGTCTTTTTTTAGCGCCACTATATTTCTTTACAATGACGAGGTTCATGAGTCCACCAGTTGAAAACGTTCGTCCAATTGTATATTGTGTGGCATTCCTGTTTAAGAGAATAAGGAGAAAATAACAAAAAAACATTAGTTTCGCAACATCGACTCCACTAAAAGCTTAGTTTAACTCCGCTCCCATCAATTCGTGATTTGTGACGTGGTTTGTCGCCTGCTGTCCATGATTTAGACTTGACCCGGAAGTGACGTAAGTCGTCTGAGTGTTCTTTATGTAACATAGGTGTGTAAGTTTGTGGATTGCAAAGATTCTGAAATGAAAAGGAAGAATTTATTAAGAATGGAACAATTATACATGAACAGTACGACATGAATTGCTTGATACGATTCTTATTTAAGCATACTCACTAAACCTAATGTATATATATGATCAATGAAATTCGTTCACATGTGTTGCCATATCTTCTTATAAAAGAATGTTAATTGTACTGTGATAACTTGAGGTGAATTACAAAGCAACGATGTTATTATAATATAAATAAAAGGGTATATTTAATATAAAAAAAATGGATATACCTAGTACGTAAAAACTTTTCTTTTGCAAAACGAAAACCTATTTGGAATTCTACAGAATCTGATATTTTGAAATTTTTATAATAGTTACCTTATTGACTTCATAAAATGCTTTGTATCCTCCCTCTAGAAGATATACCTCAGGAAAATTCAGCCTCGGATAACTGTCCTTGTTGAGGATTCGGTCCAAACTCCGTAAGAAACGATACCTGTAATGGTAAATATCATTGAATGTCTATTATAGTTTCAATGGATTGAAATAAACAGCTTAACGTAGCTATCACGCCAGCCACAGCCCAATTTCACAACATATGTACACCATTCCTAAACACACTGACGCCATGGTACATGTATATACATAACTTGCATGTTCTCTACCATGTCTACAGACACAATATAAACGGCTTTACTCAGCCAGGCCAAATCCCACAATGTCAAGTTAAGAGTTACCAACCCATAATTCATTTTAAGCACATTCAATTACAGGTAAGAATAAATATATACTTGTAATCGGCAAATATACATTATTACATGATCTAAACACCTGGATAGAGTTTTGATGAACAGTTTCTTAGTGTAATTTTGCCTTTTATTGGCGGGTAAGATTATTTAATGCAAGTATTCAATTACATTTTATTTTGTTCAATGAAACTGCTTTGAAACAAATATTATCAAATTTTTTTCTCAAAAAGAGATTAAAATGTAGAGATATGATATTTTATGAAACTAGTTCATATACTTACATTTTCGGACCACGCTCAGATGAAAACTCGCAGTGGAATATGAGCACGTGATTCGTATGAGATGTCACTTCCGTTCCATGGAGAAATTTCTCTATTGAATCTTTTTTGTACAAGTTTATAGCCCCCTGAAAATAACAAAACAAACTTTTATACGACTATTTATTGCTTGCCAAACAGTGGAATAAGATGCTGGTTATAAAATTTGTACTAGTTTAAAACTGGTATATTATTAATATTCAGCAATGTCCTTAATCGAGGCTAATGATAAATTGAACAGACAATCGTTTTCTTGCTATAAAGTGTTGACAAGTTTGACGAATAATAACTTTAGACAATGACGTTTTAATTCAATTTACCTTGATATGACCACCATCGTATTCATACGGATATCTGCAATCGATTACTGTTACTTGGTCTATATCGTTGTCATGGCTACCACTTAACAAGTCCTTCATCTGAAATAAAAGGTATTTTATATGATTATATATATATATACTAAGGATACTATTTTTTAAAATATTGTTTTATTAATTCAACAGATTTTGAAATTTGTCAATAGTACACCAAATGTGAATGCTGCATTACATTTGAATATCCCCGTCTTATTTTCAGCACTCGCTGTATGCCTTCTCCTATTTTCCTTTAGTATGAACCATAGATTAAGCTTCTGTTAAAATTTTAGCATTTCAAATACTGTGTCTATGACATTCATAACTAACCGTGTGTGGTGTAATGGCATTGAGGTCACTGTGTTTCCCGGGAATTGTGGGTAGACTGTTGACACGAGATCCGTCTGCCACAAGGTCCGAGTCCGTGGATAATCTGTCAACCGCCTGTATGATACTTGACATTGGACTGGGACAGTGATACGCTTGATGGTCCATTGCATCACTCAGTTTCCGGCGTTTCGTTGATGAAGTCAGTGCTATGTCGTCCAGAGACAGCTTGGAATGTACATTGAGATTTTGAGTACTAACAATATAACGACGGCAACTGTCTGGTTTCCGTTGAGAGAAGACTGTTTCAAGCTGTTTTAAAAGAAAATAACATTGTTTAACGATCAGGCCTTTTCATACTAATATCTGAATTATTTAAACATAACACTTATTTTAAATATACATTATTTACAAGTTATATCTAGCATAACTTCAGTGCAAATATTAAGATTTCCTTTCAGAACAGATTAACGACATGTAACGTCATTTGACACCGCTGTCATATACTTAAACACAGGCATAATAACGAGTAGCATTTCTGTGCCTAAAATCACAGGTAGCTGTATCAGTGTTGGGAACTAAAGAAAAATGTATCAAAATATATAAATAATAAGAGGAAAAGATGAACATGTTATTTGTTGAAAACAAGTTTTCCTGAAAAATATCTATTTATAGACTACAATACTCTGTGATAAGTTTTCAGGAAAGTATTAAATCTGTTGTTCTTTTAATTTTATTTCTATTTTTTATTGAGTTCCCAACACTAATACAGATACCTGTGCCTAAATCATTAAGAATAATTTAAATACAATAAATATAACTACTGCATAATAAACTTACATCATCCATTCCTAAACCAGAATAGTCACTAATGTAGTTTGAGCTATCTTCCTTATTCGAAGTCGTCTCTCTTCAAAAGTTGTCTAATATGTTTTGGTTAGTATATTCTGATGATTGCGACATCATGGCGTCGTCGAAATACAGGTTATTCCTGAAAGATGGGTAACGCTATTTACAAAGACATCGAGTAATAAAATACAGTGTAATTATAGATATAAAATAGGCAAAATGCAGTATCTTCAGTATCTACTCGAGTGTTTAAAGCATTGGATTTGTATCTTATGTCTTTTAATAATATATTGTAATACTAATAATATAATATAATAATTTTGTTTGCAGTTGTGTTTGCTTGTGGTAGCAGTAAACAGTTACCTACAAACACATACAACTAAACACTGTAGCGTCTTTAAACCTGACAAAAGTCAAGAGTTGTGAGATACTCGTTTCAACGAACATTGTACAATAACACAAACCTTCCACTGTGTGATGAAGTCCTTTTTGTTGTCCTAGGATCTGACATGTCAAATGATACGGGAGGCATCTTCTTGTTCTAATTGAATCTGATGTTTACTTTTGTTAGAGATTTACTTTTATGGTGAAAACACGTTCTCCTTCGTATTATATAGGCAAACATTTGCAATGTAAAGTGTTCACTCAGTTGGCCATGATCATCTAGATATGGTATTCACGCCTGTCAACACCATCGGGTGAGATGAATACATCAAAGCCCGAACAATTAATCGATAATAAACTAATTATTGTTTGGCTTTGTTAAAATGATTAGTAATCATTACCCATCAATATTATTTGTTTTCTTTCAAACACGACCGCAGTTTGCCATAAGGAAATAAAGGCGGAGCTGTAAATAATTATTTTCTGTAAATAATTATTTTCATAAAAAAAACAATCTTAGATCAATAAATAAAGTATCATAGTTCGGTGGGAAACAGCATGCGATGCAAAAACAATCAGTTCCTTATTAGGTTCGAATCGGTTACCGTGATCTATGAACCAGTTTATTATTTGGCACAATAAAACATGCTAATACGACATGAAATGGTGCAGACATTTTGAATTATCATAACAAGAATTGATAATTAAGCTATTAAAATCCCGCTTTTTCCATTTTGCCGACTATATGACATCTAGGTCTTTTCTCATCCAATAGTGATGTATGCAGTTGCGAAATCAAAGTCAAAGCGTTTATTTCTTATCTGATGGGCATACGGAACAGGGAGAACCGGTTCCTAATTTCCAGTTCCAAGTTCCCATTTTCGTTTCGAATAAGGAATTGCAACATGGAAGAACTTTATTCATCGTATTAATTATCTTTCTCCCTCTTTTTCCTATAACTAATTAATGCTAAACAAGCTAAACGCAGTGTTGCAGAATTTAATCAAATTTCAAATAAACTGCCAGTGTCATATTTAAAGTCGCTATCCCGCCAACAACAACCACATTTTACAACATGTGTACATTGTTTCTAATCTACTGACGACGAGGTATATATATAACATTCATATTTTGAGAATCAAAACTATATAGGCACAATATAAACGGGTTTATTCATATCTGTATAGTCTTTCAAAAGGAAAGTTAATTCAATATTAAATAAAAAGTAACTCTTCTTCACGGGTTTAACCAGCCAGACCAAACCCCAAAACTGGGGCTTCGAATTAACAGTTACCAAATCCAGGGAGTACGTTATAGGGAGGATAACGTACTCCCTGACCTGAGATGTAAATAAAGAATCTGTTCTGTACAGCATTCATAAGATTGCATAAATTTACTACATCAACTGTTTAATGTTCATAATATTTGCTTGGAAATCAAAGTGCAGTTCATAGCGAGGTCATCTCAAGTCTGCCATGAAATGAAAAGTGTTCACTCAATCGGGCATGACGGCACAATCTCGATCTGGTGTTCACGCCTGTCAAGACCATCATGTGAGATAAATACATCAAAGCAAGACTAATTAATCGATAATAGCCTAATTACCGTTTGGCTTTGTTACGATGATTAGTAATCATTAGCCATCAATATTGTTTGTCTGCGTTTACGACCGCAGTTTGCCAATAGAAACTAAAGGCGGAGTTGTACACACCTTTTTGATATCACTAAAGATCGTTTAACAGATGGCTAAACAAGAATTGTTGTTGAAATTATTATTTTTTGATAATTAAACGCAAGTTAAAAAAGGCATGGCGGCACTAATCTTACAAATGTTGGTTCACCAACTTCCGTTTTTTTATGAAATATATTTAAAAATGTAACATTGATATTGAAAATATCTTTAAATCGTGATATATTTTGATGTAGATGTTTTAGCATCTCATTTTCATATGAGCTTAATTAGAATATCTAACCAATGAAATTAGGATATTGCCTCGTCTTGATTAAACTTCAGTTTGAGTTCCGGTCTATATCAAGCACTTCCGGTTATGTCCAATGATGCCGTTTTATTATATAGAGTTTAATTACCAGTGTTTTTGAGATACGGGAAATATCTCCCGAGGTAGAGAAATGGCCCCGATATTAAAACGAGTGCGGAGCACAAGTTCTTATATCGGGGCCATTTCTCTACCGAGGGAGATATTTTCAGTATCTCAAAAACACTGGTTATTAAACTATATATTACATAATTTAAAATGATGTTTGATTAATATTTCTAATGATTCACGCCTTTTTACACCAGTTTGCACGAGAAAGCCAAGGCGACGTTACGTCATCCAAGACGACGTTACGTCATACAAACAAAACAAGTGGAACCGGAACTCTTCGTTAATTTCCGAAATCGTTATTTTCCTAGTGGCGGAATCTGAAGACGACGTCCGTAAAACAATCGGAACGTCATTTGGCATTCCCGCCACTGACGGAAAAGGCCGAGCAATGTTCCGTACTGGGAAATATCTCCCACTCCCACTGGGAGATATCTCCCAGTAGAGCAAACGAGTAGATATAGCTTTTCTATTCCCAGTATTTCCTATACAAATCGCAGACAAATATGTAATATTACGTCTTATTATTATTCGATTCTATTGTAAGAAATCACAAAGCCTATTTCAAACATTGGTTTTGAAAAACACTCTTGAGTATCATATAGTTTCTTCTCTGAAGTTAGAAAGAGATATTTTCTCGACTAAATTCTAAAAATTAAAAAACATATTTTATTAGTTAGTGTAATTATTTATAATTTATTAGCAAACACCGGTAGTTCACGCAAAGTTCCCACAATTAAACACAATAAAATGTCACGAGAAACTAGTGATTCACTGTGGTATAACTAACGACCATGTAACATTTGACCGTTTTATTAAAACAATTATTGTGTTGGTGTATTTGCATATCTTGAATTGTTTGAAATGGGTGTCTTGATTTATATATCCAGAATCATTTACGAAATGCAGACTCTCTTTCTGCTTATTACAAATCAATATTTTAATCCGCACAAAATACCTAATTTTTATTTTTCTGGAATTCGTTGATTGTCTGTATTTCATGCACGGATAAGAAACAAATGCAGTAACCTGAAATATGATTTGTTTATAAACAAAATCAAAGAAAACGCAACCTGTGAGAAGTGTTGGCATGAAAAGGAGGACGCCGAACATTATTTTATGCAATGTCCGTTTTATTTAAATGAACGACTTTTTCATGCTACCCGTCAATTTCATCCGCTCAGCGTTCGGAGTTGGAAAAGATAGTTATACAGATAAAGATAATAGCACTATTTTTAATCATGTTCAAATATACATTAAAGATACTAAACGATTTGATAACGACTAGACATTATATACACTGTTATGACAACCGCTCGGGGCAGGATCCTAAAACCACAGCATCATCACTCATTCCTTCTTGTTTAGTTTTTCCTAGAACTTTATTCTACTTACTCCTTTCCTTTTTTCTTCTTCTTTTGTCCATAGAAAAATGTATTTGAATATTTTATGTTAATTGTATTGCCATCTTGTTAGCTGTTAATTACAATATTGTTGGGACGGCCTTTATAAAGTCCAGACTCTATTGTGCCCATCGCGTCAGGTATACCTTGACGTGTTCGTTGGCGGACGGACTATAAACCTTAGAATTACACACACACACGGGACGGCCTTTATTAATGTTGGAAGAACTTGTGGCCCAACCCTTCTGCTTGTATATAGAAGAAAAGCAATACAATATGTTTAAAGTAATCATTTTACTTTTACCCTGGTTACATTTAAATAAATCAAATTTTAAGTATTCACTATTTCGTCTTATTGTACTATAAGTTCTAATATAGTATTGGTGCAATAATATCAAAATTTAATAATATGCAAAAATAAATTGATTAATCTATTCTTATAATTAATATTAATGATTGAACAAATGCAATTTATGTGGAAAAACTAGCGGGACGCCGTTAGTTTTTAAAAAATAAAGATTGCCGTGTGTCTCTTTAATTTCCATTTTTTCACAGTAATCTGATAACAAATTTAACCCAGATTGAAGTTCTTCGGCAGAGTTAACAAAATTGGAATCATAGGTTGCAGAGCTCAAGCAGAGCTGTTTGCAGAACTGTATTGCAATTTCCAAATTCAGCCATATTTAGAAAATATAAGTGTGTACACATTTTGTCAATCAATTATAAAAATAAGAGTTTCATCTCATCAATTAAAAATTGAACCTGGCAGATGGTTTAAACCTATTAGAATACCTGTTAACGAGAGAACGTGTGATCTTTTAGAGTGTTAGAAGATGAATTTCATTTTGCATTAGAGTGTGAACGATTTTCGGATTTGTGTGTCGTGTGCAAGAGTCATGCGGGTGCCTCAAAGGTCAAGGTCACAGTTAGATGTCAAAGGTATTTTTTTTCATGTCTCAGCAATTAGTCCAAAACTACTGAAGGGAACTGCGTCAAACTTCACGCAAACGCAAAATATGTATTGTGAGTTGGTACCCGTTCACAGTATTGCAGATGTTTTCCAGTTGGAGCATCCGTGTCCCATGGACACATTTCTATTTCATTTTTTAATGTGTATCTCTGAAACTGTTTTTTTTTTTATTTCATAATAACATAATGTTCTGTGATTTCATGCAACGTAATTACATATATTAAAATTTCATCAGAGAAATTATAATTAATTTGCCACGTGATTTGATGAAGTTTACAACAGTCATTATCAACTGTCATTTTGAAATAGTCATCCATTTTTGGAATCAGAGGACAAAGCTATTGTATGTGAGTGCTGTGTGCTAGGCCAGGGTATTGGTTTCATTCAGAGCTACCCTACTGTTTCACAATGTATCAGTCCCGTTAAAATACCTATCCATATAAATATGCAACACTAAAGTGGATTTGAAATATATGTCACTTTGCGTTGATATATGACGGAGTTTGACTGATTGGATATTCCTGAGTTTTTTCGTTTTTTTTTTAGAAAGAATGATATAAAAGATGTGTCCTGTGTCTTGCTTCTATAAAATAAACACAACTGAACGAAACTATATCCAGTGTGAATATATACTTTGACATCGAATATATGTATGTTATATAGTACAAATTGTTGACGCAAAACAAATTATGTTTTTTATCAATAACATTTATTAAACAATATCATCAACAAATTATCACATTACACGAGAAAGAAAGGCACACATATAAGGGAGGGAAAGCGTAGCGCAGAAAGAGAGTAACAGTTAAGACATGTCACCATAAATGTACATAAATATTACAACATATCACAGATAGTTTCCATTACGTCCATAATATCACAGATGTCTTTTTTTTTAGGGCCACTATATTTCTTTACAATGACGAGGTTCATGAGTCCACCAATTGAAAACGTTCGTCCAATTGTATATTGTGTGGCATTCCTTTTTAAGAGAATAAGGAGAAAATAACAAAAAAACATTAGTTTCGCAACATCGACTCCACTAAAAGCTTAGTTTAACTCCGCTCCCATCAATTCGTGATTTGTGACGTGGTTTGTCGCCTGCTGTCCATGATTTAGACTTGACGCGGAAGTGACGTAAGTCATCTGAGTGTTCTTTATGTAACATAGGTGTGTAAGTTTGTGGATTGCAAAGATTCTGAAATGAAAAGGAAGAATTTATTAAGAATGGAACAATTATACATGAACAGTACGACATGAATTGCTTGATACGATTCTTATTTAAGCATACTCACTAAACCTAATGTATATATATGATCAATGAAATTCGTTCACATGTGTTGCCATATCTTCTTATAAAAGAATGTTAATTGTACTGTGATAACTTGAGGTGAATTACAAAGCAACGATGTTATTATAATATAAATAAAAGGGTATATTTAATATAAAAAAAATGGATATACCTAGTACGTAAAAACTTTACTTTTGCAAAACGAAAACCTATTTGGAATTCTACAGAATCTGATATTTTGAAATTTTTATAATAGTTACCTTATTGACTTCATAAAATGCTTTGTATCCTCCCTCTAGAAGATATACCTCAGGAAAATTCAGCCTCGGATAACTGTCCTTGTTGAGGATTCGGTCCAAACTCCGTAAGAAACGATACCTGTAATGGTAAATATCATTGAATGTCTATTATAGTTTCAATGGATTGAAATAAACAGCTTAACGTAGCTATCACGCCAGCCACAGCCCAATTTCACAACATATGTACACCATTCCTAAACACACTGACGCCATGGTACATGTATATACATAACTTGCATGTTCTCTACCATGTCTACAGACACAATATAAACGGCTTTACTCAGCCAGGCCAAATCCCACAATGTCAAGTTAAGAGTTACCAACCCATAATTCATTTTAAGCACATTCAATTACAGGTAAGAATAAACATATACTTGTAATCGGCAAATATACATTATTACATGATCTAAACACCTGGATAGAGTTTTGATGAACAGTTTCTTAGTGTAATTTTGCCTTTTATTGGCGGGTAAGATTATTTAATGCAAGTATTCAATTACATTTTATTTTGTTCAATGAAACTGCTTTGAAACAAATATTATCAAATTGTTTTCTCAAAAAGAGATTAAAATGTAGAGATATGATATTTTATGAAACTAGTTCATATACTTACATTTTCGGACCACGCTCAGATGAAAACTCGCAGTGGAATATGAGCACGTGATTCGTATGAGATGTCACTTCCGTTCCATGGAGAAATTTCTCTATTGAATCTTTTTTGTACAAGTTTATAGCCCCCTGAAAATAACAAAACAAACTTTTATACGACTATTTATTGCTTGCCAAACAGTGGAATAAGATGCTGGTTATAAATATGTACTAGTTTAAAACTGGTATATTATTAATATTCAGCAATGTCCTTAATCGAGGCTAATGATAAATTGAACAGACAATCGTTTTCTTGCTATAAAGTGTTGACAAGTTTGACGAATAATAACTTTAGACAATGACGTTTTAATTCAATTTACCTTGATATGACCACCATCGTATTCATACGGATATCTGCAATCGATTACTGTTACTTGGTCTATATCGTTGTCATGGCTACCACTTAACAAGTCCTTCATCTGAAATAAAAGGTATTTTATATGATTATATATATATATACTAAGGATACTATTTTTTAAAATATTGTTTTATTAATTCAACAGATTTTGAAATGTGTCAATAGTACACCAAATGTGAATGCTGCATTACATTTGAATATCCCCGTCTTATTTTCAGCACTCGCTGTATGCCTTCTCCTATTTTCCTTTAGTATGAACCATAGATTAAGCTTCTGTTAAAATTTTAGCATTTCAAATACTGTGTCTATGACATTCATAACTAACCGTGTGTGGTGTAATGGCATTGAGGTCACTGTGTTTCCCGGGAATTGTGGGTAGACTGTTGACACGAGATCCGTCTGCCACAAGGTCCGAGTCCGTGGATAATCTGTCAACCGCCTGTATGATACTTGACATTGGACTGGGACAGTGATACGCTTGATGGTCCATTGCATCACTCAGTTTATATCGATTGCATCATTATATTTGCCATTAAAGTGCACATTAAAGTCTTACTTTATCAGTTGAACACCAACGTTTTCAGTATATCATATTGTTTGTTCATTTCTTATGGTTTTTACTGTCTTCAGCAAAACAATAAAAAGAAATCACCTACCTACCCACTTCTAAAATCATGGGCCGGGAAACAGCAAACAAATGTATTTTTTAAGGAAGGCCTAATGTATATTTATATATGCCAATTTGTGATTTTCGAATGCTATTACAAATCAATTTAAAATAACTATTGATGAAAACTTAGCATCTATTCGGCCCTCTATAGTTATTCATCCTATATAATTTTGACTTTAACAACGCTTGAATATAATAATAATGCAGACATTTTGAATTATCATAACAAGAATTGATAATTAAGCTATTAAAATCCCGCTTTTTCCATTTTGCCGACTATATGACATCTAGGTATTGTCTCATCCAATAGTGATGTATGCAGTTGCGAAATCAAAGTCAACGCGTTTATTTCTTATCTGATGCGCATACGGAACAGTGAGAACCGGTTCCTAATTTCCAGTTCCAAGTTCCCATTTTCGTTTCGAATAAGGAACTTGCAACATGGAAGAACTTTATTCATCGTATAAATGATCTTTCTCCCTCTCTTTCCTATAACCAACAAATGCTAAACAAGCTAAACGCAGTGTTGCAGAATTTAATCAAATTTCAAATAAACTGCCAGTGTCATATTTAAAGTCGCTATCCCGCCAACAACGGCCACAATTTACAACATGTGTACATTGTTGCCAATCTACCGACGACGAGGTATATATATAACATTCATATTTTGAGAATCCAAACTATATAGGCACAATATAAACGGGTTTAACCAGCCAGACCAAACCACAAGACTGGAGCTTCGAATTAACAGTCACCAACTTTACGCACAATTCAGTCACGAGTATTTTAAGAAACCGTGAATGAATCTTTACCGTTTATCAGCCCATATACATTATTATATGACCATTATAAACTGATAAAGATCTAAATCCTAAACTGAAAGACATATACCTGGATGATGAATTTAAACAACATTTAGTGTTTACTCTAGTCAAGGATTGATGGATGGCCTAGTTTTTAAACCAATCAGATGTCTCAGATTTTCAAATACAGGCTACATTTATTCGTGAAGAATTTACTACCAGCTTTCGTCACAGGTTAGAGTGTGACCTATATAGAGACTATCGATACAGCTATGGTAAACACTAAGCCGTATAGAGTATACGCTCCCTCCTTTTCGGTTTCTTAATAGTGAATATTTATCTTCATAGCCTCTATCCTATACATATAGACAAACTATTTTCACGCATTAAAAGTGTACAAACTATGTTATCACCACATCCCACTCTATATAATATGTATATGCTACATTTGTGGTCATGTTGTTGCACTTGTAAGTTTGTAATCATGCATGTATGTAACCTGAGATGTAAATAAAGAATCTGTTCTGTACAGCATTCATAAGATTGCATAAATTTACTACATCAACTGTTTTATGTTCATAATATTTGCTTGGCAATCAAAGTGCAGTTCATAGCGAGGTCGTCTCAAGTCTGCCATGGAATGAAAAGTGTTCACTCAATCGGGCATGACGGCACAATCTCGATCTGGTGTTCACGCCTGTCAAGACCATCATGTGAGATAAATACATCAAAGCAAGACTAATTAATCCATAATAACCTAATTACTGTTTGGCTTTGTTACTATGATTAGTTATCATTAGCCATTAATATTGTTTGTCTGCGTTTACGACCGCAGTTTGCCCATAGAAATTAAAGGTCCGCAAATTGCGGTTGTACACACCTTTTTGATATCACTAAAGATCGTTTTACAGATGGCTAAACAAGAATTGTTGTTGAAATTATTATTGTTTGATAATCAAACGCATGTTAAATAAATGAAAAAGGCATGACGGTGCTAATCTTACAAATGTTGGTTCACCAACTTCCGTTTTTTTTGATGAAATGTATTTAAAAATGTAACATTGATATTGAAAAAATCTTTAAATCGTGATATATTTTGATGTAGATGTTTTAGCATCTCATTTTCATATGAGCTTAATTAGAATATCTAACCAATGAAATTAGGATATTGCCTCGTCTTGATTAAACTTCAGTTTGAGTTCCGGTCTATATCAAGCACTTCCGGTTATGCCCAATGATGCCGTTTTATTATTACGTCTTATTAGTATTCGATTCTATTGCAAGAAATCACAAAGCCTATTTCAAACATTGGTTTTGAAAAACACTCTTCAGTATCATAGTGTTTCTTCTCTGAAGTTAGAAAGAGATAATTTCTCGACTAAATTCTGAAAAATTATAAAATATGTTTTATTAGTTAGTGTAATTATTTATAATTTATTAGCAAACAATTTTGAAAGTACAAACATTATTAAAACTAACAATGAGAGAAAGATTGCTGGCTTCTTTCTTCCTATACACCCTATTTTAACTATTTTTCTAAAAAAACATACATACATCTTATTTTTCTGAAAATGAGATACTAGTAAGACAAACTTAGGTATTTTGCCAAAAAACTATGCATATTTCATCAAGATTTAAATAGGGACCGAAATGGACCCTTATCTTAATTAGTCCTTTAATTTATTTAGTAAAAAGTGACAGAACCATTTGAAAGCCAACATTTAATGCATTATGAGAAAGAGAGGAAAGAGTTATTTTATAGAAGTTACTTCCGGGTGTTATTTCTTCAGGTCATACTAATAATCTTCAATTTAAATCGTGTTTGTATCTTGTGATTATTTAAACAAATAAAACAGAAAGAAAAAATATGGCTAAGATTTAGTTTCTTATGGCAAATCTATGTTTTTTATCTTTATTTTCCAAATTCGGCGCATGCGTGAAAAGGAATGGACGTTTAAATTTTGCTCTGACAAAAATTGTGTTTTTATGTGATAATAAATGGATACAACTTTTGGATGTTATATTAAACAACAACACAATGCAGATAAGTCTTTTATAAACTATATGTGAAAGAGAAAACACCAAAGGTTTTGGGGAAAGTTGTATTTTCGTTCAAAAACTCATTTCCTTTGTTTGAAAAATAAAAATGAAAATCTAAAAATCGAGTGAGATGTTTTCACCTTCGATAATATAACGGTCATCATATATGGTTTATATATAGTTACTATTAAAGCCACCAATTATGACGGAAAATCTGTACACCGAGTTTGAGCCTGTGGCTATAAGTGAAAACACAGAGGTCAAAGTGCCCGTTACATCTGTAATTGATCACCAAGTTGATTGCCCATCAAGTATGACCGTGTCTCCAATGGCCACAAATACCAATCAGACACTGATTGATCCCAGCCCATTTGACCAAGACGCAAGTGCGGATCTCACAGAATACCATCGCCTTATTCAACTTGTGCGAGATTTCCCGAGTACGCTATTTATTGACCGCCTACTCATGGACTACCATCATTGCGAGTCTAATCTAGATAAATCCCGAATCATGCTTTTTGACGTCATCAGAGATTCAGACGATTTTCCGTTCGACGTCAATTGTGAGCTAAAACGTCGAGTCACACGTCAAGGAGACTCGGCCGCGACGAAGTTAGCCACCGACATACACACGCTTCTGGCTGTTATCGACGGTGGTGATGTAGCGTGTGTTAAGGAAATGATAAGTTCCAGAAAACCAAGCCGTCTCAGCTCTGTGACCCGACAAACAATAAAAACCCATTCACCATGTCACTCTAGTAATAAATGTGAATGCGAAGCTGAGCTTAAAATACTCAAAGAAACTGTCATTAGCCTCCAAGCCGATATGTTGCTTATTAAGCAACGAAACGCAGCTACTGAAAATATACGCAACAATGACTTTAAGCTGATGCAAGGCTCCATAGATGACCTACAAAAAAGTGTGGACGGTATAAAAACTGACACCGTTTTCCCAACTGCTTTGAGGGACATGAAGCTGGATTTGTTAAACCACTCCGAACATTTACTGTTATTGCAAAACAATGTTATAAATCTCAAAAGTGTGTTTAATGACTTTAAATCACAAGTGAGTGCTGGCTCCAACAGTCATGCTATACCGGTTCCTCATACTCAGACACCAGAGTGCAATACAAACACCCCAATAACCCCTCCCACACTCATACCCTCTACCCAAACTAGTGTACCAATCCCAGTGCCCAATACGGGCGATACAGTTTTGCAGTCTGCTTCTGTGTATGAGGACATATTAATTGCAGAATCACATCCGCCACAACAAACGGAGCTTTATTCAGCCGTTGTAAATAACCAGTTCAATGGTAATGATACCGCCACGAGCGATCATGAGAATGACCAATTATTTGGTAATCTAGTAATCCCCACCATTGTTAATACAAAGTCGCGCGAACCAAAAAAACAATATGGACATAAACATAAAAAACGCGGACGTACTTTAAGAGAAGTCAATTTCGGCATGATAAACCGAGAAATGGCCACGTCCACTGGTGTTAACCACAGATTTAGTAGTGGCAACCCCGATGTTGATACGGCGAGGTCATACGCGGATGAAGCGGACGACTTTCAAAAGTATGTCGTGAGACGTCCTAAACGGTTTTATGTAGGAGGCTTTCAGTCGAATATTACTGAACCCGTGATCAAAAGCTATATTGAAAAGCGCGGTCCAAAGGTTTCCAGGGTTACAATATTTAGGAAACCTAGATATGGAAACTCTGTGGTTATTCGCGTGCATATTGAAGATGACGAGAACGCTTGTTATGTGACAGACGATCCCTGTTTTTGGCCCGAAGGAGTTACCTGCAAACCATGGGTTTCGTATGGTTCATATAAAGCTCGTCACAATGACTTTGTTAATGACAATCCGAACAGTTATAACTCTAATAGGTTCTCACAAACGTCGAAATACACGCGAGCTGAGTGGGGCCGGGTCAATTACACGGACTCGAACCGTTATGCAGCGCTTGAATCTGACTGTGATCTTGATAACTAGTAATCATGTCAGGCTCTAGAAACATATGTCTTAATATTGCTACATGGAATGCGACCGGAATAATGTCTAGCGCGAGTTATTTGAGCGATTTTTTACAAAACAATTATATAGATGTTTGCGGCATTGCCGAACACTGGTTATTCAATCACGACTTACATTTTCTTGATTGTATTAACAATAATTTTTCATGTCATTCAATATCTGATCCTGATCTCATGTTGCCAAGCAACCGGAGAGTTGGTAAGGGTGGGATATGCATATTCTGGAATAAGCGTTTAAATGACATTGTTTCACCTTTACACATTGACAGTAAATACGTTTTAGGCATCCAGATACAGCCTACCATAGGACATTCTATATTTGTATTTCAATTATACTTACCATGTAAAAACCACTCTATTGCCACGTATAATAGCTGTATAGACGAAATAGAGACTTTATTATGCATATACAAAACAAAGGGTATAACATTTTTAATGGGAGATTATAATACAGAATTAGCTTCTCGAAACCAACGCGATTTTAAACTTGATAGTCGAGGAAAACTGCTGGTAGATTTGATGCTTAATTATAGTTTGCTAGCCGTAAATGCCCTCGAGTTATGCTCCGGAGCAGAATTTAGTAATGTACCATATAACAGTGACCGTGAGACACTCATTGATCACATACTAATCCAATCAGAAAATATTGAAATGATAAAATCATGCCGAATTATGGACGATAATTGCTTAAATGTTTCGACCCATCGCCCGATAGTTTGCAAAATCGAATGCGAAGTTGAAAATATATCTCGTTCAAACAATACGTATCATAATATTAATTGGCATAACGTTAAACAGAAAAACATAGATAATTACACACATTTCTTAAATAACGACAAAACGTTAAATATGTTGCTTTTATCACAGATATCTTCGTTGGATGACGTTGACTCATTTTATTCAGCCATCGTTAATGTAGTAAACAATGCGACAAATAGATGCATTCCTATATCAAAGTTCAAACCATTTATAAAACCGTATTGGAATCGCGAATTAACAAATTTACACAATGAAATGAATCTAAAAAGGGTTAATTGGTTAAATGAAAATCGCCCACGCAATGTTTCATCCGCAAGCTATAAAAATTATAAGGCATCGAAAAATGTTTTCCGCAAAACTCATCGTGCCACCGTCCAAAATTATTTATCTAACTTAGAGCGAGAAATTGATATAGCGGCGGAAATGGACAATAATGAGTTTTGGAAATTGATTAATAGACGGAAAAGAAATAAAAAAGTAGAAACTACCCTTAAAATGAATTTTAATGGACAATCTTGCGAAAATCCCATCGATATAAATATGGGCTGGAAAAATTATTTTTCCGAACTCTACACGCCTAAAGATAATAGTTTTGAATCCGCTTATGCAAATTCATGCGATGAAGAGTTATCGAACATTAAGTCGCAATTAACTTATCATCGGTGCGACGATATCGTTATATCTATATATATGGTTGAAAAGGCATTAAAATCCTGTAAAAAGAAAAAAGCCTGTGGCAATGATCTCATTTATTACGAAAATATAATTTACGGTGGCCCGATTTTGCTTGCCGTTATTACAAAATTATTCAATTATATGTCGTCATTGTCACATATACCCGTTGATATGAAAAAGGGTATTATTTCGACCCTTTACAAAGGAAATAATAAAAACAAAATGGACCCTAATAGTTACAGGGCTATTTCTCTCTGTTCTACCATGTTAAAGGTATATGAAAAAGTGTTACTTAAAATTTTAGAACAGTCTAGTACGCTCAAGTTTAACACATTACAAGGAGGATTTCAAAGAAATATTAATTGTAAAATGACGTCCTTTCTCTTACGTGAAAGTATCTAATTTGCAAAAGAAAACAGTTCTAAACTTTTCACTTGCTTCCTGGACGTGAGACAAGCATTTGACCACGTTTCTCATAGCATCTTGATGCTGAAACTGTATAGGACGGGGATTAAAAAATCTATTTTTAAAATTATTCTAAGTATGTTTGAAAATGTTTATAGCTGTGTTAAATCACAAGGCCAATCCTCGGATTGGTTCCCCATTTTACAGGGTACCAGACAAGGCCAAGTAATGAGCCCGTATTTATACTTAGTTTTCATTAATGATCTTATGGATAAATTAGACCAATCACCCTACGGTCTGAAAATTAATGATACTGGTTACAGTTGCCCAACATCGGCGGATGATATGGTGCTCAGTTCACTCACTAAGAACGGCTTAGAAAAACTTATGTCAATATGTCATAACAACTCTATCCGTGAAAAATATACATATAATGCTAATAAATGTAATGTTGTTGTTTTTAACGAACGCCTTTCTGATTCACAGAGGAATCCAAGGCTATGGCACTTAGGCCAAAACATTGTTGATGAAACATACACATATGTTCATTTAGGTATTTTATGCAGTAAGGACATGAGTCTGAATGAAAACATTAAAGACGCATGCACAAAACTACGTAAAACATACTTTGGATTGTCCGACTGTGGCGTCCATCAAAATGGTCTTCACCCAATAACAGTAAAACATTTATATCAAACGGTTGTACTATCGAGGGCATTATACGGCTGCGAACTATGGAACACCATTTCTGACACTCAATTGAAGTCTTTAGAGCGTGTACATGTTCAATGTATTAAATATATGCAGTCTCTGCCTAAACAAACTCGTAGTGACGTCGCACTAGCTTTAATCGGTCTCACAAGAATCGAATATGAAATTGATAAGCGTAAGTTATTGTTGTTTGGCCAATTATGCAGCATTAATAAAGGATTTAGAATACAGACAATTTTCGCTAATAGACTTATGCAATTTATGTCTCACCCACGTAAAACACAAGGCTTTATGCCAGACATTTACCGTATATTAGGGAAATACCAATTAACTTACGTTTTAACGGAATATATTTCTACTGCATTTTTTCCTACGTTAAGACAATGGAAAAAAAGACTTAAATCAAATATACATAAGTCAGCCGAACTTGATTTCAGATCAAGACTTATCCAAGATTATAGTCTTAATAATTTTCTCAAGATACAAGGGGAAATAACGCCAAACAGTATCTGGTACTTCTCCCAATTATATCGTGATTATTTACCGTACTGTAGAACTGTCATATTTGTCATTGGTAAACTATTTGCACGCAAATATTTAACTGTTTGTCCAAAGTGCAAATTAATTACAGAAACGGTAGCTGAACATTTAATTTTATTTTGTTCATCAAACAATACCTTGCGGCATTCGTTATTATGCAAGATACACAAAATATGCGGCTTAAATAAGTATGACCAACTTTGTAACTTAAGCGCGTTTAATCAAATTATAGAATTAGTGTCCGGCTTTCCGTCTTTAAACATGTCGGACAAACAAACGGTTGCTATTTCTAAAACCACGTTCAGATACTTACATCATATGACGAAATCTTTAAATATTGTGTATATATAGGGCTCCTATTTAAAGTATGTTAAGTTTCTTTGAACTAATGAGACTATGTTTTATTTACAAATACTTTGCATAATAAATGTTTGTATTGAATATTATATCAAGATAGAATTTTAAATTTAATAATTGATTTAAAACTTAAATCAAATTTTTGCTATATGCTTGCCAGTAACTTATCTTTGAAAAGAAATATTTAGAACCTTCAAAAATGCTATCCTTTTTATCTTAATTCTAAGGATCATGTTTGAAAACAAATACATATGAAACTTATGTCAATCCAAGAATCCATGAAGTGTATGTTCTTGTGTTTCGTTTCGGCAAGACATGTCAGCCTTTGGATTATCTATGGCAAGAGTACTTGAATAAATATTATTTCTACACATATACTTCATTATTAAGTGGAGGAACATTTCCTGTTAATCTCCGTCCGTTTGTACATATGTTAAATAAGTCAAACTATCAAGTTTAAATATTTGTTTGTTTTGTATAAATTTGTTCTTGTTCTTGTATATAACTTAACTGTCATGTACTGTCTATTTGTTTTTGTGTATGTGTATTCACTGTGTATATATGTTATTTTGACTCTCCTGTATATTTTATATTATGGAGGAAATAAAGAATCAATCAAATCAATCAGTCATATATGTATATATGCATATATGTATATGTATCTATTATTCTTGTCAACACTCCAGTACATTCAATATTTACAGGTATCGTATTATACAGTGTTTGGACCGAAGCCTCAACAAGGACAGTTATCCGAGGCTTAATTTTCCCGAGGTATGTCTTCTATCTACACAAACAAGCACGAGAAAATAGTGATTGACTGTGGTATAACTAATGACCGATTAACATTTGACCATTTTATTAAAACAATTATGGTGTTGGTGTATTTGCATATAGGCTCTCATTTCTTAACTTGAAAGCCTTGAAAATGACAAATTTCTGGGAAGAAGACCTCCATTCTATAAATCATTGCTTTTGTTTGTGCCGAGTTCTCTTTTAAAGTGACACACGGCAATCTTGAAGTGTTTGAAATGGGTGTCTCGATTTATATATCCAGTATCATTTTACTTTTACCCTGGTTACATTTAAATAAATCAAATTTTAAGTATTCACTATTTCGTCTTATTGCTGGTCTCTCCATTTCATGTTTCATCATTGATTCATTTCTTATCATTCATCACCATTTCGGCAAAAATTCACCTTCTCAGTCCTCAGATTTGCTTCATGAGTAGTTAGTAGCTCAATGCTGTCTTGTGACGATGTTAGGCCGACGTTCACCGAATAGGGATAGGGAAGCTGTAGACAGAAATTCGTTGGTTATTCGTATGGCGAGTCTAAAGTATGCAATGGCCAGTAGCCTAGTAGTGGCATAGTATCTTGAATGGAGTAACATAGAGTACTATGGGGAGGATGTTTCACAGCAATAGACAATAACATGACATATCAGAAATGTCCCAGAAACAGTGCAATCCAAAGGAAAAATGAGAAACATCAGGTGAACTGCGGGTGAACAGCGAGAGTCGTCGTAGAAACGGAATATACAGAAAAGCTGGCGGAAGACGGAGTGAGAGAAAGCGAAAGAAAGGAGCAGATAAAAATGATCGGTACGCCTGTTTTTTAACGACTACGTTCTTTATGTTTTATGCAATAGTCGGGATTGCCATGACTTGCAGAAACCATCTTAAATAAGGCAAGAATATATGTTCTGGAAGTGGGTCAGGTGTAAATAAATCAAAGAAAAAAGAATGACTCTGGAGAATTAGAATAGCTTCAAAATACGTTTCTAAGTCGCTCAAAAGTACTTATTTCGGCTTCAATTTTTTTTAAAAAAATCCCGGGAGAGGCCACCCGGACCCCCACTAGCCGGAGGGGGACATAGCCTAATAAATTGGCTCCTATGCATTTTTTTTTATTATTCCGACGTTCCACAGATACCGGTTTAAAAAAAAATAAAAAAAAGAAGTCATATTCTATTAAATACTGTATTTAATAGAATATAAGATATTTTTTTTTTTAAACCGATATCTGTGTGACGTTCTATGTAACTGATGCTCGCCAATACGAAAAATTTCAAAAGAGCATTAAACGTGTATTTTAACACACTAGAGGGAGACCACAACAACACCCTCCCACACCTTTCCCCGTGCGTATACCCAAATCACTCCAGGTATGACCTTGAAAATGTGGGTGGTCTGCCTCCACCACAAAAAATTGTATATAACCTTACGTGTGTTGACATCATACAAACAAATCAGCTCCATTGCCTTCCACTATTGAATAAAATGTCAGGTAATTGTTGACATGTGTATGCCAGTGCGTAATCCCATTGAAGCTTGTGGAATCCCCCTAGTACCAGGGAGTAAGTAATAAAGTATACTCACTGGACTCGGTATACTTACTCCCTGCTAATACAATCTATGAAGAACACAGTTTTTCTCGAAAAGAACTCGTTTTATCCGGTTTTTCGTTTGACTTTAATTTGTGTCAAAAAGAACGGTCGTTTACGGAATGTGCGATTGTTTCTGTATAATTAAACACACATATAAACATAGGTGTGCGTACAAATACCATCCTAAATTTAAATGTGTATATAAGTACCTTTGTTGTTGGGAGTGTAAACAAGTATTTCCTTCGTCCTAAACGTGCACCGGTTTGGCTGGTCTGGTTCCCTGTCGATCATAGACAGAACTAAACCCCGGATAAATCCCGGTTAAATCTCGGTTGATAAAGAATGGCTATTAAGATCAATGGATGAGTTGTAGTTGTTGATGATTTAATCACAGGTGTAATAAAAACAGGTTTGTGGTTTAATGATATATATCATATATATCTTATTTATGTATTCAATGACTTAATAATTACCAAAAAAGTTGGAGGAAAAAAAGAAGAAAAAGAGAGTTTAATTAAGACTTGAATATAAATATCTGGCGTACCACAGGGATCTATTCTTGAACGAACCTGTTCTTAATCTGTATGGATGATCATCCAGCTGGCATAAATCATCGGTACGTAAGGCCTCTATAGCCCAGTGGTAGAGCGCTGGGCCCACAAGCGGAAGGTCGTGGGTTCAAACACCGCCAGATGCTGGTCTCTCCATTTCATGTTTCATCATTGATTCATTGCTTATCATTCATCACCATTTCGGCAAAAATTCACCTTCTCAGTCCTCAGATTTGCTTCATGAGTAGTTAGTAGCTCAATGCTGTCTTGTGACGATGTTAGGCCGACGTTCACCGAATAGGGATAGGGAAGCTGTAGACAGAAATTCGTTGGTTATTCGTATGGCGAGTCTAAAGTATTCAATGGCCAGTAGCCTAATAGTGGCATAGAACCTTGAATGGAGTAACATAGGGTACTATGGGGAGGATGTTTCACAGCAATAGACATTAACATGACATATCAGAAATGTCCCAGAAACAGTGCAATCCAAAGGAAAAAAGAGAAACATCAGGTGAACTGCGGGTGAACAGCGAGAGTCGTCGTAGAAACGGAATATATGTAGCGAGGCTCCAGCAGAAAGTAGGTAAAAACAGATCACCATCCAGTAGGAGAGACAAAAGCATAGCTGGCGGAAGACGGAGTGAGAGAAAGCGAAAGAAAGGAGCAGATAAAAGGCTTGAGAAGGCGGGCCAAAATAAAAAAAATCATCGGTACGCCTGTTTTTTAACGACTACGTTCTTTATGTTTGATGCAATAGTCGGGATTGCCATGACTTGCAGAAACTATCTTAAATAAGCAGGAATATATGTTCTAGGAGTAACTAAATATTGCTCAACCGTATCATCGAGAGGAGACCTTGGATCGGACTCGTGTCAGATCAAGCAAAAATATGAAACTGTTCAACTGTAGAACAGAATAAGAAATATGCCAGCCAACAGAACAGTACGTGGTAATGTAATAAACCCAATACTTGGGGTAGTATAATACTTTGATTTATCAGGGCTCTATATGATGTCATTTTCGTCCCAGGATTGATATAGAATAAAAGGACGTCCGAGCATATGATACATGAGAGCCCCAATTTAAAGATATGAATTAGGGATACAGGACGTGACCATTAAAACTAAACCGATAGATGGACATGGTTTGAACAATTACAACGTGATGGAATAAATTATCAGCGACACAAAATTAATAATTTTTTTTAGAACGTACAGACGATATAAGAGTGTACAGTAGAGGTCACCGACGCAATTAAAACGTCGTAATTCTTCCATTACCAGCAGAAACTGGCACAGTTACAGATTTAATCATTTTGCAAATGATCTAAATTTTAAAATGTTATAGAAATATGATGTTTTTTTTAAGTTTTTGCGTTGCTCACATCTTATTTCTCTTTATCGCTATAGGTTTCTAAATACCACTTTTAAATGTCTGCAAGAACCAGTTTATATAAAATTTCTTTTTTCTTTTTAGTTATGCCACGAAAGGGAGGCTTTTATTAATCGCACCGTCCGTGCGTCCGTCCGTCCGAAATCGTGTCTCAGCCATTCCTCGGAAAATACAAAGGAGATTTCGTCACACTTGGAGGTAAAAGATAACTAAAGAAGGGAGCTGCGTCAAACTTCAAACAAATGTTCATCACATTGAACAGGTGTTTCCAATGCAAGAATCATGTCCGTGTTTCAAAGGTCAAGGTCAAAGGTCAAGGTCACAGTTAGAGGTCAAAGGTAAACAAATGTGGAAAAAATCATAGCTCAGCCATTACTGAAGGCTGTTGCTTCAAACTTCACACAAATGTTCATCAGAATTAGAAGGTGCGTCGCGTGACACATGTCTCTTTTTTTTTCAATGTGTGGTTTTGAAACTTGGTAGTATTTTGGATGGCAATTATAACATAATGTTCTATGCGTTCATCCGACGTAATTAATTTATATATATTAAAATTTCATGAGCTGTCTCTCAGAGAAATTTGTCACGTGATTTGGTGAAGTTTACAACATTATCAAATACTCATCCATTTTCGGAATCAGAGGACAATGCCATTGTGTGTACATGCTGCGTGCTGTGTGCGTGCTAGGCCAGGGTATTGGTTTTATTCAGAGATACCCTACTGTTTCACAATTTATCAGTACCGTTAAAATACCTATCCATATAAATATACCATACCAAACTGGATTTGAAATGTATGTCACTTTGCGTTGATATAAGACTGAATGGATAGTATTTAGGTTTTTTTTATAGAAAGAATGATATGCAAGATGTGTCCTGTGTCTTGCTTCTATAAAATAAACACAACTGAACGAAACTATATCCAGTGTGAATATATACATCGAATATATATATGTTACATAGTACAAATTGTTGACGCAAAACGAATTACAGTTTTTATCACTAACATTTATTAAACAATATTTTCAATAAATAATCCTATAACAAGAGAAAGGAAGGTATACATATAAGGGAGGGAAAGCGTAGCGCAGAAAGAGAGTAAAAGATAGACATATCCCCATAAATGTACATAAACATTACAACATATCACAGATAGTTTCCATCACGCATAATACCACAGATAATATCACAGATTGCTTTTTAACGCCATTACATTACATTTTTCAATGACGAGGTTCATGAGTCCACCAATTGAATACATTCGTACAATTGTATATTTTGTGGCATGCCTTTTTAACAGAATAAGGAGAAAATAAAACAAAAACACTAGTTTGGCAACATCGACTCAGACAGTTGAAAACATTAAAAGCTTAGTTTAACTCCGCCCCCGTCAATACGTGTTTTGTGACGTGGTTTGTCGCCTGCTGTCCATGATTTAGACTTGACCCGGAAGTGACGTAAGTCGTCTGAGTGTTCTTTATGTAACATAGGTTTGTAAGTTTGTGGATTGCAAAGGTTCTGAAATCAAAAGGAAGGATTTATTAAAAGCGAAACAATTATACATGAACAGTATGACGCGAATTTCTTGATACGATTCTTATTTAAGCATACTCACTAAAACTGCTGTGTCAAAATCGTTCACATGCGCTGCCATATCTTATCAAAGAATAGCAATTGTACATTGAGAACTTGGGGTTAATTACAATGCAACGATGTTATTATAATATAAATATAAATAAAAGGGTATATTTAGTATAAAAAATGTATATCCCTAGTACGTTAACACTTTTCTTTTGCAAAACGAAAACCTATTTGGAATTCTACAGAATCTGATATATTGAAATTTATATTTTTATAATAGTTACCTTATTAACTTCATAAAACGCCTTGTATCCGCCGTCTAAAAGATATACCTCAGGAAAATTCAGCCTCGGATAACTGTCCTTGTTGAGGCTTCTGTCCAAACTCCGTAAGAAACGATACCTGTAATGGTAAATATTATTTAATGTCTATTGGAATCATACATCATAGTTTCAATGGATTAAAATAAACAGCTTAACGTAGCTATCCCGCCAACAACAGCCCAATTTCACAACATATGTACACCGTTTCTAAACCAACTGACGCCAAGTCACATGTATATACATAACTTGCATGTTTTGAGAATCCAATATCTACCATATCTACAGACACAATATAAACGGCTTTACTCAGCCAGGCCAAATCATAACTTGAACGTCAAGTTAAGAGTAACCAACCCATAACTCGTTTTACGCACATTCTATCACAGATATTCTGAAAACCCAAGAATAAACCTATAGTTGTAATCGGCAAATATACATGACCTGAACACCTGGATAGAGTTTTGACAAACTTTTTCACAGTGTAATTTTGCCTTTTATTGGCGGGTAAGATTATTTAATGCAAGTATTCAATTACATTTTATTTTGTTCAATGCTTTGAAACAAATATTCTCAAAAAGAGATTGAAATACAGAGATATGATATGTTATGAAACTAGTTCATATACTTACATTTTCGGACCACGCTCAGATGAAAACTCGCAGTGGAATATGAGCACGTGATTCGTATGAGATGTCACTTCCGTTCCATGGAGAAATTTCTCTATTGAATCTTTTTTGTACAAGTTTATAGCCCCCTGAAAATAACAAAACACACTTTTATACGACTACTTATTGCTTGCCAAACAGTGGAATAAGATGCTGGTCATGAAATTTGTACTAATTTAAAACTGGTATATTATTAATATTGAGCAGTGTCTTTTAAAGATAAATTTAACGGACACTCATTTTCTTGCTATGAAGTATTGACACGTTTGACGAATCATAAGGTTAGACAATGACGTTTTAATTCAATTTACCTTGATATGACCACCATCGTATTCATACGGATATCTGCAATCGATTATTGTTACTTGGTCTATATCGTTGTCATGGCTACCATTTAACAAGTCCTTCATCTGAAATAAAAGGTATTGTATATGATTATATATATATATATATACTAGCATACTATTTTTGAAAATATTGTTTTATTAATTCAACAGATTTTGAAATTTGTCAATAGTACACCAAATGTGAATGCTGCATTACATTTGAATATCCCCGTCTTATTTTCAGCACTCGCTGTATGCCTTTTCCTATTTTCCTTTAGTATGAACCATAGATTAAGCTTCTGTTAAAATTTTAACTAACCGTGTGTGGAGTAATGGCATTGAGGTCACTGTGTTTCCCGGGAATTGTGGGTAGACTGTTGACACGAGCTCCGTCTGCCACAAGGTCCGAGTCCGTGGATAATCTGTTAACCGCCTGTATGATACTTGACATTGGACTGGGACAGTGAGACGCTTGATGGTCCTTTGCGTCACTCAGTTTCCGGCGTTTGGTTGATAAAGTCAGTGCTATGTCGTCCAGAGACTCTAGACGGCGCTTGGAATGTACATTGAGATTTTGAGTACCAACAATATAACGACGGCAACTGTCTGGTTTCCGTTGAGAGAAGACTGTTTCAAGCTGTTTTAAAAGAAAATAACATTGTTTAACGCTCAGGCCTTTTCATACTAATATCTGAATTATTTAAACATAACACTTATTTTAAATATACATTATTTACAAGTTATATCTAGCATAACTTCAGTGCAAATATTAAGATTACCTTTCAGAACAGATTAACGACATGTAACGTCATTTGATACCGCTGTCATATACTTAAGCACAGGCATAAGAACGAGTAGCATGTCTGTGCCTAAAATCACAGGTAGCTGTATCAGTGTTGGGAACTAAAGAAAAATATATCAAAATATATAAATAGTAAGAGGAAAAGATGAACATGTTATTTGTTGAAAACAAGTTTTCCTGAAAAATATCTTTTTATAGACAATACTCTGTGATAAGTTTTCAGGAAAGTATTAAATCTGTTGTTCTTTTAATTTTATCTCTATTTTTTATTGAGTTCCCAACACTGATACAGATACCTGTGCCTAAATCATTAAGAATAATTTAAATACAATAAATATAACTACTGAATAATAAACTTACATCATCCATTCCTAAACCAGAATAGTCACTAATGTAGTTTGAGCTATCTTCCTTATTCGAAGTCGTCTCTCTCCAAAAGTTGTCTAATATGTTTTGGTTAGTATATTCTGATGATTGCGACATCATGGCGTCGTCGAAATACAGGTTATTCCTGAAAGATGAGTAACGCTATTTACAAAGACATCGAGTAATAAAATACAGTGTAATTATAGATATAAAATAGGCAAAATGCAGTATCTTCAGTATCTACTCGAGTGTTTAAAGCATTGGATTTGTATGTTATGTCGTTTAATAATAAATTGTAATACTAATAATATAATATAATAATTTTGTTTGCAGTTGTGTTATCTACAGTTACCTACAAACACATATCACTAAACACGGTAGCGTCTTTAAACCTGACAAAAGGTCACGAGTTGTGAGATACTCGTTTCTACGAACATTGTATAATAACACAAACCTTCCACTGTGTGATGAAGTCCTTTTTGTTGACCTAGGATCTGACATGTCAAATGATACAGGAGGCATCTTCTTGTTCTAACTGAATCTGATGTTTACCTTTGTTAGAGATTTACTGTTATGGTGAAAACACGTTCTCCTTCGTATTATATAGGCAAACATTTGCAATGTAAAGTGTTCACTCAGTTGGCCATGATCATCTAGATCTGGTATTCACGCCTGTCAACACCATCGGGTGAGATGAATACATCAAAGCCCGAACAATTAATCGATAATAAACTAATTATTGTTTGGCTTTGTTAAAATGATTAGTAATCATTACCCATCAATATTCTTTGTTTTCTTTCAAACACGACCGCAGTTTGCCATAAGGAAATAAAGGCGGAGCTGTAAATAATTATTTTCATAAAAAAACAATCTTAGATCAATACATAAAGTATCATAGTTCGGTGGGAAACAGCATGCGATGAAAAAACAATCAGTTCCTTATTAGGTTCGAATCGGTTACCGGGATCTATGAACCAGTTTATTATTCGGCACAAAAAAACATGCTAATACGACATGAAATGGTGCAGACATTTTGAATTATCATAACAAGAATTGATAATTAAGCTATTAAAATCCCGCTTTTATCATTTTGCCGACTATAAGACATCTAGGTCTTTTCTCATCCAATAGTGATGTATGCAGTTGGGAAATCAAAGTCAAAGCGTTTATTTCTTATGTGATGCGCATACGGAACATGGAGAACCGGTTCCTAATTTCCAGTACCAAGTTACCATTTTCGTTTCGAATAAGGAACTTGCAACATGGAAGAACTTTATTCATCGTATAAATGATCTTTCTCCTCTCTTTCCTATGACTAACAAAGCTATAGAAGCAAAACGCAGTGTTGCAGAATTTAATCAAATTTCAAATAAACTGCAAGTGTCATATTTAAAGTCGCTATCCCGCCAACAACAGCCACATTTTACAACATGTGTACATTGTTGCCAATCTACCGACGACGAGGTATATATATAACATTCATATTTTGAGAATCCAGACTATATAGGCACAATATAAACGGGTTTAACCAGCCAGACCAAACCCCAAAACTGGAGCTTCGAATTAACAGTTACCAACTTTACGCACAATTCAGTCACGAGTATTTTAAGAAACCGTGAATACATCTTTACCGTTTATCAGCCCATATACATTATTATATGACCAAGATAAACTGATGAAGATCTAAATATTAAACTGAAAGACATATACCTGGATGATGAATTTAAACCACATTTAGTGTTTACCCTAGTCAAGGATTAATGGGTGGCCTAGTTTTTAAACCAATCAGATGTCTCAGATTTTCAAATACTGGCTACATTTATTCATGAAGAATTTATTACCAGCTTTCGTCACAGGTTAGAGTGTGACCTATATAGAGACTATCGATAAAGCTATGGTAAACACTAAGCCGGATAGAGTATACGCTCACTCCATTTCGGTTTCTTAACAGTGAAGATTTCTCTTAATAGCCTCTATAATATACATATAGATAAACTATTTTCACGCATTAAAACTGTACATACTATGTTATCACTACATCCAACTGTATATAATATGTATATGCTGCATTTGTGGTCATGTTGTGTCACTTGTAAGTTTGTTATCATGCATGTATGTAACCTGAGATGTAAATAAAGAATCTGTTCCGTACAGCATTCATAAGATTGCATAAATTTACTATATCAACTGTTTTATGTTCATAATATTTGCTTGGAAATCAAAGTGCAGTTCATAGCGAGGTCGTCTCAAGTCTGCCATGGAATGAAAAGTGTTCACTCAATCGGGCATGACTGCACAATCTCGATCTGGTGTTCACGCCAGTCAAGACCATCATGTGAGATAAATACATCAAAGCAAGACTAATTAATCGATAATAGACTAATTATTGTTTGGCTTTGTTACGATGATTAGTAATCATTAGCCATCAATATTGTTTGTCTGCGTCTACGACCGCAGTTTGCCAATAGGAACTAAAGGCGAGTTCTAGACACCTTTTTGGTATCGCTAAATATCGTTTTACAGATGGCTGAACAAGAATTGTTGTTGAAATTATTATTGTTTGACAATTAAACGGAAATTAAATAAATGAAAAAGGCATGACGACGCTAATCTTACAAATGTTGGTTCACAACAATGATTAAAACAATGTAACATTATTTATACAGATAAGAATTTCTAGTTTGTAAAATCCCGTAACAAGTTTTGGCACACACTCTTACCATTCCCTGGTTGGAAAACAATATTTCAATTTTTTCTAAATCGTTTAAAGTACATGTATTAAAATCTGGATAAAAGCCTCTCTAATATCATTATAAAAACTGCACTTAAGTATAGCATGAATTTCATCCTCAACACCTGTCTTACATAGTGGACATACCCGATCATTTTCTTTAATGCGTTCATATCGCTCTGTCTCTAATCGTAAAGGTGAAACACCGCATCTAAAATGCGGACCGATGATGCAAAGGTAATATAACTTTGCAATAATTCTCAGTGCAATACTCTGACTTACACACTTTATATGTTCTTAACTTATTACGACCGTTCTTATTTATACCTGTAACTCTATGTATGCATAGTTTCCATTCCTCTACATGTTTATTCATCATAAAGTCAACTACAGAAACAACAAATACATTTTTGGATGGTTTGTTATTCATATCAGTAAATCGAGAATCAATATTGTCAAGACTGCTTTTAACGCTATAACACCACTTTTCACACGATCTATTAGCCTTATGTAAGGCCATATAAAAATGCGCTTGACAATTTTAAGAAAGATAAAAATATCGGACAGGGAAAGCAGCATTCAAAGACGACAGTCAACCACAAAACACAAAAACAAGTCTTACATTATTCGTATGGACATTGCGGTACCAAAGGTTGCAAATGCATTTCCACTGTTTAATAAAAGCTGTTGCCAGCCCATGTCACGGTAAATGGCAGCGGTTGGTGTATACTTTCCCGTACCATAAAGCATCACCATACGAGATAACGGGCCATACTAATGAGTCATATAGCTTAGTAAAAACATCATATGGCATACTGCCTAGACTCTTATACTTGGTAATTAACAGACCCAGAGCACGACTTGCACTTTGTGCTACTACTTTTACTGATCATGTCCTTTTTCTGCCAATAAGACAATGTCATCTGCATACAACAGTATACTCACTTTCTCCTAACCAATATCAATGCCTGTCCCTAAAGCTTTAATACGGGACAGCAAGATCATTAATAAATAAATTGAAAAGTAAAGGGCACAATGAACATCCCTGACGCAATCCTGAATTAACATCAAACCAATCCGTATAATGAGTGTTTATCCGTACACATGCAGAGACAGATACATATAAAGATTTGATAGCAATTAACATTTTACCAGATATGCCGAGATTACTTAATCGCTTCCACAGTTTATCTCTAATAATAAAATCATAAGCTTTACTAAAGTCAACAAAAGCACAAAAAGTAGACATTTTCTTTATCTTTCTCGTTTCAATAATGTGTGTTAAGGAATAAGCATGGTCTATAGTGCTTCGTTTCTGCCGAAAGCCATTCTGTTCATTTACTAATATATCATTTGACTCGGACCAAACAGTAAGGCTATTATTAATGATAGAACTATACAATTTATAAATCGAACAAGCAAGTGATATACGGAGTTTGATTTTTGGAATAGGATTGATTAAACTTTTACCCCATACTGCAGGTTTACGACCTGAGTTAAAACATACATTAAATAGCGTGTGCAAAAACAGAATAGAAGTAATATTCTTTAAAACATCAACTGGTATCGTGTCCACTCCAAAAGCTTTGCATTGTTTTGCATTATGTATCAGTTCACTCGTTTATTAAATTGAAGAGCCTTGTAAAATGACGATACATAATCTACGAAAACAGGCCTAATTTGTCGAGTTAGTTCTATACTTTAATATTGTTAGGTAATTTCCAAAACGTATAGATATTTATTGATTCCTAACACTGCGTAAACGCGTTCACATGCGTTCACAACATAAGAATCACCTTCTAGCGGTAGTTCACGCAAAGTTCCCACAATTAAACACAAACAACCACGAGAAACTAGTGATTCACTGTGGTATAACTAACAACCATGTAACATTTGACCATTTTATTAAAACAATTATTGTGTTGGTGTATTTGCATATCTTGAAGTGTTTGAAATGGGTGTCTTGATTTATATATCCAGAATCATTTACGAAATGCAGACTCTCTTTCTGCTTATTACAATCAATACTTTAATCCGCACAAAATACCTATTTTTTATTTTTCTGGAATTCGTAGATTGTCTGTATTTCATGCACGGATAAGAAACAAATGCAGTAACCTGAAATATGATTTGTTTATAAACAAAATCAAAGAAAACGCAACCTGTGAGAAGTGTTGGCATGAAAAGGAGGACGCCGAACATTATTTTATGCAATGTCCGTTTTATTTAAATGAACGACTTCTTCTTTTTCATGCTACCCGTCAATTTCACCCGCTCAGCGTTCGTGTATTTTTATTTGGAAAAGATAGTTATACAGATAAAGATAATAGCACTATTTTTAATCATGTTCAAATATACATTAAAGATACTAAACGATTTGATAACGACTAGACATTATATACACTGTTATGACAACCACTCGGGGCAGCATCCTACAACCACAGCATCATCACTCATTCCTTCTTGTTTAGTTTTAGAACTTTATTCTACTTACTCGTCTCCTTTTTTCTTCTTCTTTTGTTCATCGAAAAATGTATTTGAATATTTTATGTTAATTGTATTGCGATCTTGTTAGCTGTTAATTACAATATTGTTGGGACGGGCCTTTATTAATGTTGGAAGAACTTGTGGCCAAACCTTTTGCTTGTATATAGAAGAAAAGCAATAAAATATGTTTAAAGTAATCATTTTACTTTTACCCTGGTTACATTTAAATAAATCAAATTTTAAGTATTCACTATTTTGTCTTATTGTACCATAAGTTCTAATATAGTATTGGTGCAATAATAACAAAAATTAATAATATGCAAAAAAATTTGATTAATCTATTCTTATAATTAATATTTATGATTGAACAAATGCAATTTATGTGGAAAAACTAGCGGGACGCCGTGAGTTTTTAAAAAATAAAGATTGCCGTGTGTCTCTTAAATTTCCATTTTTTCACAATAATCTGATAACAAATTTAACCCCGATTGAAGTTCTTCGGCAGAGTTAACAAAATTGGAATCATAGGTTGCAGAGCTCAAGCAGAGCTGTTTTCTACAACTGTATTGCAATTTTTCAAATTCAGCCATATTTAGAAAATAAAAGTGTGTACACATTTTGTCAATCAATTATAAAAATAAGAGTTTCATCTCATCAATTAAAAATTGAACCTGGCAGATGGGTTAACCTATTAGAATACCTCTTCACGAGAGAACGTGTGATCTTTTAGAGTGTTAGAAGATGAATTTCATTTTGCATTAGAGTGTGAACGATTTTCGGAGTAAAAGAATCAATATATATCGAAATATTTTTGATAACGCCCTAATATGATTAAAAATAAACAATCATGTATCAGCCATTACTTGGGAACTACTGAAGAGAATTGCGTCAAACTTCACAGAAATGTTCATCACAACGATAATGTGTGTCGTGTGCAAGAGTCATGCGGGTGCCTCAAAGGTCAAGGTCACAGTTAGATGTCAAAAGTCATTTTTTTCATGTCTCAGCAATTAGTCCAAAACTACTGTAGGGAACTGCGTCAAACTTCACGCAAATGCAAAATATGTATTGTGAGTTGGTACCCGTTCACAGTATTGCAGATGGTTTCCAGTTGGGGCATCCGTGTTCCATGGACACATTCCTTTTTCCTTTTTTTAATTGTATTTTTGAAACTGTGTTGTTTTTTTATTGCAATAATAACATAATGTTCTGTGATTTCATGCAACGTAATTACATATATTAACATTTCATAAGCTGTCTCTCAGAGAAATTATAATTAATTTGTCACGTGATTTGATGAAGTTTACAACAGTCATTATCAACTGTCATTTTGAAATAGTCATCCATTTTTGGAATCAGAGGACAACGCTTTTGTATGTGAGTGCTGTGTGCTAGGCCAGGGTATTTGTTTCATTCAGAGCTACCCTACTGTTTCACAATGTATCAGTCCCGTTAAAATACCTATCCATATAAATATGCAACACTAAAGTGGATTTGAAATTTATGTCACTTTGCGTTGATATAAGACGGAGTTTGACTGATTGGATATTCCTGAGTTTTTTCGTTTTTTTTAGAAAGAATTAAAAAAAAGAATGATATAAAAGATGTGTCCTGTGTCTTGCTTCTATAAAATAAACACAACTGAACGAAACAATATCCAGTGTGAATATATACTTTGACATCGAATATATGTATGTTATATAGTACAAATTGTTGACGCAAAAGGAATTATGTTTTTTATCAATAACATTTATTAAACAATATCATCAACAAATAATCACATTACACGAGAAAGAAAGGCATGCATATAAGGGAGGGAAAGCGTAGCGCAGAAAGAGAGTAACAGGTAGATATGTCACCATAAATGTACATAAATATTACAACATATCACAGATAGTTTCCATTACGTCCATATTATCACAGATGTCTTTTTTTTAGCGCCATTATATTTCTTTACAATGACGAGGTTCATGAGCCCACCAATTGAAAACGTTCGTCCAATTGTATATTGTGTGGCAGTCCTTTTTAAGAAATAAGGAGAAAATAACAAAAAATCGCAAAATTTCGCAACATCGACTCCACTAAAAGCTTAGTTTAACTCCGCTCCCATCAATACGTGATTTGTGACGTGGTTTGTCGCCTGCTGTCCATGATTTAGACTTGACCCGGAAGTGACGTAAGTCGTCTGAGTGTTCTTTATGTAACATAGGTGTGTAAGTTTGTGGATTGCAAAGATTCTGAAATGAAAAGGAAGGATTTATTAAGAATGAAACAATTATACATGAACAGTACGACATGAATTGCTTGATACGATTCTTATTTAAACATACTCACTAAACCTAATGTATCTATATGATCAATGAAATTCGTTCACATGTGTTGCCATATCTTCTTATAAAAGAATGTTAATTGTACTGTGATAACTTGAGGTGAATTACAAAGCAACGATGTTATTATAATATAAATAAAAGGGTATATTTAATATTAAAAAAAATGGATATACCTAGTACGTGAAAACTTTTCTTTTGCAAAACGAAAACCTTTTTGGAATTCTACAGAATCTGATATTTTGAAATTTTTATAATAGTTACCTTATTGACTTCATAAAATGCTTTGTATCCTCCCTCTAGAAGATATACCTCAGGAAAATTCAGCCTCGGATAACTGTCCTTGTTGAGGATTCGGTCCAAACTCCGTAAGAAACGATACCTGTAATGGTAAATATCATTGAATGTCTATTATAGTTTCAATGGATTGAAATAAACAGCTTAACGTAGCTATCACGCCAGCCACAGCCCAATTTCACAACATATGTACACCATTCCTAAACACACTGACGCCATGGTACATGTATATACATAACTTGCATGTTCTCTACCATGTCTACAGACACAATATAAACGGCTTTACTCAGCCAGGCCAAATCCCACAATGTCAAGTTAAGAGTTACCAACCCATAATTCATTTTAAGCACATTCAATTACAGGTAAGAATAAACATATACTTGTAATCGGCAAATATACATTATTACATGATCTAAACACCTGGATAGAGTTTTGATGAACTGTTTCTTAGTGTAATTTTGCCTTTTATTGGCGGGTAAGATTATTTAATGCAAGTATTCAATTACATTTTATTTTGTTCAATGAAACTGCTTTGAAACAAATATTATCAAATTGTTTTCTCAAAAAGAGATTAAAATGTAGAGATATGATATTTTATGAAACTAGTTCATATACTTACATTTTCGGACCACGCTCAGATGAAAACTCGCAGTGGAATATGAGCACGTGATTCGTATGAGATGTCACTTCCGTTCCATGGAGAAATTTCTCTATTGAATCTTTTTTGTACAAGTTTATAGCCCCCTGAAAATAACAAAACAAACTTTTATACGACTATTTATTGCTTGCCAAACAGTGGAATAAGATGCTGGTTATAAAATTTGTACTAGTTTAAAACTGGTATATTATTAATATTCAGCAATGTCCTTAATCGAGGCTAATGATAAATTGAACAGACAATCGTTTTCTTGCTATAAAGTGTTGACAAGTTTGAAGAATAATAACTTTAGACAATGACGTTTTAATTAAATTTACCTTGATATGACCACCATCGTATTCATACGGATATCTGCAATCGATTATTGTTACTTGGTCTATATCGTTGTCATGGCTACCATTTAACAAGTCCTTCATCTGAAATAAAAGGTATTGTATATGATTATATATATATATATATACTAGCATACTATTTTTGAAAATATTGTTTTATTAATTCAACAGATTTTGAAATTTGTCAATAGTACACCAAATGTGAATGCTGCATTACATTTGAATATCCCCGTCTTATTTTCAGCACTCGCTGTATGCCTTTTCCTATTTTCCTTTAGTATGAACCATAGATTAAGCTTCTGTTAAAATTTTAACTAACCGTGTGTGGAGTAATGGCATTGAGGTCACTGTGTTTCCCGGGAATTGTGGGTAGACTGTTGACACGAGCTCCGTCTGCCACAAGGTCCGAGTCCGTGGATAATCTGTTAACCGCCTGTATGATACTTGACATTGGACTGGGACAGTGAGACGCTTGATGGTCCTTTGCGTCACTCAGTTTCCGGCGTTTGGTTGATAAAGTCAGTGCTATGTCGTCCAGAGACTCTAGACGGCGCTTGGAATGTACATTGAGATTTTGAGTACCAACAATATAACGACGGCAACTGTCTGGTTTCCGTTGAGAGAAGACTGTTTCAAGCTGTTTTAAAAGAAAATAACATTGTTTAACGCTCAGGCCTTTTCATACTAATATCTGAATTATTTAAACATAACACTTATTTTAAATATACATTATTTACAAGTTATATCTAGCATAACTTCAGTGCAAATATTAAGATTACCTTTCAGAACAGATTAACGACATGTAACGTCATTTGATACCGCTGTCATATACTTAAACACAGGCATAAGAACGAGTAGCATGTCTGTGCCTAAAATCACAGGTAGCTGTATCAGTGTTGGGAACTAAAGAAAAATATATCAAAATATATAAATAGTAAGAGGAAAAGATGAACATGTTATTTGTTGAAAACAAGTTTTCCTGAAAAATATCTATTTATAGACTACAATACTCTGTGATAAGTTTTCAGGAAAGTATTAAATCTGTTGTTCTTTTAATTTTATCTCTATCTTTTATTGAGTTCCCAACACTGATACAGATACCTGTGCCTAAATCATTAAGAATAATTTAAATACAATAAATATAACTACTGAATAATAAACTTACATCATCCATTCCTAAACCAGAATAGTCACTAATGTAGTTTGAGCTATCTTCCTTATTCGAAGTCGTCTCTCTCCAAAAGTTGTCTAATATGTTTTGGTTAGTATATTCTGATGATTGCGACATCATGGCGTCGTCGAAATACAGGTTATTCCTGAAAGATGAGTAACGCTATTTACAAAGACATCGAGTAATAAAATACAGTGTAATTATAGATATAAAATAGGCAAAATGCAGTATCTTCAGTATCTACACGAGTGTTTAAAGCATTGGATTTGTATGTTATGTCGTTTAATAATATATTGTAATACTAATAATATAATATAATAATTTTGTTTGCAGTTGTGTTATCTACAGTTACCTACAAACACATATCACTAAACACGGTAGCGTCTTTAAACCTGACAAAAGGTCACGAGTTGTGAGATACTCGTTTCTACGAACATTGTATAATAACACAAACCTTCCACTGTGTGATGAAGTCCTTTTTGTTGACCTAGGATCTGACATGTCAAATGATACAGGAGGCATCTTCTTGTTCTAACTGAATCTGATGTTTACCTTTGTTAGAGATTTACTGTTATGGTGAAAACACGTTCTCCTTCGTATTATATAGGCAAACATTTGCAATGTAAAGTGTTCACTCAGTTGGCCATGATCATCTAGATCTGGTATTCACGCCTGTCAACACCATCGGGTGAGATGAATACATCAAAGCCCGAACAATTAATCGATAATAAACTAATTATTGTTTGGCTTTGTTAAAATGATTAGTAATCATTACCCATCAATATTCTTTGTTTTCTTTCAAACACGACCGCAGTTTGCCATAAGGAAATAAAGGCGGAGCTGTAAATAATTATTTTCATAAAAAAACAATCTTAGATCAATACATAAAGTATCATAGTTCGGTGGGAAACAGCATGCGATGAAAAAACAATCAGTTCCTTATAAGGTTCGAATCGGTTACCGGGATCTATGAACCAGTTTATTATTCGGCACAAAAAAACATGCTAATACGACATGAAATGGTGCAGACATTTTGAATTATCATAACAAGAATTGATAATTAAGCTATTAAAATCCCGCTTTTATCATTTTGCCGACTATAAGACATCTAGGTCTTTTCTCATCCAATAGTGATGTATGCAGTTGGGAAATCAAAGTCAAAGCGTTTATTTCTTATGTGATGCGCATACGGAACATGGAGAACCGGTTCCTAATTTCCAGTACCAAGTTACCATTTTCGTTTCGAATAAGGAACTTGCAACATGGAAGAACTTTATTCATCGTATAAATGATCTTTCTCCTCTCTTTCCTATGACTAACAAAGCTATAGAAGCAAAACGCAGTGTTGCAGAATTTAATCAAATTTCAAATAAACTGCAAGTGTCATATTTAAAGTCGCTATCCCGCCAACAACAGCCACATTTTACAACATGTGTACATTGTTGCCAATCTACCGACGACGAGGTATATATATAACATTCATATTTTGAGAATCCAGACTATATAGGCACAATATAAACGGGTTTAACCAGCCAGACCAAACCCCAAAACTGGAGCTTCGAATTAACAGTTACCAACTTTACGCACAATTCAGTCACGAGTATTTTAAGAAACCGTGAATACATCTTTACCGTTTATCAGCCCATATACATTATTATATGACCAAGATAAACTGATGAAGATCTAAATATTAAACTGAAAGACATATACCTGGATGATGAATTTAAACAACATTTAGTGTTTACCCTAGTCAAGGATTAATGGGTGGCCTAGTTTTTAAACCAATCAGATGTCTCAGATTTTCAAATACTGGCTACATTTATTCATGAAGAATTTATTACCAGCTTTCGTCACAGGTTAGAGTGTGACCTATATAGAGACTATCGATAAAGCTATGGTAAACACTAAGCCGGATAGAGTATACGCTCACTCCATTTCGGTTTCTTAACAGTGAAGATTTCTCTTAATAGCCTCTATAATATACATATAGATAAACTATTTTCACGCATTAAAACTGTACATACTATGTTATCACTACATCCAACTGTATATAATATGTATATGCTGCATTTGTGGTCATGTTGTTGCACTTGTAAGTTTGTTATCATGCATGTATGTAACCTGAGATGTAAATAAAGAATCTGTTCCGTACAGCATTCATAAGATTGCATAAATTTACTATATCAACTGTTTTATGTTCATAATATTTGCTTGGAAATCAAAGTGCAGTTCATAGCGAGGTCGTCTCAAGTCTGCCATGGAATGAAAAGTGTTCACTCAATCGGGCATGACTGCACAATCTCGATCTGGTGTTCACGCCAGTCAAGACCATCATGTGAGATAAATACATCAAAGCAAGACTAATTAATCGATAATAGACTAATTATTGTTTGGCTTTGTTACGATGATTAGTAATCATTAGCCATCAATATTGTTTGTCTGCGTCTACGACCGCAGTTTGCCAATAGGAACTAAAGGCGAGTTCTAGACACCTTTTTGGTATCGCTAAATATCGTTTTACAGATGGCTGAACAAGAATTGTTGTTGAAATTATTATTGTTTGACAATTAAACGGAAGTTAAATAAATGAAAAAGGCATGACGACGCTAATCTTACAAATGTTGGTTCACAACAATGATTAAAACAATGTAACATTATTTATACAAAAACAAGTCTTACATTATTCGTATGGACATTGCGGTACCAAAGGTTGCAAATGCATTTCCACTGTTTAATAAAAGCTGGTTGCCAGCCCATGTCACGGTAAATGGCAGCGGTTGGTGTATACTTTCCCGTACCATAAAGCATCACCATACGAGATAACGGGCCATACTAATGAGTCATATAGCTTAGTAAAAACATCATATGGCATACTGCCTAGACTCTTATACTTGGTAATTAACAGACCCAGAGCACGACTTGCACTTTGTGCTACTACTTTTACTGATCATGTCCTTTTTCTGCCAATAAGACAATGTCATCTGCATACAACAGTATACTCACTTTCTCCTAACCAATATCAATGCCTGTCCCTAAAGCTTTAATACGGGACAGCAAGATCATTAATAAATAAATTGAAAAGTAAAGGGCACAATGAACATCCCTGACGCAATCCTGAATTAACATCAAACCAATCCGTATAATGATTGTTTATCCGTACACATGCAGAGACAGATACATATAAAGATTTGATAGCAATTAACATTTTACCAGATATGCCGAGATTACTTAATCGCTTCCACAGTTTATCTCTAATAATAAAATCATAAGCTTTACTAAAGTCAACAAAAGCATAAAAAGTAGACATTTTCTTTATCTTTCTCGTTTCAATAATGTGTGTTAAGAAATAAGCATGGTCTATAGTGCTTCGTTTCTGCCGAAAGCCATTCTGTTCATTTACTAATATATCATTTGACTCGGACCAAACAGTAAGGCTATTATTAATGATAGAACTATACAATTTATAAATCGAACAAGCAAGTGATATACGGAGTTTGATTTTGGAATAGGATTGATTAAACTTTTACCCCATACTGCAGGTTTACGACCTGAGTTAAAACATACATTGAATAGCGTGTGCAAAAACAGAATAGAAGTAATATTCTTTAAAACATCAACTGGTATCGTGTCCACTCCAAAAGCTTTGCATTGTTTTGCATTATGTATCAGTTCACTCGTTTATTAAATTGAAGAGCCTTGTAAAATGACGATACATAATCTACGAAAACAGGCCTAATTTTTCGAGTTAGTTCTATACTTTAATATTGTTAGGTAATTTCCAAAACGTATAGATATTTATTGATTCCTAACACTGCGTAAACGCGTTCACATGCGTTCACAACATAAGAATCACCTTCTAGCGGTAGTTCACGCAAAGTTCCCACAATTAAACACAAACAACCACGAGAAACTAGTGATTCACTGTGGTATAACTAACAACCATGTAACATTTGACCATTTTATTAAAACAATTATTGTGTTGGTGTATTTGCATATCTTGAAGTGTTTGAAATGGGTGTCTTGATTTATATATCCAGAATCATTTACGAAATGCAGACTCTCTTTCTGCTTATTACAATCAATACTTTAATCCGCACAAAATACCTATTTTTTATTTTTCTGGAATTCGTAGATTGTCTGTATTTCATGCACGGATAAGAAACAAATGCAGTAACCTGAAATATGATTTGTTTATAAACAAAATCAAAGAAAACGCAACCTGTGAGAAGTGTTGGCATGAAAAGGAGGACGCCGAACATTATTTTATGCAATGTCCGTTTTATTTAAATGAACGACTTCTTCTTTTTCATGCTACCCGTCAATTTCACCCGCTCAGCGTTCGTGTATTTTTATTTGGAAAAGATAGTTATACAGATAAAGATAATAGCACTATTTTTAATCATGTTCAAATATACATTAAAGATACTAAACGATTTGATAACGACTAGACATTATATACACTGTTATGACAACCACTCGGGGCAGCATCCTACAACCACAGCATCATCACGCATTCCTTCTTGTTTAGTTTTAGAACTTTATTCTACTTACTCGTCTCCTTTTTTCTTCTTCTTTTGTTCATCGAAAAATGTATTTGAATATTTTATGTTAATTGTATTGCCATCTTGTTAGCTGTTAATTACAATATTGTTGGGACGGGCCTTTATTAATGTTGGAAGAACTTGTGGCCAAACCTTTTGCTTGTATATAGAAGAAAAGCAATAAAATATGTTTAAAGTAATCATTTTACTTTTACCCTGGTTACATTTAAATAAATCAAATTTTAAGTATTCACTATTTTGTCTTATTGTACCATAAGTTCTAATATAGTATTGGTGCAATAATAACAAAAATTAATAATATGCAAAAAAATTTGATTAATCTATTCTTATAATTAATATTTATGATTGAACAAATGCAATTTATGTGGAAAAACTAGCGGGACGCCGGGAGTTTTTAAAAAATAAAGATTGCCGTGTGTCTCTTTAATTTCCATTTTTTCACAATAATCTGATAACAAATTTAACCCAGATTGAAGTTCTTCGGCAGAGTTAACAAAATTGGAATCATAGGTTGCAGAGCTCAAGCAGAGCTGTTTTCTACAACTGTATAGCAATTTTTCAAATTCAGCCATATTTAGAAAATAAAAGTGTGTACACATTTTGTCAATCAATTATAAAAATAAGAGTTTCATCTCATCAATTAAAAATTGAACCTGGCAGATGGTTTAAACCTATTAGAATACCTGTTAACGAGAGAACGTGTGATCTTTTAGAGTGTTAGAAGATGAATTTCATTTTGCATTAGAGTGTGAACGATTTTCGGAGTAAAAGAATCAATATATATCGAAATATTTTTGATAACGCCCTAATATGATTAAAAATAAACAATCATGTATCAGCCATTACTTGGGAACTACTGAAGAGAGTTGCGTCAAACTTCACAGAAATGTTCATCACAACGCGAATGTGTGTCGTGTGCAAGAGTCATGCGGGTGCCTCAAAGGTCAAGGTCACAGTTAGATGTCAAAGGTCATTTTTTTCATGTCTCAGCAATTAGTCCAAAACTACTGAAGGGAACTGCGTCAAACTTCACGCAAACGCAAAATATGTATTGTGAGTTGGTACCCGTTCACAGTATTGCAGATGGTTTCCAGTTGGAGCATCCGTGTCCCATGGACACATTTCTTTTTCCTTTTTTTAATGTGTATCTCTGAAACTGTGGGTTTTTTTTTATGGCATAATAACATAATGTTCTGTGATTTCATGCAACGTAATTACATATATTAAAATTTCATCAGAGAAATTATAATTAATTTGCCACGTGATTTGATGAAGTTTACAACAGTCATTATCAACTGTCATTTTGAAAGTCATCCATTTTTGGAATCAGAGGACAAAGCTATTGTATGTGAGTGCTGTGTGCTAGGCCAGGGTATTGGTTTCATTCAGAGCTGCCCTACTGTTTCACAATGTATCAGTCCCGTTAAAATACCTATCCATATAAATATGCAACACTAAAGTGGATTTGAAATATATGTCACTTTGCGTTGATATAAGACGGAGTTTGACTGATTGGATATTCCTGAGTTTTTTCGTTTTTTTTTTAGAAAGAATGATATAAAAGATGTGTCCTGTGTCTTGCTTCTATAAAATAAACACAACTGAACGAAACTATAGCCAGTGTGAATATATACTTTGACATCGAATATATGTATGTTATATAGTACAAATTGTTGACGCAAAACGAATTATGTTTTTTATCAATAACATTTATTAAACAATATCATCAACAAATAATCACATTACACGAGAAAGAAAGGCACACATATAAGGGAGGGAAAGCGTAGCGCAGAAAGAGAGTAACAGTTAGACATGTCACCATAAATGTACATAAATATTACAACATATCACAGATAGTTTCCATTACGTCCATAATATCACAGATGTCTTTTTTTTTTAGCGCCACTATATTTCTTTACAATGACGAGGTTCATGAGTCCACCAATTGAAAACGTTCGTCCAATTGTATATTGTGTGGCATTCCTTTTTAAGAGAATAAGGAGAAAATAACAAAAAAACATTAGTTTCGCAACATCGACTCCACTAAAAGCTTAGTTTAACTCCGCTCCCATCAATTCGTGATTTGTGACGTGGTTTGTCGCCTGCTGTCCATGATTTAGACTTGACCCGGAAGTGACGTAAGTCATCTGAGTGTTCTTAATGTAACATAGGTGTGTAAGTTTGTGGATTGCAAAGATTCTGAAATGAAAAGGAAGAATTTATTAAGAATGGAACAATTATACATGAACAGTACGACATGAATTGCTTGATACGATTCTTATTTAAGCATACTCACTAAACCTAATGTATATATATGATCAATGAAATTCGTTCACATGTGTTGCCATATCTTCTTATAAAAGAATGTTAATTGTACTGTGATAACTTGAGGTGAATTACAAAGCAAAGATGTTATTATAATATAAATAAAAGGGTATATTTAATATAAAAAAAATGGATATACCTAGTACGTAAAAACTTTTCTTTTGCAAAACGAAAACCTATTTGGAATTCTACAGAATCTGATATTTTGAAATTTTTATAATAGTTACCTTATTGACTTCATAAAATGCTTTGTATCCTCCCTCTAGAAGATATACCTCAGGAAAATTCAGCCTCGGATAACTGTCCTTGTTGAGGATTCGGTCCAAACTCCGTAAGAAACGATACCTGTAATGGTAAATATCATTGAATGTCTATTATAGTTTCAATGGATTGAAATAAACAGCTTAACGTAGCTATCACGCCAGCCACAGCCCAATTTCACAACATATGTACACCATTCCTAAACACACTGACGCCATGGTACATGTATATACATAACTTGCATGTTCTCTACCATGTCTACAGACACAATATAAACGGCTTTACTCAGCCAGGCCAAATCCCACAATGTCAAGTTAAGAGTTACCAACCCATAATTCATTTTAAGCACATTCAATTACAGGTAAGAATAAACATATACTTGTAATCGGCAAATATACATTATTACATGATCTAAACACCTGGATAGAGTTTTGATGAACTGTTTCTTAGTGTAATTTTGCCTTTTATTGGCGGGTAAGATTATTTAATGCAAGTATTCAATTACATTTTATTTTGTTCAATGAAACTGCTTTGAAACAAATATTATCAAATTGTTTTCTCAAAAAGAGATTAAAATGTAGAGATATGATATTTTATGAAACTAGTTCATATACTTACATTTTCGGACCACGCTCAGATGAAAACTCGCAGTGGAATATGAGCACGTGATTCGTATGAGATGTCACTTCCGTTCCATGGAGAAATTTCTCTATTGAATCTTTTTTGTACAAGTTTATAGCCCCCTGAAAATAACAAAACAAACTTTTATACGACTATTTATTGCTTGCCAAACAGTGGAATAAGATGCTGGTTATAAAATTTGTACTAGTTTAAAACTGGTATATTATTAATATTCAGCAATGTCCTTAATCGAGGCTAATGATAAATTGAACAGACAATCGTTTTCTTGCTATAAAGTGTTGACAAGTTTGAAGAATAATAACTTTAGACAATGACGTTTTAATTAAATTTACCTTGATATGACCACCATCGTATTCATACGGATATCTGCAATCGATTATTGTTACTTGGTCTATATCGTTGTCATGGCTACCATTTAACAAGTCCTTCATCTGAAATAAAAGGTATTGTATATGATTATATATATATATATATACTAGCATACTATTTTTGAAAATATTGTTTTATTAATTCAACAGATTTTGAAATTTGTCAATAGTACACCAAATGTGAATGCTGCATTACATTTGAATATCCCCGTCTTATTTTCAGCACTCGCTGTATGCCTTTTCCTATTTTCCTTTAGTATGAACCATAGATTAAGCTTCTGTTAAAATTTTAACTAACCGTGTGTGGAGTAATGGCATTGAGGTCACTGTGTTTCCCGGGAATTGTGGGTAGACTGTTGACACGAGCTCCGTCTGCCACAAGGTCCGAGTCCGTGGATAATCTGTTAACCGCCTGTATGATACTTGACATTGGACTGGGACAGTGAGACGCTTGATGGTCCTTTGCGTCACTCAGTTTCCGGCGTTTGGTTGATAAAGTCAGTGCTATGTCGTCCAGAGACTCTAGACGGCGCTTGGAATGTACATTGAGATTTTGAGTACCAACAATATAACGACGGCAACTGTCTGGTTTCCGTTGAGAGAAGACTGTTTCAAGCTGTTTTAAAAGAAAATAACATTGTTTAACGCTCAGGCCTTTTCATACTAATATCTGAATTATTTAAACATAACACTTATTTTAAATATACATTATTTACAAGTTATATCTAGCATAACTTCAGTGCAAATATTAAGATTACCTTTCAGAACAGATTAACGACATGTAACGTCATTTGATACCGCTGTCATATACTTAAACACAGGCATAAGAACGAGTAGCATGTCTGTGCCTAAAATCACAGGTAGCTGTATCAGTGTTGGGAACTAAAGAAAAATATATCAAAATATATAAATAGTAAGAGGAAAAGATGAACATGTTATTTGTTGAAAACAAGTTTTCCTGAAAAATATCTATTTATAGACTACAATACTCTGTGATAAGTTTTCAGGAAAGTATTAAATCTGTTGTTCTTTTAATTTTATCTCTATCTTTTATTGAGTTCCCAACACTGATACAGATACCTGTGCCTAAATCATTAAGAATAATTTAAATACAATAAATATAACTACTGAATAATAAACTTACATCATCCATTCCTAAACCAGAATAGTCACTAATGTAGTTTGAGCTATCTTCCTTATTCGAAGTCGTCTCTCTCCAAAAGTTGTCTAATATGTTTTGGTTAGTATATTCTGATGATTGCGACATCATGGCGTCGTCGAAATACAGGTTATTCCTGAAAGATGAGTAACGCTATTTACAAAGACATCGAGTAATAAAATACAGTGTAATTATAGATATAAAATAGGCAAAATGCAGTATCTTCAGTATCTACACGAGTGTTTAAAGCATTGGATTTGTATGTTATGTCGTTTAATAATATATTGTAATACTAATAATATAATATAATAATTTTGTTTGCAGTTGTGTTATCTACAGTTACCTACAAACACATATCACTAAACACGGTAGCGTCTTTAAACCTGACAAAAGGTCACGAGTTGTGAGATACTCGTTTCTACGAACATTGTATAATAACACAAACCTTCCACTGTGTGATGAAGTCCTTTTTGTTGACCTAGGATCTGACATGTCAAATGATACAGGAGGCATCTTCTTGTTCTAACTGAATCTGATGTTTACCTTTGTTAGAGATTTACTGTTATGGTGAAAACACGTTCTCCTTCGTATTATATAGGCAAACATTTGCAATGTAAAGTGTTCACTCAGTTGGCCATGATCATCTAGATCTGGTATTCACGCCTGTCAACACCATCGGGTGAGATGAATACATCAAAGCCCGAACAATTAATCGATAATAAACTAATTATTGTTTGGCTTTGTTAAAATGATTAGTAATCATTACCCATCAATATTCTTTGTTTTCTTTCAAACACGACCGCAGTTTGCCATAAGGAAATAAAGGCGGAGCTGTAAATAATTATTTTCATAAAAAAACAATCTTAGATCAATACATAAAGTATCATAGTTCGGTGGGAAACAGCATGCGATGAAAAAACAATCAGTTCCTTATTAGGTTCGAATCGGTTACCGGGATCTATGAACCAGTTTATTATTCGGCACAAAAAAACATGCTAATACGACATGAAATGGTGCAGACATTTTGAATTATCATAACAAGAATTGATAATTAAGCTATTAAAATCCCGCTTTTATCATTTTGCCGACTATAAGACATCTAGGTCTTTTCTCATCCAATAGTGATGTATGCAGTTGGGAAATCAAAGTCAAAGCGTTTATTTCTTATGTGATGCGCATACGGAACATGGAGAACCGGTTCCTAATTTCCAGTACCAAGTTACCATTTTCGTTTCGAATAAGGAACTTGCAACATGGAAGAACTTTATTCATCGTATAAATGATCTTTCTCCTCTCTTTCCTATGACTAACAAAGCTATAGAAGCAAAACGCAGTGTTGCAGAATTTAATCAAATTTCAAATAAACTGCAAGTGTCATATTTAAAGTCGCTATCCCGCCAACAACAGCCACATTTTACAACATGTGTACATTGTTGCCAATCTACCGACGACGAGGTATATATATAACATTCATATTTTGAGAATCCAGACTATATAGGCACAATATAAACGGGTTTAACCAGCCAGACCAAACCCCAAAACTGGAGCTTCGAATTAACAGTTACCAACTTTACGCACAATTCAGTCACGAGTATTTTAAGAAACCGTGAATACATCTTTACCGTTTATCAGCCCATATACATTATTATATGACCAAGATAAACTGATGAAGATCTAAATATTAAACTGAAAGACATATACCTGGATGATGAATTTAAACAACATTTAGTGTTTACCCTAGTCAAGGATTAATGGGTGGCCTAGTTTTTAAACCAATCAGATGTCTCAGATTTTCAAATACTGGCTACATTTATTCATGAAGAATTTATTACCAGCTTTCGTCACAGGTTAGAGTGTGACCTATATAGAGACTATCGATAAAGCTATGGTAAACACTAAGCCGGATAGAGTATACGCTCACTCCATTTCGGTTTCTTAACAGTGAAGATTTCTCTTAATAGCCTCTATAATATACATATAGATAAACTATTTTCACGCATTAAAACTGTACATACTATGTTATCACTACATCCAACTGTATATAATATGTATATGCTGCATTTGTGGTCATGTTGTTGCACTTGTAAGTTTGTTATCATGCATGTATGTAACCTGAGATGTAAATAAAGAATCTGTTCCGTACAGCATTCATAAGATTGCATAAATTTACTATATCAACTGTTTTATGTTCATAATATTTGCTTGGAAATCAAAGTGCAGTTCATAGCGAGGTCGTCTCAAGTCTGCCATGGAATGAAAAGTGTTCACTCAATCGGGCATGACTGCACAATCTCGATCTGGTGTTCACGCCAGTCAAGACCATCATGTGAGATAAATACATCAAAGCAAGACTAATTAATCGATAATAGACTAATTATTGTTTGGCTTTGTTACGATGATTAGTAATCATTAGCCATCAATATTGTTTGTCTGCGTCTACGACCGCAGTTTGCCAATAGGAACTAAAGGCGAGTTCTAGACACCTTTTTGGTATCGCTAAATATCGTTTTACAGATGGCTGAACAAGAATTGTTGTTAAAATTATTATTGTTTGACAATTAAACGGAAGTTAAATAAATGAAAAAGGCATGACGACGCTAATCTTACAAATGTTGGTTCACAACAATGATTAAAACAATGTAACATTATTTATACAAAAACAAGTCTTACATTATTCGTATGGACATTGCGGTACCAAAGGTTGCAAATGCATTTCCACTGTTTAATAAAAGCTGGTTGCCAGCCCATGTCACGGTAAATGGCAGCGGTTGGTGTATACTTTCCCGTACCATAAAGCATCACCATACGAGATAACGGGCCATACTAATGAGTCATATAGCTTAGTAAAAACATCATATGGCATACTGCCTAGACTCTTATACTTGGTAATTAACAGACCCAGAGCACGACTTGCACTTTGTGCTACTACTTTTACTGATCATGTCCTTTTTCTGCCAATAAGACAATGTCATCTGCATACAACAGTATACTCACTTTCTCCTAACCAATATCAATGCCTGTCCCTAAAGCTTTAATACGGGACAGCAAGATCATTAATAAATAAATTGAAAAGTAAAGGGCACAATGAACATCCCTGACGCAATCCTGAATTAACATCAAACCAATCCGTATAATGATTGTTTATCCGTACACATGCAGAGACAGATACATATAAAGATTTGATAGCAATTAACATTTTACCAGATATGCCGAGATTACTTAATCGCTTCCACAGTTTATCTCTAATAATAAAATCATAAGCTTTACTAAAGTCAACAAAAGCACAAAAAGTAGACATTTTCTTTATCTTTCTCGTTTCAATAATGTGTGTTAAGAAATAAGCATGGTCTATAGTGCTTCGTTTCTGCCGAAAGCCATTCTGTTCATTTACTAATATATCATTTGACTCGGACCAAACAGTAAGGCTATTATTAATGATAGAACTATACAATTTATAAATCGAACAAGCAAGTGATATACGGAGTTTGATTTTGGAATAGGATTGATTAAACTTTTACCCCATACTGCAGGTTTACGACCTGAGTTAAAACATACATTGAATAGCGTGTGCAAAAACAGAATAGAAGTAATATTCTTTAAAACATCAACTGGTATCGTGTCCACTCCAAAAGCTTTGCATTGTTTTGCATTATGTATCAGTTCACTCGTTTATTAAATTGAAGAGCCTTGTAAAATGACGATACATAATCTACGAAAACAGGCCTAATTTTTCGAGTTAGTTCTATACTTTAATATTGTTAGGTAATTTCCAAAACGTATAGATATTTATTGATTCCTAACACTGCGTAAACGCGTTCACATGCGTTCACAACATAAGAATCACCTTCTAGCGGTAGTTCACGCAAAGTTCCCACAATTAAACACAAACAACCACGAGAAACTAGTGATTCACTGTGGTATAACTAACAACCATGTAACATTTGACCATTTTATTAAAACAATTATTGTGTTGGTGTATTTGCATATCTTGAAGTGTTTGAAATGGGTGTCTTGATTTATATATCCAGAATCATTTACGAAATGCAGACTCTCTTTCTGCTTATTACAATCAATACTTTAATCCGCACAAAATACCTATTTTTTATTTTTCTGGAATTCGTAGATTGTCTGTATTTCATGCACGGATAAGAAACAAATGCAGTAACCTGAAATATGATTTGTTTATAAACAAAATCAAAGAAAACGCAACCTGTGAGAAGTGTTGGCATGAAAAGGAGGACGCCGAACATTATTTTATGCAATGTCCGTTTTATTTAAATGAACGACTTCTTCTTTTTCATGCTACCCGTCAATTTCACCCGCTCAGCGTTCGTGTATTTTTATTTGGAAAAGATAGTTATACAGATAAAGATAATAGCACTATTTTTAATCATGTTCAAATATACATTAAAGATACTAAACGATTTGATAACGACTAGACATTATATACACTGTTATGACAACCACTCGGGGCAGCATCCTACAACCACAGCATCATCACGCATTCCTTCTTGTTTAGTTTTAGAACTTTATTCTACTTACTCGTCTCCTTTTTTCTTCTTCTTTTGTTCATCGAAAAATGTATTTGAATATTTTATGTTAATTGTATTGCCATCTTGTTAGCTGTTAATTACAATATTGTTGGGACGGGCCTTTATTAATGTTGGAAGAACTTGTGGCCAAACCTTTTGCTTGTATATAGAAGAAAAGCAATAAAATATGTTTAAAGTAATCATTTTACTTTTACCCTGGTTACATTTAAATAAATCAAATTTTAAGTATTCACTATTTTGTCTTATTGTACCATAAGTTCTAATATAGTATTGGTGCAATAATAACAAAAATTAATAATATGCAAAAAAATTTGATTAATCTATTCTTATAATTAATATTTATGATTGAACAAATGCAATTTATGTGGAAAAACTAGCGGGACGCCGGGAGTTTTTAAAAAATAAAGATTGCCGTGTGTCTCTTTAATTTCCATTTTTTCACAATAATCTGATAACAAATTTAACCCAGATTGAAGTTCTTCGGCAGAGTTAACAAAATTGGAATCATAGGTTGCAGAGCTCAAGCAGAGCTGTTTTCTACAACTGTATAGCAATTTTTCAAATTCAGCCATATTTAGAAAATAAAAGTGTGTACACATTTTGTCAATCAATTATAAAAATAAGAGTTTCATCTCATCAATTAAAAATTGAACCTGGCAGATGGGTTAAACCTATTAGAATACCTGTTAACGAGAGAACGTGTGATCTTTTAGAGTGTTAGAAGATGAATTTCATTTTGCATTAGAGTGTGAACGATTTTCGGAGTAAAAGAATCAATATATATCGAAATATTTTTGATAACGCCCTAATATGATTAAAAATAAACAATCATGTATCAGCCATTACTTGGGAACTACTGAAGAGAGTTGCGTCAAACTTCACAGAAATGTTCATCACAACGCGAATGTGTGTCGTGTGCAAGAGTCATGCGGGTGCCTCAAAGGTCAAGGTCACAGTTAGATGTCAAAGGTCATTTTTTTCATGTCTCAGCAATTAGTCCAAAACTACTGAAGGGAACTGCGTCAAACTTCACGCAAACGCAAAATATGTATTGTGAGTTGGTACCCGTTCACAGTATTGCAGATGGTTTCCAGTTGGAGCATCCGTGTCCCATGGACACATTTCTTTTTCCTTTTTTTAATGTGTATCTCTGAAACTGTGGGGTTTTTTTATGGCATAATAACATAATGTTCTGTGATTTCATGCAACGTAATTACATATATTAAAATTTCATCAGAGAAATTATAATTAATTTGCCACGTGATTTGATGAAGTTTACAACAGTCATTATCAACTGTCATTTTGAAAGTCATCCATTTTTGGAATCAGAGGACAAAGCTATTGTATGTGAGTGCTGTGTGCTAGGCCAGGGTATTGGTTTCATTCAGAGCTGCCCTACTGTTTCACAATGTATCAGTCCCGTTAAAATACCTATCCATATAAATATGCAACACTAAAGTGGATTTGAAATATATGTCACTTTGCGTTGATATAAGACGGAGTTTGACTGATTGGATATTCCTGAGTTTTTTCGTTTTTTTTTTAGAAAGAATGATATAAAAGATGTGTCCTGTGTCTTGCTTCTATAAAATAAACACAACTGAACGAAACTATAGCCAGTGTGAATATATACTTTGACATCGAATATATGTATGTTATATAGTACAAATTGTTGACGCAAAACGAATTATGTTTTTTATCAATAACATTTATTAAACAATATCATCAACAAATAATCACATTACACGAGAAAGAAAGGCACACATATAAGGGAGGGAAAGCGTAGCGCAGAAAGAGAGTAACAGTTAGACATGTCACCATAAATGTACATAAATATTACAACATATCACAGATAGTTTCCATTACGTCCATAATATCACAGATGTCTTTTTTTTTTAGCGCCACTATATTTCTTTACAATGACGAGGTTCATGAGTCCACCAATTGAAAACGTTCGTCCAATTGTATATTGTGTGGCATTCCTTTTTAAGAGAATAAGGAGAAAATAACAAAAAAACATTAGTTTCGCAACATCGACTCCACTAAAAGCTTAGTTTAACTCCGCTCCCATCAATTCGTGATTTGTGACGTGGTTTGTCGCCTGCTGTCCATGATTTAGACTTGACCCGGAAGTGACGTAAGTCATCTGAGTGTTCTTTATGTAACATAGGTGTGTAAGTTTGTGGATTGCAAAGATTCTGAAATGAAAAGGAAGAATTTATTAAGAATGGAACAATTATACATGAACAGTACGACATGAATTGCTTGATACGATTCTTATTTAAGCATACTCACTAAACCTAATGTATATATATGATCAATGAAATTCGTTCACATGTGTTGCCATATCTTCTTATAAAAGAATGTTAATTGTACTGTGATAACTTGAGGTGAATTACAAAGCAAAGATGTTATTATAATATAAATAAAAGGGTATATTTAATATAAAAAAAATGGATATACCTAGTACGTAAAAACTTTTCTTTTGCAAAACGAAAACCTATTTGGAATTCTACAGAATCTGATATTTTGAAATTTTTATAATAGTTACCTTATTGACTTCATAAAATGCTTTGTATCCTCCCTCTAGAAGATATACCTCAGGAAAATTCAGCCTCGGATAACTGTCCTTGTTGAGGATTCGGTCCAAACTCCGTAAGAAACGATACCTGTAATGGTAAATATCATTGAATGTCTATTATAGTTTCAATGGATTGAAATAAACAGCTTAACGTAGCTATCACGCCAGCCACAGCCCAATTTCACAACATATGTACACCATTCCTAAACACACTGACGCCATGGTACATGTATATACATAACTTGCATGTTCTCTACCATGTCTACAGACACAATATAAACGGCTTTACTCAGCCAGGCCAAATCCCACAATGTCAAGTTAAGAGTTACCAACCCATAATTCATTTTAAGCACATTCAATTACAGGTAAGAATAAATATATACTTGTAATCGGCAAATATACATTATTACATGATCTAAACACCTGGATAGAGTTTTGATGAACCGTTTCTTAGTGTAATTTTGCCTTTTATTGGCGGGTAAGATTATTTAATGCAAGTATTCAATTACATTTTATTTTGTTCAATGAAACTGCTTTGAAACAAATATTATCAAATTCTTTTCTCAAAAAGAGATTAAAATGTAGAGATATGATATTTTATGAAACTAGTTCATATACTTACATTTTCGGACCACGCTCAGATGAAAACTCGCAGTGGAATATGAGCACGTGATTCGTATGAGATGTCACTTCCGTTCCATGGAGAAATTTCTCTATTGAATCTTTTTTGTACAAGTTTATAGCCCCCTGAAAATAACAAAACAAACTTTTATACGACTATTTATTGCTTGCCAAACAGTGGAATAAGATGCTGGTTATAAAATTTGTACTAGTTTAAAACTGGTATATTATTAATATTCAGCAATGTCCTTAATCGAGGCTAATGATAAATTGAACAGACAATCGTTTTCTTGCTATAAAGTGTTGACAAGTTTGACGAATAATAACTTTAGACAATGACGTTTTAATTCAATTTACCTTGATATGACCACCATCGTATTCATACGGATATCTGCAATCGATTACTGTTACTTGGTCTATATCGTTGTCATGGCTACCACTTAACAAGTACTTCATCTGAAATAAAAGGTATTTTATATGATTATATATATATATACTAAGGATACTATTTTTTAAAATATTGTTTTATTAATTCAACAGATTTTGAAATTTGTCAATAGTACACCAAATGTGAATGCTGCATTACATTTGAATATCCCCGTCTTATTTTCAGCACTCGCTGTATGCCTTCTCCTATTTTCCTTTAGTATGAACCATAGATTAAGCTTCTGTTAAAATTTTAGCATTTCAAATACTGTGTCTATGACATTCATAACTAACCGTGTGTGGTGTAATGGCATTGAGGTCACTGTGTTTCCCGGGAATTGTGGGTAGACTGTTGACACGAGATCCGTCTGCCACAAGGTCCGAGTCCGTGGATAATCTGTCAACCGCCTGTATGATACTTGACATTGGACTGGGACAGTGATACGCTTGATGGTCCATTGCATCACTCAGTTTCCGGCGTTTCGTTGATGAAGTCAGTGCTATGTCGTCCAGAGACTCTAGACGGCGCTTGGAATGTACATTGAGATTTTGAGTACTAACAATATAACGACGGCAACTGTCTGGTTTCCGTTGAGAGAAGACTGTTTCAAGCTGTTTTAAAAGAAAATAACATTGTTTAACGATCAGGCCTTTTCATACTAATATCTGAATTATTTAAACATAACACTTATTTTAAATATACATTATTTACAAGTTATATCTAGCATAACTTCAGAGCAAATATTAAGATTTCCTTTCAGAACAGATTAACGACATGTAACGTCATTTGACACCGCTGTCATATACTTAAACACAGGCATAATAACGAGTAGCATTTCTGTGCCTAAAATCACAGGTAGCTGTATCAGTGTTGGGAACTAAAGAAAAATGTATCAAAATATATAAATAATAAGAGGAAAAGATGAACATGTTATTTGTTGAAAACAAGTTTTCCTGAAAAATATCTATTTATAGACTACAATACTCTGTGATAAGTTTTCAGGAAAGTATTAAATCTGTTGTTCTTTTAATTTTATCTCTATTTTTTATTGAGTTCCCAACACTAATACAGATACCTGTGCCTAAATCATTAATAATAATTTAAATACAATAAATATAACTACTGCATAATAAACTTACATCATCCATTCCTAAACCAGAATAGTCACTAATGTAGTTTGAGCTATCTTCCTTATTCGAAGTCGTCTCTCTCCAAAAGTTGTCTAATATGTTTTGGTTAGTATATTCTGATGATTGCGACATCATGGCGTCGTCGAAATACAGGTTATTCCTGAAAGATGGGTAACGCTATTTACAAAGACATCGAGTAATAAAATACAGTGTAATTATAGATATAAAATAGGCAAAATGCAGTATCTTCAGTATCTACACGAGTGTTTAAAGCATTGGATTTGTATCTTATGTCTTTTAATAATATATTGTAATACTAATAATATAATATAATAATTTTGTTTGCAGTTGTGTTTGCTTGTGGTAGCAGTAAACAGTTACCTACAAACACATACAACTAAACACTGTAGCGTCTTTAAACCTGACAAAAGTCAAGAGTTGTGAGATACTCGTTTCAACGAACATTGTACAATAACACAAACCTTCCACTGTGTGATGAAGTCCTTTTTGTTGTCCTAGGATCTGACATGTCAAATGATACGGGAGGCATCTTCTTGTTCTAATTGAATCTGATGTTTACCTTTGTTAGAGATTTACTTTTATGGTGAAAACACGTTCTCCTTCGTATTATATAGGCAAACATTTGCAATGTAAAGTGTTCACTCAGTTGGCCATGATCATCTAGATCTTGTATTCACGCCTGTCAACACCATCGGGTGAGATGAATACATCAAAGCCCGAACAATTAATCGATAATAAACTAATTATTGTTTGGCTTTGTTAAAATGATTAGTAATCATTACCCATCAATATTATTTGTTTTCTTTCAAACACGACCGCAGTTTGCCATAAGGAAATAAAGGCGGAGCTGTAAATAATTATTTTCATAAAAAAAACAATCTTAGATCAATAAATAAAGTATCATAGTTCAGTGGGAAACAGCATGCGATGAAAAAACAATCAGTTCCTTATTAGGTTCGAATCGGTTACCGTGATCTATGAACCAGTTTATTATTTGGCACAATAAAACATGCTAATACGACATGAAATGGTGCAGACATTTTGAATTATCATAACAAGAATTGATAATTAAGCTATTAAAATCCCGCTTTTTCCATTTTGCCGACTATATGACATCTAGGTCTTTTCTCATCCAATAGTGATGTATGCAGTTGCGAAATCAAAGTCAAAGCGTTTATTTCTTATCTGATGGGCATACGGAACAGGGAGAACCGGTTCCTAATTTCCAGTTCCAAGTTCCCATTTTCGTTTCGAATAAGGAATTGCAACATGGAAGAACTTTATTCATCGTATTAATTATCTTTCTCCCTCTCTTTCCTATAACTAACAAATGCTAAACAAGCTAAACGCAGTGTTGCAGAATTTAATCAAATTTCAAATAAACTGCCAGTGTCATATTTAAAGTCGCTATCCCGCCAACAACAACCACATTTTACAACATGTGTACATTGTTTCTAATCTACTGACGACGAGGTATATATATAACATTCATATTTTGAGAATCAAAACTATATAGGCACAATATAAACGGGTTTATTCATATCTGTATAGTCTTTCAAAAGGAAAGTTAATTCAATATTAAATAAAAAGTAACTCTTCTTCACGGGTTTAACCAGCCAGACCAAACCCCAAAACTGGGTCTTCGAATTAACAGTTACCAAATCCAGGGAGTACGTTATAGGGAGGATAACGTACTCCCTGACCTGAGATGTAAATAAAGAATCTGTTCTGTACAGCATTCATAAGATTGCATAAATTTACTACATCAACTGTTTAATGTTCATAATATTTGCTTGGAAATCAAAGTGCAGTTCATAGCGAGGTCGTCTCAAGTCTGCCATGAAATGAAAAGTGTTCACTCAATCGGGCATGACGGCACAATCTCGATCTGGTGTTCACGCCTGTCAAGACCATCATGTGAGATAAATACATCAAAGCAAGACTAATTAATCGATAATAGCCTAATTACCGTTTGGCTTTGTTACGATGATTAGTAATCATTAGCCATCAATATTGTTTGTCTGCGTTTACGACCGCAGTTTGCCAATAGAAACTAAAGGCGGAGTTGTACACACCTTTTTGATATCACTAAAGATCGTTTAACAGATGGCTAAACAAGAATTGCTGTTGAAATTATTATTTTTTGATAATTAAACGCAAGTTAAAAAAGGCATGGCGGCACTAATCTTACAAATGTTGGTTCACCAACTTCCGTTTTTTTATGAAATATATTTAAAAATGTAACATTGATATTGAAAATATCTTTAAATCGTGATATATTTTGATGTAGATGTTTTAGCATCTCATTTTCATATGAGCTTAATTAGAATATCTAACCAATGAAATTAGGATATTGCCTCGTCTTGATTAAACTTCAGTTTGAGTTCCGGTCTATATCAAGCACTTCCGGTTATTCCAATGATGCCGTTTTATTATATAGAGTTTAATTACCAGTGTTTTTGAGATACGGGAAATATCTCCCGAGGTAGAGAAATGGCCCCGATATTAAAACGAGTGCGGAGCACAAGTTCTTATATCGGGGCCATTTCTCTACCGAGGGAGATATTTTCAGTATCTCAAAAACACTGGTTATTAAACTATATATTACATAATTTAAAATGATGTTTGATTAATATTTCTAATGATTCACGCCTTTTTACACCAGTTTGCACGAGAAAGCCAAGACGACGTTACGTCATCCAAGACGACGTTACGTCATACAAACAAAACAAGTGGAACCGGAACTCTTCGTTAATTTCCGTAATCGTTATTTTCCTAGTGGCGGAATCTGACGACGACGTCCGTAAAATAATCGGAACGTCATTTGGCATTCCCGCCACTGACGGAAAAGGCCGAGCAATGTTCCGTACTGGGAAATATCTCCCACTCCCACTGGGAGATATCTCCCAGTAGAGCAAACGAGTAGATATAGCTTTTCTATTCCCAGTATTTCCTATACAAATCGCAGACAAATATGTAATATTACGTCTTATTATTATTATTCGATTCTATTGTAAGAAATCACAAAGCCTATTTCAAACATTGGTTTTGAAAAACACTCTTGAGTATCATATAGTTTCTTCTCTGAAGTTAGAAAGAGATATTTTCTCGACTAAATTCTAAAAATTAAAAAACATATTTTATTAGTTAGTGTAATTATTTATAATTTATTAGCAAACACCGGTAGTTCACGCAAAGTTCCCACAATTAAACACAATAAAATGTCACGAGAAACTAGTGATTCACTGTGGTATAACTAACGACCATGTAACATTTGACCATTTTATTAAAACAATTATTGTGTTGGTGTATTTGCATATCTTGAATTGTTAGAAATGGGTGTCTTGATTTATATATCCAGAATTATTTACGAAATGCAGACTTTTCTGCTTATTACAAATCAATATTTTAATCCGCACAAAATACCTAATTTTTATTTTTCTGGAATTCGTAGATTGTCTGTATTTCATGCACGGATAAGAAACAAATGCAGTAACCTGAAATATGATTTGTTTATAAACAAAATCAAAGAAAACGCAACCTGTGAGAAGTGTTGGCATGAAAAGGAGGACGCCGAACATTATTTTATGCAATGTCCGTTTTATTTAAATGAACGACTTTTTCATGCTACCCGTCAATTTCATCCGCTCAGCGTTCGGATTTGGAAAAGATAGTTATACAGATAAAGATAATAGCACTATTTTTAATCATGTTCAAATATACATTAAAGATACTAAACGATTTGATAACGACTAGACATTATATACACTGTTATGACAACCGCTCGGGGCAGGATCCTAAAACCACAGCATCATCACTCATTCCTTCTTGTTTATTTTTTCCTAGAACTTTATTCTACTTACTCCTTTCCTTTTTTCTTCTTCTTTTGTCCATAGAAAAATGTATTTGAATATTTTATGTTAATTGTATTGCCATCTTGTTAGCTGTTAATTACAATATTGTTGGGACGGCCTTTATAAAGTCCAGACTCTATTGTGCCCATCGCGTCAGGTATACCTTGACGTGTTCGTTGGCGGACGGACTATAAACCTTAGAATTACACACACACACGGGACGGCCTTTATTAATGTTGGAAGAACTTGTGGCCCAACCCTTCTGCTTGTATATAGAAGAAAAGCAATAAAATATGTTTAAAGTAATCATTTTACTTTTACCCTGGTTACATTTAAATAAATCAAATTTTAAGTATTCACTATTTCGTCTTATTGTACTATAAGTTCTAATATAGTATTGGTGCAATAATATCAAAATTTAATAATATGCAAAAATAAATTGATTAATCTATTCTTATAATTAATATTAATGATTGAACAAATGCAATTTATGTGGAAAAACTAGCGGGACGCCGTGAATTTTTAAAAAATAAAGATTGCCGTGTATCTCTTTAATTTCCATTTTTTCACAGTAATCTGATAACAAATTTAACCCAGATTGAAGTTCTTCGGCAGAGTTAACAAAATTGGAATCATAGGTTGCAGAGCTCAAGCAGAGCTGTTTGCAGAACTGTATTGCAATTTCCAAATTCAGCCATATTTAGAAAATATAAGTGTGTACACATTTTGTCAATCAATTATAAAAATAAGAGTTTCATCTCATCAATTAAAAATTGAACCTGGCAGATGGGTTAAACCTATTAGAATACCTGTTAACGAGAGAACGTGTGATCTTTTAGAGTGTTAGAAGATGAATTTCATTTTGCATTAGAGTGTGAACGATTTTCGGAGTAAAAGAATCAATATATATCTAAATATTTTTGGCAACGCCCTAATATGATTAAAAATAAACAATCATGTATCAGCCATTACTTGGGAACTACTGAAGAGAGTTGCGTCAAACTTCACAGAAATGTTCATCACAACGCGAATGTGTGTCGTGTGCAAGAGTCATGCGGGTGCCTCAAAGGTCAAGGTCACAGTTAGATGTCAAAGGTCATTTTTTTCATGTCTCAGCAATTAGTCCAAAACTACTGAAGGGAACTGCGTCAAACTTCACGCAAACGCAAAATATGTATTGTGAGTTGGTACCCGTTCACAGTATTGCAGATGGTTTCCAGTTGGAGCATCCGTGTCCCATGGACACATTTCTTTTTCCTTTTTTTAATGTGTATCTCTGAAACTGTGGGTTTTTTTTATGGCATAATAACATAATGTTCTGTGATTTCATGCAACGTAATTACATATATTAAAATTTCATCAGAGAAATTATAATTAATTTGTCACGTGATTTGATGAAGTTTACAACAGTCATTATCAACTGTCATTTTGAAATAGTCATCCATTTTTGGAATCAGAGGACAAAGCTATTGTATGTGAGTGCTGTGTGCTAGGCCAGGGTATTGGTTTCATTCAGAGCTACCCTACTGTTTCACAATGTATCAGTCCCGTTAAAATACCTATCCATATAAATATGCAACACTAAAGTGGATTTGAAATATATGTCACTTTGCGTTGATATAAGACGGTGTTTGACTGATTGGATATTCCTGAGTTTTTTCGTGTTTTTTTTTAGAAAGAATGATATAAAAGATGTGTCCTGTGTCTTGCTTCTATAAAATAAACACAACTGAACGAAACTATATCCAGTGTGAATATATACTTTGACATCGAATATATGTATGTTATATAGTACAAATTGTTGACGCAAAACGAATTATGTTTTTTATCAATAACATTTATTAAACAATATCATCAACAAATAATCACATTACACGAGAAAGAAAGGCACACATATAAGGGAGGGAAAGCGTAGCGCAGAAAGAGAGTAACAGTTAGACATGTCACCATAAATGTACATAAATATTACAACATATCACAGATAGTTTCCATTACGTCCATAATATCACAGATGTCTTTTTTTAGCGCCACTATATTTCTTTACAATGACGAGGTTCATGAGTCCACCAATTGAAAACGTTCGTCCAATTGTATATTGTGTGGCATTCCTGTTTAAGAGAATAAGGAGAAAATAACAAAAAAACATTAGTTTCGCAACATCGACTCCACTAAAAGCTTAGTTTAACTCCGCTCCCATCAATTCGTGATTTGTGACGTGGTTTGTCGCCTGCTGTCCATGATTTAGACTTGACCCGGAAGTGACGTAAGTCGTCTGAGTGTTCTTTATGTAACATAGGTGTGTAAGTTTGTGGATTGCAAAGATTCTGAAATGAAAAGGAAGAATTTAATAAGAATGGAACAATTATACATGAACAGTACGACATGAATAGCTTGATACGATTCTTATTTAAGCATACTCACTAAACCTAATGTATATATATGATCAATGAAATTCGTTCACATGTGTTGCCATATCTTCTTATAAAAGAATGTTAATTGTACTGTGATAACTTGAGGTGAATTACAAAGCAACGATGTTATTATAATATAAATAAAAGGGTATATTTAATATAAAAAAAATGGATATACCTAGTACGTAAAAACTTTTCTTTGCAAAACGAAAACCTATTTGGAATTCTACAGAATCTGATATTTTGAAATTTTTATAATAGCTACCTTATTTACTTCATAAAATGCTTTGTATCCTCCCTCTAGAAGATATACCTCAGGAAAATTCAGCCTCGGATAACTGTCCTTGTTGAGGATTCGGTCCAAACTCCGTAAGAAACGATACCTGTAATGTTAAATATTATTGAATGTCTATTATAGTTTCAATGGATTGAAATAAACAGCTTAACGTAGCTATCCCGCCAGCCACAGCCCAATTTCACAACATATGTACACCTTTCCTAAACATACTGACGCCAAGGTACATGTATATACATAACTTGCATGTTCTCTACCATGTCTACAGACACAATATAAACGGATTTACTCAGCCAGGCCAAATCCCACAATGTCAAGTTAAGAGTTACCAACCCATAATTCATTTTAAGCACATTCAATTACAGGTAAGAATAAACATATACTTGTAATCGGCAAATATACATTATTACATGATCTAAACACCTGGATAGAGTTTTGATGAACTTTATCTTAGTGTAATTTTGCCTTTTATTGGCGGGTAAGATTATTTAATGCAAGTTTTCAATTACATTTTATTTTGTTCAATGAAACTGCTTTGAAACAAATATTATCAATTTTTTTTCTCAAAAAGAGATTAAAATGTAGAGATATGATATTTTATGAAACTAGTTCATATACTTACATTTTCGGACCACGCTCAGATGAAAACTCGCAGTGGAATATGAGCACGTGATTCGTATGAGATGTCACTTCCGTTCCATGGAGAAATTTCTCTATTGAATCTTTTTTGTACAAGTTTATAGCCCCCTGAAAATAACAAAACAAACTTTTATACGACTATTTATTGCTTGCCAAACAGTGGAATAAGATGCTGGTTATAAAATTTGTACTAGTTTAAAACTGGTATATTATTAATATTCAGCAATGTCCTTAATCGAGGCTAATGATAAATTGAACAGACAATCGTTTTCTTGCTATAAAGTGTTGACAAGTTTGACGAATAATAACTTTAGACAATGACGTTTTAATTCAATTTACCTTGATATGACCACCATCGTATTCATACGGATATCTGCAATCGATTACTGTTACTTGGTCTATATCGTTGTCATGGCTACCACTTAACAAGTCCTTCATCTGAAATAAAAGGTATTTTATATGATTATATATATATATATACTAAGGATACTATTTTTTAAAATATTGTTTTATTAATTCAACAGATTTTGAAATTTGTCAATAGTACACCAAATGTGAATGCTGCATTACATTTGAATATCCCCGTCTTATTTTCAGCACTCGCTGTATGCCTTCTCCTATTTTCCTTTAGTATGAACCATAGATTAAGCTTCTGTTAAAATTTTAGCATTTCAAATACTGTGTCTATGACATTCATAACTAACCGTGTGTGGTGTAATGGCATTGAGGTCACTGTGTTTCCCGGGAATTATGGGTAGACTGTTGACACGAGATCCGTCTGCCACAAGGTCCGAGTCCGTGGATAATCTGTCAACCGCCTGTATGATACTTGACATTGGACTGGGACAGTGATACGCTTGATGGTCCATTGCATCACTCAGTTTCCGGCGTTTCGTTGATGAAGTCAGTGCTATGTCGTCCAGAGACTCTAGACGGCGCTTGGAATGTACATTGAGATTTTGAGTACTAACAATATAACGACGGCAACTGTCTGGTTTCCGTTGAGAGAAGACTGTTTCAAGCTGTTTTAAAAGAAAATAACATTGTTTAACGATCAGGCCTTTTCATACTAATATCTGAATTATTTAAACATAACACTTATTTTAAATATACATTATTTACAAGTTATATCTAGCATAACTTCAGTGCAAATATTAAGATTTCCTTTCAGAACAGATTAACGACATGTAACGTCATTTGACACCGCTGTCATATACTTAAACACAGGCATAATAACGAGTAGCATTTCTGTGCCTAAAATCACAGGTAGCTGTATCAGTGTTGGGAACTAAAGAAAAATGTATCAAAATATATAAATAATAAGAGGAAAAGATGAACATGTTATTTGTTGAAAACAAGTTTTCCTGAAAAATATCTATTTATAGACTACAATACTCTGTGATAAGTTTTCAGGAAAGTATTAAATCTGTTGTTCTTTTAATTTTATCTCTATTTTTTATTGAGTTCCCAACACTGATACAGATACCTGTGCCTAAATCATTAATAATAATTTAAATACAATAAATATAACTACTGCATAATAAACTTACATCATCCATTCCTAAACCAGAATAGTCACTAATGTAGTTTGAGCTATCTTCCTTATTCGAAGTCGTCTCTCTCCAAAAGCTGTCTAATATGTTTTGGTTAGTATATTCTGATGATTGCGACATCTTGGCGTCGTCGAAATACAGGTTATTCCTGAAAGATGGGTAACGCTATTTACAAAGACATCGAGTAATAAAATACAGTGTAATTATAGATATAAAATAGGCAAAATGCAGTATCTTCAGTATCTACTCGAGTGTTTAAAGCATTGGATTTGTATCTTATGTCTTTTAATAATATATTGTAATACTAATAATATAATATAATAATTTTGTTTGCAGTTGTGTTTGCTTGTGGTAGCAGTAAACAGTTACCTACAAACACATACAACTTAACACGGTAGGGTCTTTAAAACTGACAAAAGTCAAGAGTTGTGAGATACTCGTGTCAACGAACGTTGTACAATAACACAAACCTTCCACTGTGTGATGAAGTCCTTTTTGTTGTCCTAGGATCTGACATGTCAAATGATACGGGAGGCATCTTCTTGTTCTAATTGAATATGATGTTAGAGATTTACAGTTATGGTGAAAACACGTTCTCCTTCGTATTATATAGGCAAACATTTGCAATGTAAAGTGTTCACTCAGTTGGCCATGATCATCTAGATCTGGTATTCACGCCTGTCAACACCATCGGGTGAGATGAATACATCAAAGCCCGAACAATTAATCGATAATAAACTAATTATTGTTTGGCTTTGTAAAAGTGATTAGTAATCATTACCCATCAATATTGTTTGTTTTCTTTCAAACACGACCGCAGTTTGCCATAAGGAAATAAAGGCGGAGCTGTAAATAATTATTTTCATACAAAAACAATCTTAGATCAATAAATAAAGTATCATAGTTCGGTGGGAAACAGTATGCGATGAAAAAACAATCAGTTCCTTATTAGGTTCGAATCGGTTACCGTGATCTATGAACCAGTTTATTATTTGGCACAATAAAACATGCTAATACGACATGAAATGGTGCAGACATTTTGAATTATCATAACAAGAATTGATAATTAAGCTATTAAAATCCCGCTTTTTCCATTTTGCCAACTATATGACATCCAGGTATTTTCTCATCCAATAGTGATGTATGCAGTTGCGAAATCAAAGTCAACGCGTTTATTTCTTATTTGATGCGCATACGGAACAGGGAGAACCGGTTCCTAATTTCCAGTTCCAAGTTCCCATTTTCGTTTCGAATAAGGAATTGCAACATGGAAGAACTTTATTCATCGTATAAATTATCTTTCTCCCTCTCTTTCCAATAACTAACAAATGCTAAACAAGCTAAACGCAGTGTTGCAGAATTTAATCAAATTTCAAATAAACTGCCAGTGTCATATTTAAAGTCGCTATCCCGCCAACAACAGCCACATTTTACAACATGTGTACATTGTTTCTAATCTACTGACGACGAGGTATATATATAACATTCATATTTTGAGAATCAAAACTATATAGGCACAATATAAACGGGTTTATTCATATCTGTATAGTCTTTCAAAAGGAAAGTTAATTCAATATTAAATAAAAAGTAACTCTTCTTCACGGGTTTAACCAGCCAGACCAAACCCCAAAACTGGGGCTTCGAATTAACAGTTACCAAATCCAGGGAGTACGTTATAGGGAGGATAACGTACTCCCTGACCTGAGATGTAAATAAAGAATCTGTTCTGTACAGCATTCATAAGATTGCATAAATTTACTACATCAACTGTTTAATGTTCATAATATTTGCTTGGAAATCAAAGTGCAGTTCATAGCGAGATCGTCTCAAGTCTGCCATGAAATGAAAAGTGTTCACTCAATCGGGCATGACGGCACAATCTCGATCTGGTGTTCACGCCTGTCAAGACCATCATGTGAGATAAATACATCAAAGCAAGACTAATTAATCGATAATAGCCTAATTACCGTTTGGCTTTGTTACTATGATTAGTAATCATTAGCCATCAATATTGTTTGTCTGCGTTTACGACCGCAGTTTGCCAATAGAAACTAAAGGCGGAGTTGTACACGCCTTTTTGATATCACTAAAGATCGTTTTACAGATGGCTAAACAAGAATTGTTGTTGAAATTATTATTTTTTGATAATTAAACGCAAGTTAAAAAAGGCATGGCGGCACTAATCTTACAAATGTTGGTTCACCAACTTCCGTTTTTTTATGAAATATATTTATATATATATATATATATATATATATAAAAAATGTAACATTGATATTGAAAATATCTTTAAATCGTGATATATTTTGATGTAGATTTTTAAGCATCTCATTTTCATATGAGCTTAATTAGAATATCTAACCAATGAAATTAGGATATTGCCTCGTCTTGTTTAAACTTCAGTTTGAGTTCCGGTCTATATCAAGCACTTCCGGTTATGCCCAATGATGCCGTTTTATTATATAGAGTTTAATTACCAATGTTTTTGAGATACGGGAAATATCTCCCGAGGTAGAGAAATGGCCCCGATATTAAAACGAGTGCGGAGCACAAGTTCTAATATCGGGGCCATTTCTCTACCGAGGGAGATATTTTTAGTGTCTCAAAAACACTGGTTATTAAACTATATATTACATAATTTAAAATGATGTTTGATTAATATTTCTAATGATTCACGCCTTTTTACACCAGTTTGCACGAGAAAGCCAAGACGACGTTACGTCATCCAAGACGACGTTACGTCATACAAACAAAACAAGTGGAACCGGAACTCTTCGTTAATTTCCATAATCGTTATTTTCCTAGTGGCGGAATCTGACGACGACGTCCGTAAAACAATCGGAACGTCATTTGGCATTCCCGCCACTGACGGAAAAGGCCGAGCAATGTTCCGTACTGGGAAATATCTCCCACTCCCACTGGGAGATATCTCCCAGTAGAGCAAACGAGTAGATATAGCTTTTCTATTCCCAGTATTTCCTATACAAATCGCAGACAAATATGTAATATTACGTCTTATTATTATTCGATTCTATTGTAAGAAATCACAAAGCCTATTTCAAACATTGGTTTTGAAAAACACTCTTGAATATCATATAGTTTCTTCTCTGAAGTTAGAAAGAGATATTTTCTCGACTAAATTCTAAAAATTAAAAAACATATTTTATTAGTTAGTGTAATTATTTATAATTTATTAGCAAACATTTTGAAAGTACAAACATTATTAAAACTAACAATGAGAGAAATCTGTTGTTCTTTTAATTTTATCTCTATTTTTTATTGAGTTCCCAACACTGATACAGATACCTGTGCCTAAATCATTAATAATAATTTAAATACAATAAATATAACTACTGAATAATAAACTTACATCATCCATTCCTAAACCAGAATAGTCACTAATGTAGTTTGAGCTATCTTCCTTATTCGAAGTCGTCTCTCTCCAAAAGTTGTCTAATATGTTTGGGTTAGTATATTCTGATGATTGCGACATCATGGCGTCGTCGAAATACAGGTTATTCCTGAAAGATGAGTAACGCTATTTACAAAGACATCGAGTAATAAAATACGGTGTAATTATAGATATAAAATAGGCAAAATGCAGTATCTTCAGTATCTACTCGAGTGTTTAAAGCATTGGATTTGTATGTTATGTCGTTTAATAATATATCGTAATACTAATAATATAATATAATAATTTTGTTAGCAGTTGTGTTTGCTTGTGGTAGCAGTAAACAGTTACCTACAAACACATACAACTAAACACGGTAGCGTCTTTAAACCTGACAAAAGTCAAGAGTTGTGAGATACTCGTTTCAACGAACATTATACAATAACACAAACCTTCCACTGTGTGATGAAGTCCTTTTTGTTGTCCTAGGATCTGACATGTCAAATGATACAGGAGGCATCTTCGTGTTCTAATAGAAGCTGATGTTTACCTTTGTTAGAGATTTACTGTTATGGTGAAAACACGTTCTCCTTCGTATTATATAGGCAAACATTTGCAATGTAAGGTGTTCACTCAGTTCGCCATGATCATCTAGATCTGGTATTCACGCCTGTCAACACCATCGGGTGAGATGAATACATCAAAGCCCGAACAATTAATCGATAATAAACTAATTATTGTTTGGCTTTGTTAAAATGATTAGTAATCATTACCCATCAATATTCTTTGTTTTCTTTCAAACACGACCGCAGTTTGCCATAAGGAAATAAAGGCGGAGCTGTAAATAATTATTTTCATTTAAACAAAAAATCTTAGATCAATAAATAAAGTATCATAGTTCGGTGGGAAACAGCATGCGATGAAAAAACAATCAGTTCCTTATTAGGTTCGAATCGGTTACCGGGATCTATGAACCAGTTTATTATTCGGCACAAAAAAACTTGCTAATACGACATGAAATGGTGCAGACTTTTTGAATTATCATAACAAGAATTGATAATTAAGCTATTAAAATCCCGCTTTTTCCATTTTGCCGACTATATGACATCTAGGTCTTTTCTCATCCAATAGTGATGTATGCAGTTGCGAAATCAAAGCGTTTATTTCTTATCTGATGCGCATACGGAACAGGGAGAACCGGTTCCTAATTTCCAGTTCCAAGTTCCCATTTTCGTTTCGAATAAGGAATTGCAACATGGAAGATCTTTATTCATCGTATAAATTATCTTTCTCCCTCTCTTTCCTATCAACTAACAAATGCTAAACAAGCTAAACGCAGTGTTGCAGAATTTAATCAAATTTCAAATAAACTGCCAGTGTCATATTTAAAGTCGCTATCCCGCCAACAACAGCCACATTTTACAACATGTGTACATTGTTGCCAATCTACTGACGACGAGGTATATATATATAACATTCATATTTTGAGAATCCAAACTATATAGGCAAAATATAAACGGGTTTAACCAGCCAGACCAAACCACAAAACTGGAGCTTCGAATTAACAGTTACCAACTTTACGCACAATTCAGTCACGAGTATTTTAAGAAACCGTGAATGAATCTTTACCCTTTATCAGCCCTTTATACGTTATTATATGACCTGGATAAACTGATAAAGATCTAAATCCTAAACTGAAAGACATATACCTGGATGATGAATTTAAACAACATTTAGTGTTTACCCTAGTCATGGATTGATGGATGGCCTAGTTTTTAAACCAATCAGATGTCTCAGATTTTCAAATACTGGCTACATTTATTCATGAAGAATTTTACTACCAGCTTTCGTCACAGGTTAGAGTGTGACCTATATAGAGACTATCAATAAAGCTATGGTAAACACTAAGCCGGATAGAGTCTACGCTCACTCCATTTCAGTTTCTTAATAGTGAAGATTTCTCTTCATAGCATCTATCCTATACATAGATAGATAGATAATTTTATTTCAAAATTCCAATAGGCTATAAAGCCCATGAGGATACAAATACAGAGTTATACATGGTAACAGTGCAGTTGGTACATATAAGGCAACAAGTATGAGATCACAATGAAAGATTTTGCATATACATGTACACATTTCATGTGCATTGACGAGAAGGTGTTTATAAATTTGCATGAATATTTGTATATATTAACACCAGTTAACATAATAATATTTATACATACACATATTTATATTAATATAAGTTAACTATACACAACATGTTAGGAACATATCCACAGTTTAATTTCTATATATCATCTCATTTCTTAATTGAAACGCTTTATAGATAAATATGGAGAGTTTACGAATATATCCTTTATTATTTGAATTGATGAGTTCTATAAACTTAACCATGTTAGGTCGTCGGTAGAAATACTTGGGTATATATTGTTTCCTTAAATCTGAATATCTGTCACACTGTAATACGAAATGAAACTCATCTTCTAACATGTTGCATTGATCACAAGTTCTCTCGTTTATAGGTATTCTATTAGGTTTAACCCACCTACCAGATTCGATTTTTAATCTATGAGATGAAACTCGCAACTTTGTAGGTGATTGACAAAATTTGTACACATTAATATTTTCGAGATAAGGTTGGAATTGAAAACATGCAATGGTATTGTAGAACACCGCTCTGCTTGACATTTGTAACCTGTCATTCCAGTTTTGAATGAAATGATCTGTCAGTCTTTGTTTTATTAAGTTAATGAATATGGTATCATTTCCAACACCTTGTTGTAACCACACATAATAAAAACCTAGAGACGCCAATAAATATTTGACTAGTGATGCCCAGTTAACTTTTTGTGGATGTAGATCAAAATCTTTTAACATCATATTATAAACAATTTTAACATATTTTTGTTCCCTCATATTTAAAATCTTTAACCAATATTTAACAATGATGAGATACCTCTTAGATACGAATGACGTTCTACCTAATTCACCATATATAAAATCATTTTGTGTTGACTTTTTTACCCCTAAAATTCTTTTGCAAAACTGCAAATGTACTCTTTCAATAGAATTACCTTGTATAAACCCCCAGACTTCACTTGAGTAGTTTAAAATAGGTATTTGTTCATTTTAAAGATTGCCTTCTGAACTTGACCCGCCAAAGTAGTCTGTGCTTCTGAGAAAGATCCACCAATAGAAAAAACCATTCCTAAATAAGTAAACTTACTAACAATTTCGATCAATCCGCCATCATAATAAAATGCTATATTTTTTGGTAACCTCCCCCCTTTTCTAAAAATCATCACTTTTGTTTTAGTTGCATTAACTTTAAGTTTCCATTCCTCACAATAATTATATAAAATATGAAGACGTTCCTGCAACTCCTCAGAGTCAGATGAGTTTGCAAAGATAACTATATCATCTGCATATAATAGCATAAACATTTTAAACATATTGATATCTAATCCATCTAAACCACTTAGCATGTATACATTTTCTATATCATTAAGATACATGGAGAAAAGCAAAGGTGACAAACATATAGATAAACTATTTTCACGCATTAAAACTGTACATACTATGTTATCACCACATCCAACTGTATATAATATGTATATGCTGCATTTGTGGCCATGTTGTTGCACTTGTAAGTTTGTAATCATGCATATATGTAACCGGAGATGTAAATAAAGAAACTGTTCTGTACAGCATTCATAAGATTGCATAAATTTACTACATCAGCTGTTTAATGTTCATAATATTTGCTTGGAAATCAAAGTGCAGTTCATAGCGAGGTCGTCTCAAGTCTGCCATGAAATGAAAAGTGTTCACTCAATCGGGCATGACGGCACAATCTCGATCTGGTGTTCACGCCTGTCAAGACCATCATGTGAGATAAATACATCAAAGCAAGACTAATTAATCGATAATAGCCTAATTACCGTTTGGCTTTGTTACGATGATTAGTAATCATTAGCCATCAATATTGTTTGTCTGCGTTTACGACCGCAGTTTGCCAGTAGAAACTAAAGGCGGAGTTGTACACACCTTTTTGATATCTCTAAAGATCGTTTTACAGATGGCTAAACAAGAATTGTTGTTGAAATTATTATTTTTTGATAATTAAACGCAAGTTAAAAAAGGCATGGCGGTGCTTATCTTACAAATGTTGGTTCACCAACTTCCGTTTTTTTATGAAATATATTAGCATCTCATTTTCATATGAGCTTAATTAGAATATCTAACCAATGAAATTAGGATATTGCCTCGTCTTGATTAAACTTCAGTTTGAGTTCCGGTCTATATCAAGCCCTTCCGGTTATGCCCAATGATGCCGTTTTATTATATAGAGTTTAATTACTAGTGTTTTTGAGATACGGGAAATATCTCCCGAGGTAGAGAAATGGCCCCGATATTAAAACGAGTGCGGAGCACAAGTTCTTATATCGGGGCCATTTCTCTACCGAGGGAGATATTTTCAGTATCTCAAAAACACTGGTTATTAAACTATATATTACATAATTTAAAATGATGTTTTATTAATATTTCTAATGATTCACGCCTTTTTACACCAGTTTGCACGAGAAAGCCAAGACGACGTTACGTCATCCAAGACGACGTTACGTCATACAAACAAAACAAGTGGAACCGGAACTCTTCGTTAATTTCCGTAATCGTTATTTTCCTAGTGGCGGAATCTGACGACGAAGTCCGTCAAACAATCGGAACGTCATTTGGCATTCCCGCCACTGACGGAAAAGGCCGAGCAATGTTCCGTACTGGGAAATATCTCCCAGTGGGAGTGGGAGATATTTCCCAGTAGAGCAAACGAGTAGATATAGCTTTTCTATTCCCAGTATTTCCTATACAAATCGCAGACAAATATGTAATATTACGTCTTATTATTATTCGATTCTATTGTAAGAAATCACAAAGCCTATTTCAAACATTGGTTTTGAAAAACACTCTTGAGTATCATAGTATTTCTTCTCTGAAGTTAGAAAGAGATATTTTCTCGACTAAATTCTAAAAATTAAAAAACATATTTTATTAGTTAGTGTAATTATTTATAATTTATTAGCAAACATTTTGAAAGTACAAACATTATTAAAACTAACAATGAGAGAAAGATTGCTGGCTTCTTTCTTCCTTTAGACCCTATTTTAACTATTTTTCTAAAAAAACATACATACATCTTATTGTTTTCAAAATGAGATACTAGTAAGACAAACTGAGGTATTTTGCCAAAAATCTATGCATATGTCATCAAGATTTAAACAGGGACCGAAATGGACCCTTATCTTAATTAGTCCTTTAATTATTTTAGTAAAAAGTGACAGAACCAGTTGAAAGCCAACATTTAATGAATTATGAGAAAGAGAGGGAAGAGTTATTTTTATAGAAGTTACTTCCGGATGTTATTTCTTCAGGTCATACTAATAATCTTCAATTTAAATCGTGTTTGTATCTTGTGATTATTTAAACAAATAAAAACAGAAAGAAAAAATATGGCTAAGATTTAGTTTCTTATGGCAAATCTATGTTTTTTATCTTTATTTTCCAAATAAAAACTGACACGATTTATATCAAAGTAATTTCATTTAAATTAAAATCTTCTGTAATTCAACAATATTACAGTCATATATGTATATATGCATATATGTATATGTATCTATTATTCTTGTCAACACTCCAGTACATTCAATATTTACAGTTATCGTATTTTACGGTGTTTGGACCGAAGCCTCAACAAGGACAGTTATCCGAGGCTTAATTTTCCCGAGGTATATCTTCTAGAGGGAGGATACAAGGCATTTTATGAAGTCAACATGGTAACTATTTTATTTTGCAAAATAAAAGTTCGAGCGTTCTGTAGGGGAAATAATATCACTTTGTTATATACATATTTATTATTATTATTTTTTAAACAAAAAAAATCGTAGTTTCGAATCTTAGTACCATACGAAAATATGGATGTCACATGTGAAAGTAGTCTAAACTGTTAAATGTGGAAATGTAATTTTCTCTTGTCTAGATTGAGTAGGTTGAGTGAGCATGTTTTAATAAGAATGGTATAAAGCAATGCGCGTCGTACTGTTCCATGTATATTTGTTCAGTTTTTAATCGTTTCTTCCTCTTGATTTCAGAACCTTTGCAATCAACAAAGCTACAAACCAATGTTACACGAAAAACACGGAGACGACTTACGTCACTTCCCGGTCAAGTCCAAATCGTGGGCGTCAGGCGACAAACCCTGTCACAAATCACGTTTTGATAGGAGTGGAGTTAAGCTAAGCTTTTAGTGCTTTTAACTGTCTGTGATGATCCCGAATGTTGCGAACCTTAGGTGTTTGTTGTTATTTCCTCGTTATTCTCTTAAAAAGGAATGTCTCAAAAAAATATAAATGGACTAATCATCGTCAGTTGATGGACTCTTGAACCTCGTGTTTGAAAAAAATATAATGGCGCGTAAAAAACAATCTGTGATATTATTGATGTGATGGAAACTATCTGTGATATTTATGTACATTAATGGTGTCATTTCTCTTCATAACCTCTATCCTATACATATAGATAAACTACTTTCACGCATTAAAACTGTACATACTATGTTATCACCTCATCCCAATGTATATAATATGTATATGCTACATTTGTGCCGATGTTGATTTATTTGTATGTTTGTAATCCATTCATAAGATTACATAAATTTACTACATCAGCTGTTTTATGTTCATTATATTTGCTTGGTATAGACCTGAAGTCGAAGTGCAGTTCATAGCGAGGTCGTCTCAAGTCTGCCATGGAATGAAAAGTGTTCACTCAATCGGGCATGACTGCACAATCTCGATCTGGTGTTCACGCCAGTCAAGACCATCATGTGAGATAAATACATCAAAGCAAGACTAATTAATCGATAATAGACTAATTATTGTTTGGCTTTGTTACGATGATTAGTAATCATTAGCCATCAATATTGTTTGTCTGCGTCTACGACCGCAGTTTGCCAATAGGAACTAAAGGCGAGTTGTAGACACCTTTTTGGTATCGCTAAATATCGTTTTACAGATGGCTAAACAAGAATTGTTGTTGAAATTATTATTGTTTGACAATTAAACGGAAGTTAAATAAATGAAAAAGGCATGACGGCGCTAATTTTACAAATGTTGGTTCACAACAAGGATTAAAACAATGTAACATTATTTATACAGATAAGAATTTCTAGTTTGTAAAATCCCGTAACAAGTTTTGGCACACACTCTTACCTTACCCTGGTTGGAAAACAATATTTCAATTTTTTCTAAATCGTTTAAAGTATTAAAATCTGGATAAAAGCCTCACTAATATCATTATAAAAAATGCACTTAAGTATAGCATGAATTTCATCCTCAACACCTGTCTTACATAGTGGGCATACCCGATCATTTTCTTTAATGAGTTCATATCGCTCTGTCTCTAATCGTAAAGGTGCAACACCGCATCTAAAATGCGGACCGATGATGCAAAGGTAATATAACTTTGCAATAATTCTCAGTGCAATACTCTGACTTAAACACTTTATATGTTCTTAACTTGTTACGACCGTTCTTATTTAGACCTGTAACTCTGTGTATGCATAGTTTCCATTCCTCTACATGTTTATTCATCATAAAGTCAACTACAGAAACAATAAATACATTTTTGGATGGTTTGTTATTCATATCAGTAAATCGAGAATCAATATTGTCAAGACTGCCTTTAACGCTATAACACCACTTTTCACACGATCTATTAGCCTTATGTAAGGCCATATAAAAATGAGCTTGACAATGTTAAGAAAGATAAAAATATCGGACAGGGAAAGCAGCATTCAAAGACGACAGTCAACCACAAAACACAAAAACAAGTCATACATTATTCGTATGGACATTGCGGTACCAAAGGTTGCAAATGCATTTCCACTGTTTAATAAAAGCTGGTTGCCAGCCCATGTCACCGTAAATGGCAGCGGTTGGTGTATACTTTCCCGTACCATAAAGCATCACCATACGAGATAACGGGCCATACTAATGAGTCATACAGCTTAGTAAAAACATCATATGGCATACCGCCTAGACTCTTATACTTGGTAATTAACAGACCCAGAGCACGACTTGCACTTTGTGCTACTACTTTTACTGTAACGTTATAATCTAAATGCTCTGTTAATACTATTCCAGGATAAACAAACTTATCAGTGATATCAATATTTTCTCATCCACAAGAAAAAACGGACGTTGAAGTTGGAACTGAATTTGGTCTAAAATTAAAAATTGTACTTTTAGCATTATTAACAGACATACGATTTGTATCACACCAACTATTCAGTTCGTTGAGCATATATTGAAGATCATGTTCATTTTCTGCCAATAAGACAATGTCATCTGCATACAACAGTATACTCACTTTCTCCTTACCAATATCAATGCCTGTCCCTAAAGCTTTAATACGGGACAGCAAGATCATTAATAAATAAATTGAAAAGTAAAGGGCACAATGAACATCCCTGACGCAATCCTGAATTAACATCAAACCAATCCGTATAATGATTGATTATCCGTACACATGCAGAGACAGATACATATAAAGATTTGATAGCAATTAACATTTTACCAGATATGCCGAGATTAGTTAATCGCTTCCACAGTTTATCTCTAATAATAAAATCATAAGCTTTACTAAAGTCAACAAAAGCACAAAAAGTAGACATTTTCTTATTCTTTCTCGTTTCAATAATGTGTGTTAAGGAATAAGCATGGTCTATAGTGCTTCGTTTCTGCCGAAAGCCATTCTGTTCATTTACTTATATATCATTTGACTCGGACCAAACAGTAAGGCGATTATTAATGATAGAACTATACAATTTATACATCGAACAAGCAAGTGAAATACCTCTGTACGAAAGGGGGTCCTTTGGATCAACGGAGTTTGATTTTGGAATAGGATTGATTAAACTTTTACCCCATACTGCAGGTTTACGACCTGAGTTAAAACATACATTAAATAGCGTGTGCAAAAACAGAATAGAAGTAATATTCTTTAAAACATCAACTGGTATCGTGTCCACTCCAAAAGCTTTGCATTGTTTTGCATTATGTATCAGTTCACTCGTTTATTAAATTGAAGAGCCTTGTAAAATGACGATACATAATCTACGAAAACAGGCCTAATTTGTCGAGTTAGTTCTATACTTTAATATTGTTAGGTAATTTCCAAAACGTATATATATTTATTGATTCCTAACACTGCGTAAACGCGTTCACATGCGTTCACAAAATAAGAATCACCTTCTACCGGTAGTTCACGCAAAGTTCCCACAATTATACACAAACAAACACGAGAAAATAGTCATTCACTGTGGTATAACTAACGACCATGTAACATTTGACCATTTTATTAAAACAATTATTGTGTTGGTGTATTTGCATATTTTGAAATGTTTGAAATGGGTGTCTTGATTTATATATCCAGAATCATTTACGAAATGCAGACTCTCTTTCTGCTTATTACAATCAATACTTTAGTCCGCACAAAATACCTATTTTTTATTTTTCTGGAATTCGTAGATTGTCTGTATTTCATGCACGGATAAGAAACAAATGCAGAAACCTGAAATATGATTTGTTTATAAACAAAATCAAAGAAAACGCAACCTGTGAGAAGTGTTGGCATGAAAAGGAGGACGCCGAACATTATTTTATGCAATGTCCGTTTTATTTAAATGAACGACTTCTTCTTTTTCATGCTACCCGTCAATTTCACCCGCTCAGCGTTCGTGTATTTTTATTTGGAAAAGATAGTTATACAGATAAAGATAATAGCACTATTTTTAGTCATGTTCAAATATACATTAAAGATACTAAACGATTTGATAACGACTAGACATTATATACACTGTTATGACAACCGCTCGGGGCAGCATCCTACATCCACAGCATCATCACTCATTCCTTCTTGTTTAGTTTTTCCTAGAACTTTATTCTACTTACTCGTCTCCTTTTTTCTTCTTCTTTTGTTCATCGAAAAATGTATTTGAATATTTTATGTTAATTGTATTGCCATCTTGTTAGCTGTTAATTACAATATTGTTGGGACGGGCCTTTATTAATGTTGGAAGAACTTGTGGCCCAACCCTTTTGCTTGTATATAGAAGAAAAGCAATACAACATGTTTAAAGTAATCATTTTACTTTTACCCTGGTTACATTTAAATAAATCAAATTTTAAGTATTCTCTATTTCGTCTTATTGTACCATAAGTTCTAATATAGTATTGGTGCAATAATATCAAAAATTAATAATATGCAAAAAAAATTTTGAATAATCTATTCTTATAATTAATATTAATGATTGAACAAATGCAATTTATGTGGAAAAACTAGCGGGACGCCAGGAGTTTTTAAAAAATAAAGATTGCCGTGTGTCTCTTTAATTTCCATTTTTTTACAATAATCTGATAACAAATTTAACCCAGATTGAAGTTCTTCGGCAGAGTTAACACAATTGGAATCATAGGTTGCAGAGCTCAAGCAGAGCTGATTTCTACAACTGTATTGCAATTTTTCAAATTCAGCCATATTTAGAAAATAAAAGTGTGTACAAATTGTGTCAATCAAAAATAAAATTAAGAGTTTCATCTCATCATTTAAAAATTGAACCTGGCAGATGGGTTAAACCTATTAGAATACCTGTTAACGAGAGAACGTGTGATCTTTTAGAGTGTTAGAAGATGAATTTCATTTTGCATTAGAGTGTGAACGATTTTCGGAGTAAAAGAATCAATATATATCTAAATATTTTTGGTAACGCCCTAATATGATTAAAAATAAACAATCATATATCAGCCATTACTTGGGAACTACTGAAGAGAGTTGCGTCAAACTTCACAGAAATGTTCACCACAACGAGAATGTGTGTCGTGTGCAAGAGTCATGCGGGTGCCTCAAAGGTCAAGGTCACAGTTAGATGTCAAAGGTCATTGTTTTCATGTCTCAGCAATTAGTCCAAAACTACTGAAGGGAACTGCGTCAAACTTCACGCAAATATGTATTGTGAGTTCACAATATTGCAGATGGTTTCCAGTTGGGGAATTCGTGTCCCATGGACACATTTCTTTTTCCTTTTTTTAATGTGTATCTCTGAAAATGTTTTTTTTTTTATGGCATAATAACATAATGTTCTGTGATTTCATGCAACGTAATTACATATATTTACATTTCATAAGCTGTCTCTCAGAGAAATTATAATTAATTTGTCACGTGATTTGATGAAGTTTACAACAGTCATTATCAACTGTCATTTTGAAATAGTCATCCATTTTTGGAATCAGAGGACAAAGTTATTGTATGTAGGTGCTGTGTGCTAGGCCAGTGTATTGGTTTCATTCAGAGCTATCCTACTGTTTCACAATGTATCAGTCCCGTTAAAATACCTATCCATATAAATATGCAACACTAAAGTGGATTTGAAATATATGTCACTTTGCGTTGATATAAGACGGAGTTTGACTGATTGGATATTCCTGAGTTTTTTCGTTTTTTTTAGAAAGAATGATATAAAAGATGTGTCGTCCTGTGTCTTGCTTCTATAAAATAAACACAACTGAACGAAACTATAGCCAGTGTGAATATATACTTTGACATCGATATATGTATGTTATATAGTACAAATTGTTGACGCAAAACGAATTATGTTTTTTATCAATAACATTTATTAAACAATATCATCAACAAATAATCACATTACACGAGAAAGAAAGGCACACCTATAATGGAGGGAAAGCGTAGCGCAGAAAGAGAGTAACAGGTAGACATGTCACTATAAATGTACATAAATATTACAACATATCACAGATAGTTTCCATTACGTCCATAATATCACAGATGTCTTTTTTTTTAGCGCCACTATATTTCTTTACAATGACGAGGTTCATGAGTCCACCAATTGAAAACGTTCGTCCAATTGTATATTGTGTGGCATTCCTTTTTAAGAGAATAAGGAGAAAATAACAAAAAAACATTAGTTTCGCAACATCGACTCCACTAAAAGCTTAGTTTAACTCCGCTCCCATCAATTCGTGATTTGTGACGTGGTTTGTCGCCTGCTGTCCATGATTTAGACTTGACCCGGAAGTGACGTAAGTCGTCTGAGTGTTCTTTATGTAACATAAGTGTGTAAGTTTGTGGATTGCAAAGATTCTGAAATGAAAAGGAAGGATTTATTAAGAATGAAACAATTATACATGAACAGTACGACATGAATTGCTTGATACGATTCTTATTTAAGCATACTAACTAAACCTAATGTATATATATGATCAATGAAATTCGTTCACATGTGTTGCCATATCTACTTATAAAAGAATGTTAATTGTACTGTGATAACTTGAGGTGAATTACAAAGCAACGATGTTATTATAATATAAATAAAAGGGTATATTTAATATAAAAAAAATGGATATACCTAGTACGTGAAAACTTTTCTTTTGCAAAACGAAAACCTATTTGGAATTCTACAGAATCTGATATTTTGAAATTTTTATAATAGTTACCTTATTGACTTCATAAAATGCTTTGTATCCTCCCTCTAGAAGATATACCTCAGGAAAATTCAGCCTCGGATAACTGTCCTTGTTGAGGATTCGGTCCAAACTCCGTAAGAAACGATACCTATAATGGTAAATATTATTGAATGTCTATTATAGTATCAATGGATTGAAATAAACAGCTTAACGTAGCTATCACGCCAGCCACAGCACAATTTCACAACATATGTACACCGTTCCTAAACATACTGACGCCAAGGTACATGTATATACATAACTTGCATGTTCTCTACCATGTCTACAGACACAATATAAACGGCTTTACTCAGCCAGGCCAAATCCCACAATGTCAATTAAGAGTTACCTACCCATAATTCATTTTACGCACATTCAATTACAGGTAAGAATAAACATATACTTGTAATCGGCAAATATACATTATAACATGATCTTAACACCTGGATAGTGTTTTGATGAACTGTTTCTTAGTGTAATTTTGTCTTTTATTGGCGGGTAAGATTATTTAATGCAAGTATTCAATTACATTTTATTTTGTTCAATGAAACTGCTTTGAAACAAATATTATCAAAAATTTTTCTCAAAAAGATATGATATGTTATGAAACTAGTTCATATACTTACATTTTCGGACCACGCTCAGATGAAAACTCGCAGTGGAATATGAGCACGTGATTCGTATGAGATGTCACTTCCGTTCCATGGAGAAATTTCTCTATCGAATCTTTTTTGTACAAGTTTATAGCCCCCTGAAAATAACAAAACGCACTTTTATACGACTACTTATTGCTTGCCAAACAGTGGAATAAGATGCTGGTTATAAATTTGTACTAATTTAAAACTGGTATATTATTAATATTCAGCAATGTCTTTAACCGAGGCTAATGATAAATTGAACAGACAATCGTTTTCTTGCTATAAAGTGTTGACAAGTTTGACGAATCATAACTTTAGACAATGACGTTTTAATTCAATTTACCTTGATATGACCACCATCGTATTCATAAGGATATCTGCAATCGATTACTGTTACTTGGTCTATGTCGTTGTCATGGCTACCATTTAACAAGTCCTTCATCTGAAATAAAAGGTATTTTATATGATTATATATACATGTATATATACTAGCGTACTATTTTTGAAAATATTGTTTTATTAATTCAACAGATTTTGGAATTTGTCAATAGTACAGAAAATGTGAATGCTGCATTACATTTGAATATCCCCGTCTTATTTTCAGCACTCGCTGTATGCCTTTTCCTATTTTCCTTTAGTATGAATCATAGATTAAGTTTCTGTTAAAACTTTAGCATTTCAAATACTGTGTCTATTACATTCATAACTAACCGTGTGTGGTGAAATGGCATTGAGGTCACTGTGTTTCCCGGGAGTTGTGGGTAGACTGTTGACACGAGATCCGTCTGCCACAAGATCCAAGTCCGTGGATAATCTGTTAACCGCCTGTATGATACTTGACATTGGACTGGGACAGTGATACGCTTGATGGTCCATTGCGTCACTCAGTTTCCGGCGTTTCGTTGATGAAGTCAGTGCTATGTCGTCCAGAGACTCTAGACGGCGCTTGGAATGTACATTGAGATTTTGAGTACCAACAATATAACGACGGCAACTGTCTGGTTTCCGTTGAGAGAAGACTGTTTCAAGCTGTTTTTAATTAAAAGAAAATAACATTGTTTAACGCTCAGGCCTTTTCATACTAATATCTGAATTATTTAAACATAACACCTATTTTAAATATACATTATTTACAAGTTATATCTAGCATAACTTCAATGCAAATATTAAGATTTCCTTTCAGAACAGATTAACGACATGTAACGTCATTTGACACCGCTGTCATGTACTTAAACACAGGCATAATAACGAGTAGCATTTCTGTGCCTAAAATCACAGGTAGCTGTATCAGTGTTGGGAACTAAATAAAAAATATATAAATAATAAGAGGAAAAGATGAACATGTTATTTGTTGAAAACAAGTTTTCCTGAAAAATCTCTCTGTGATAAGTTTTCAGGAAAGTATTAAATCTGTTGTTATTTTAATTTTATCTCTATTTTTATTGAGTTCCCAACACTAATACAGATACCTGTGCCTAAATCATTAATAATAATTTAAATACAATAAATATAACTACTGAATAATAAACTTACATCATCCATTCCTAAACCAGAATAGTCACTAATGTAGTTTGAGCTATCTTCCTTATTCGAAGTCGTCTCTCTCCAATAGTTGTCTAATATGTTTTGGTTAGTATATTCTGATGATTGCGACATCATGGCGTCGTCGAAATACAGGTTATTCCTGAAAGATGAGTAACGCTATTTACAAAGACATCGAGTAATAAAATACAGTGTAATTATAGATATAAAATAGGCAAAATGCAGTATCTTCAGTATCTACTCGAGTGTTTAAAGCATTGGATTTGTATGTTATGTCGTTTAATAATATATTGTAGTACTAATAATATAATATAATAATTTTGTTTGCAGTTGTGTTTGCTTGTGGTAGCAGTAAACAGTTACCTACAAACAAATACAACTAAACACTGTAGCGTCTTCAAATCTGACAAAAGTCAAGAGTTGTGAGATACTCGTTTCAACGAACATTGTACAATAACACAAACCTTCCACTGTGTGATGAAGTCCTTTTTGTTGTCCTAGGATCTGACATGTCAAATGATACAGGAGGCATCTTCTTGTTCTAATTGAATCTGATGTTTCCTCTGTTAGAAATTTACTGTTATGGTGAAAACACGTTCTCCTTCGTATTATATAGGCAAACATTTGCAATGTAAAGTGTTCACTCAGTAGGCCATGATCATCTATATCTGGTATTCACGCCTGTCAACACCATCGGGTAAGATGAATACATCAAAGTCCGAACAATTAATCGATAATAAACTAATTATTGTTTGGCTTTGTTAAAATGATTAGTAATCATTACCCATCAATATTGTTTGTTTTCTTTCAAACACGACCGCAGTTTGCCATAAGGAAATAAAGGCGGAGCTGTAAATAATTATTTTCATACAAAAACAGTCTTAGATCAATACATAAAGTATCATAGTTCGGTGGGAAACAGTATGCGATGAAAAAACAATCAGTTCCTTATTAGGTTCGAATCGGTTACCGGGATCTATGAACCAGTTTATTATTCGGCACAAAAAAACATGCTTATACGACATGAAATGGTGCAGACATTTTGAATTATCATAACAAGAATTGATAATTAAGCTATTAAAATACCGCTTTTTCCATTTTGCCAACTATATGACATCCAGGTATTTTCTCATCCAATAGTGATGTATGCAGTTGCGAAATCAAAGTCAAAGCGTTTATTTCTTATTTGATGCGCATACGGAACAGGGAGAACCGGTTCCTAATTTCCAGTTCCAAGTTCCCATTTTCGTTTCGAATAAGGAATTTGTAACATGGAAGAACTTTGTTCATCGTATAAATTATCTTTCTCCCTCTCTTTCCAATAACTAACAAATGCTAAACAAGCTAAACGCAGTGTTGCAGAATTTAATCAAATTTCAAATAAACTGCCAGTGTCATATTTAAAGTCGCTATCCCGCCAACAACAGCCACATTTTACAACATGTGTACATTGTTTCTAATCTACTGACGACGAGGTATATATATAACATTCATATTTTGAGAATCAAAACTATATAGGCACAATATAAACGGGTTTATTCATATCTGTATAGTCTTTCAAAAGGAAAGTTAATTCAATATTAAATAAAAAGTAACTCTTCTTCACGGGTTTAACCAGCCAAAACTGGGGCTTCGAATTAACAGTTACCAAATCATAATTCATTTTACGCACTATTCAGTCACGAGTATTTTAAGAAACCGTGTATGAATCTTTACCGTTTATCAGCCCATATACACTATTATATGACCTGGAGAGAGTTTTGATGAAACTGTTTTGAAGTGTTATTTTGACGTTATTTGGCGGGTTTGTTTCTATAAGATATTTCATAAAAGTATGCAAAGAACAATTATTTCTCAGTAGAATATAACTTATACAATCATGAATGTTCAGCAAAAAACCCCAATGAGATTTAAGATTTAGTGGACTTTGTTAACTGATTAGTCTCTCAGAAAGTGGATAAAAGTCAAAATATCAGTTAAAACTACAACGTTCATATCAGGAGGAACGAATATTCTCCCTTATATAAATAGAGGATCTTAAACGAGTTCCCATTTTATATAAGATTTATGAAACGAGTTATGAATTATTTTAATTTTAACGAGCCTTTTGGCGAGTCAAAATTAAAAATAATTCATAACGAGTTTCATAAATCTTATATGGAAGGGGAACGAGTTTAAGATCCTTTTTATCGCATAACATTGCAATCAAATTAGTAAAAATTAATTCAGATTGACATAGAACCGCCACGACGACCGACACACTTTAGCACCAAAACGTCATAAAATATGTGACGTCGTAACGTCGCGTCTCACACATAACGTTGCGTATAAAAGAGTTCGTGTTTTACCTCTTTACAAAATAGCAGTTTACGCCAACTTTTTAACAAACGAACAACAATGCTTTGTATAACGTGCATTATTTTGATAAGCTGTCCCTTATAATAAGTTTATGATTCAGATCTGGGTAAATTGGTAAGAAATAAAATAGTTTCAGTTAATAAACGTGCGTAGTGTTACAGGTTTAACTCAACCATTCAAAATCGTTCCAGGTTGTATTACACGTGTGTCATATAATAGGATATTAAATGGGTGTTTGACACTGCTAACAAGGGACGTTATGTGATAATAGACTATATGTGAAGCTAGTGAGCCAACACGACGGAAATGTCTATTTAATTATAAATAATGTTATTCCCCTTGTCAAACTGATAAAGATCTAAATCTTAAACTGAAAAACATATACCTTTGGATGATGAATTTAGTGTTTACCTAGTCAAGGAGTTATGGATAGTTTTTAAACCAATCAGATGGCTCAGATTTTCAAATACTGGCTACATTTATTCATGAAGAATTTACTACCAGCTTTCGTCACAGGTTAGAGTGTGATCTATATAGAGACTATCGATAAATGTATGGTAAACACTAAGCCGGATAGAGTCTACGCTCACTCCATTTCGGTTTCTTAATAGTGAAGATTTCTCTTCATAACTAAAAATTTACAAAATAGATAGTTCTGCACTTTCCTGGTTTTCATCATATCTGAATAACAGACACCAGCAAGTTCAGGTTTCTGGTATAACTTCAGAATCTTCACCCATTGTATCGGGTGTACCCCAAGGATCTGTATTAGGTCCCTTATTATTTTTAATCTACATCAATGAGCTGCCATTATCTATGGAAAACACAGTCACGGATATTTTTGCAGACGATACAACGCTTTCAACTTCTAATTCATCTCTTGTCGATGCTGCAAATTTACTCAATAATGACCTTATCAACGTCAACGCCTGGTGCGATACTAATCGCATGTCTATCAATGCATCAAAAACAAAAATAATGTATCTCTCATCTAAGAACAAAATACATCATATTTATCATAATGCCCCTTCTATTCAGTTCAAAGATGAAACTATTAATTGTAGTTACGAAGAAAAAAATACTCGGTGTTACAATTGACAATACCCTCTCTTGGAATACCCAAATTGATAAAGTTCTGAAAAAATGTAATTCATTGTTATACCTGTTATCTCGCATAAAGATTTACCTTTCTATACATATGCGCAAATTATTTTTCAATTCTTATATCTTACCCCATCTTGATCACTGTTGTGTGATATGGGGAAATTGTAATACTTCTCTCGAAGATAAACTTGTAAGGTTCCAAAAAAGAGCTGCACGACTTATCCTAGATAAAGATTTCGATACTCCTTCCGTGGAACTTTTTACCGAACTCAGTTGGATGACATTTCCCGAAAGAGTAATATTTCAAAAAGCAATCGTTATGTTTAAAACAGTTAATGATCAGGCCCCTGCTTATCTTAAAGACGCATTTACTCTAACATCAAATGTCCATATGCGGAATCTAAGATCATCATCAAATCTTCAGCTATATTTCCCCAGACCCAATAGTGAGTTATTCAGAAAGTCATTTGCTTATTCAGGCTCTAAAGTGTGGAACTCTCTTCCCCACCATATACAAAATGCCCAATCTGTAAATCAATTCAAAACACTGTATTTACAGTGGATTCACCATCCGATATATTAGTAAATGACTAAGTCTTCCAGTTCTATTTAAACATATTTCCATTTACTGAATATACCACTTTAAATGCATTTTTACTTGTAAATATTGTATATATTGTATTGTTGAGGGCCTCATGGTAGATTGACTAGTTTCAAATGAGTTCTCTCGTTAAATAAAGTCTTTACTATTATTATTATTATTATTATTATTATTATTATTATTATTATTATTATAACCTCTATCCTATAAATATAGATAAACTATTTTCACGCATTAAAACTGTACATACTATGTTATCACCACATCAAACTGTATATAATATGTATATGCTACATTTGTGGCCATGTTGTTGCACTTGTATGTTTGTAATCATGCATGTATGTAACCTGAGATGTAAATAAAGAATCTGTTCTGTACAGCATTTATAAGAAGATTGCATAAATTTACTACATCAACTGTTTTATGTTCATAATATTTGCTTGGTATAGACCGGAAATCAAAGTGCAGTTCCTAGCGAGGTCGTCTCAAGTCTGCCATGGAATGAAGAGTGTTCACTCAATCGGCCATGACGGCACAATCTCGATCTGGTGTTCACGCCTGTCAAGACCATCATGTGAGATAAATACATCAAAGCAAGACTAATTAATTGATAATAGCCTATTTACCGTTTGACTTTGTTACTATGATTAGTAATCATTAGCCATCAATATTGTTTGTCTGCATTTACGACCGCAGTTTTCCAATAGAAACTAAAGGCGGAGTTGTACACACCTTTTTGATATCGCTAAAGATCGTTTTACAGATGGCTAAACAAGAATTGTAGTTGAAATTATTATTCTTTGATAATTAAACGCAAGTTAAATAAATGTAAAAGGCATGGCGGCACTAATCTTACAAATGTTGGTTCACCAACTTCCGTTTTTTTTATAAAATATATTTAAAAATGTAACATTGATATTGAAAATATCTTTAAATCGTGATATATTTTGATGTAGACGTTTTAGCATCTCATTTTCATATGAGCTTATTAATAATTAGAATATCTAACCAATGAAATTAAAATATTGCCTCGTCTTGATTAAACTTCAGTTTGAGTTCCAGTCTATATCAACCACTTCCGGTTATGCCCAATGATGCCGTTTTATTATTACGTCTTATTATTATTCTGTTCTATTGTAAGAAATCCCGAAACCTATTTCAAACGTTGGTTTCTTCTCTGAAGTTTTTTCTCGACTAAATTCTAAAAATTAAAAAAAATATTTTAAACTAGTAAGTGTAATTATTTATAATTTATTAGCAAACATTTTGAAAGTACAAACATTATTAAAACTAACAATGAGAGAAAGATTGCTTGCTTCTTTCTTCCTATACACCCTATCTTAAGTATTTTTCTAAAAACACATACATACATCTTATTTTTTTGAAAATGAGATACTAATAGACAGACTTAGGTATTTTGCCAAAAATGTATGCATATTTCATCAAGATTTAAATAGGAGCAGAAATGGACCCTTATCTTAATTAGTCCTGTAATTATTTTAGTAAAAAATGACAGAACCAGTTGAAAGCCAACATTTAATGAATTATGAGAAAGAGAGGGAAGAGTTATATTTATAGAAGTTACTTCCGGATGTTATTTCGTCAGGTCATACTAATAATCTTCATTTTAAATCGTGTTTGTATCTTGTGATTATTTAAACGAATAAAAACAGAAAGAAAATATATGGCTAAGATTTTTTTCTTTTTATCGAACTTAGTATTTACAACTCCGTCTTTAGTTCCTTCTGGCAAACTGCGGTCGTGTTTGAAAAGAAAACAAATGATAGCTAATGATTACTTATCTTTGTACAAAGTCAAACAATAATTAGTTTATTATCAATTAATTGTTCGGGCTTTGATGTGTTCATCCCATCTGATGGCGTTGACAGGCGTGAATACCAGATCTTGATGATCATGCCCGACTGATTGAACACATTTCGTTTTGAATGTTTGCCTATATAAGACGAAAAAAATGTTTATTACCATATCACTAAGCCTCTACCAAGGACAGCTATCAGAGTTTAACCGAACTTGAACAAAAATGGCGCACTTATCATTTGACATTATTGAATCTAGGCCAAAGGAACGGACGTTATCATACAGCGGGAGGTTTGTGCAATTATACAATTTTTCGTTGACACGAGTGTCTCACAACTCTTACGTTTTATCAGGTCGCTACTTGTTGCAATATGTCTACTGTTTATCGATCAATATGATTGCATGACTTGTCATAAGGTTTACATACTTATGTTGAAACTGCAAAATTAGTAAGATCATTTAAAAGCTAATTATGAATTAACATCTGACAAATATAAAATTGCATAACTGAAACTTGATATTTTTATTATTGGTTCCCGGTTTGGACATAACATAGTATTATATAAAAATTATACAGTGTGTATACACTTTTTTGTCTTTCTCGATATCTTTGTAAATAAATGTACTCATCTTTTAGAAAGACCTCGCATTTCGACGACGTCATGATGCTGCAATCATCAAGACACTATCTCAACCAAAACACGTTCGACAACTTGTGTATGACTCCTTATAAGGGAGATAACTCGATTTACATGGGTGACGATTCTGGTTTAGAAATGGATGAGGTAAATTTATGTTTTCAGAAGTTATAATTATGGAATTGCCTATCGTCTAACTATATATATATGAATGGAATCCCAATCTGGAAACGCGAAAGATCAAACTAAAATAGGATTTATTTGAATAGTACATTTAAGTATTGTTCATGATTACCCTTTTAGACAGGGAAGTGTTAATATAAGTATGTACATAAGTTCTTTCTTTTCTAAAAGGAAACCTTCATATAGAATATAGTTCCGTAATATAGACGAAATAAAGTAGTGTACGTTACATGTTTTCTCCTTCTTACACAACAGTTTGAAACACCGTTCTCTCAAAAGAAACCAGACAGTTGCCGACGTATTTTCTTCGATAACCAAACTCTTCGTGTACGTTCCAAGCGCAGTCTACAGTCTCTGGACGACATAGCTCTGAGTTCATCAACCAAAAGCCGGAAACTGAGTGACGCAATGGACCATCAAGCGTCTGACTGTCCCAGTCCAATGTCAAGTATCATGCAGGCGGTTAACAGATTATCAACGGATTCGGACCTCGTGGCAGACGGATCTCGTGTCAACAGTCTACCCACAATTCCCGGGAAACATAGTGACCTCAATGCCATTTCGCCGCAAACGGTTAGTACTGTTTATTATATGTCAATGCAATTTCGCCAGAAACGGTTAGTAGTGTTTACTATATGTCAATGCCATTTCACCACACACGGTTAGTAATGTTTATTGTATGTCAATGCCATTTCGCCACATACGGTTAGTACCTTTTATTATATATCAATGTCATAAACACAGTATTTTAAATTCTAACTTTGTAGTAGTATGTAAACTGTGGTTTACACGAAATGCAAATATGAATATATGACGGGGATAAACAGTTTAGGAAATTACACGCATTACATGTATTCAGAATTGCTTTTTGGTAGATTATTGACAAATTTGCGAAGCCTGTCATATTTAATACATTCATAATTTCTTATTGAAAAACGTGTTGTATTGAATACAAATATTAGCATAAATATATATACAGTGACTTCTGATTTTTGTTTTCAGATGAAGGACTTGTTAAATGGTAGCCATGACAACGACATAGACCAAGTAACAGTAATCGATTGCAGATATCCGTATGAATACGACGGTGGTCATATCAAGGTAAATTTATTTCAAACATCACAGTTATGATTTGCCTAAATTTAAATTTATTGAGCTAATGCAATCTGTTAGTTTTTCTGATATCTCAAAACTTTGTAAATTTGTTATCAAGCGACTATTATTCCACAAACATAGTTAATCGACATGAACATGTACCGTAAATCGCACTTAAAAATAAATACTACACCATATTTTGCTAATCTATATGCTTTAACGCCATTCACGGCATTTCAATATGTATATATGTAGATACATACACATTGCATTGTTCTGTTTTTGTCAATGTACTTATTACAACCTCGCGTTCAATATATGTTTCAAATTGTATATCTTTTCCGTATAAATCATGTTTTGCTCATTGCCTTTATGTATATGCACATACTGATCATGATTAACTATTGTATATAAGATTATTCATTCTATCACGGAACAAGAAACATTGTAATGTTTACGTTACTTAATAAAGAATCTTGAATCCTAAATTGTCCTGGTCTTAACAAACAAAGAGTATCTACTCGTTTCATCTCCAGCTCATAGTACGTTAAAGTATTTGAACATATCACATCCATCCTGTCATTTTGGATGGATGTGATTACTCGGGCAAGGCTCGCTGCTCTATTTCAGTTAGATACGTGTATCAGTTTTAAATTATTACCATTGTTTGTTATATTTCAGGGGGCGATAAACTTATACAAAAAGGATTCAATAGTGAAATTTCTCCATGAAACGGAAGTGACGTCTCAAACAAATCACGTTCTCATATTCCACTGCGAGTTTTCATCTGTGCGTGGTCCAAAAATGTAAGTAAACTATATTAATCATTTTAATAACAAATCTATGTTTTTGAACTTTATTTTCCAAATAAAAACTGACACGTTTTATATAAAAGCAATTTAATTTAAATTAAAATCTTCTGTAATTCAACAATATAACAGTCATATATTTATATATGCATATATGTATATGTATATAGTATTCTTGTCAACACTCCAGTACATTCAATATTTACAGGTATCGTTTTTTACGGAGTTTGGATCGAAGCCTCAACAAGGACAGTTATCCGAGGCTTAATTTCCCCGAGGTATATCTTCTAGAGGGAGGATACAAGGCATTTTATGAAGTCAACATGGTAACTATTTTATTTTGAAAAATAAAAATTCGAGCGTTCTGTTGGGGAAATAATATCACTGTTATATACATATTTATTCATGTTTTTTTCATTTTATTACATTTTTATTATTTATTTTTTTATTATGTACTAAGATTCGTAGTTTCGAAGCTTAGTACCATACGAAAATATGGATGACACATGTGAAGTAGTCTAAACTGTTAAATGTGTAAATGTAATTTTCTCTTGTCTAGATCGAGTAGGTTGAGTGAGCATGTTTTAATAAGAATGGTATAAAGCAATGCGCGTCGTACTTTTCCATGTATATTTGTTCAGTTTTTAATCGTTTCTTCCTCTTGATTTCAGAACCTTTGCAATCCACAAAGCTACAAACCTATGTTACACGAAGAACACGGAGACGACTTACGTCACTTCCGGATCAAGTCTAAATCATGGGCGGCAGGCGACAAACCCCGTCACAAATCATGTTTTGATAGGAGTGGAGTTAAGCTAAGCTTTTAGTGCTTTTAACTGTCTTTGATGATCCAGTATGTTGCGAACCTTAGGTGTTTGTTGTTATTTTTTCGTTATTCTCTTAAAAAGGAATGTCTCAAAAAAATATAAATGGACTAATCATCGTCAGTTGATGGACTCTTGAACCTCGTGCTTGAAAAAAAGGAATATAATGGCGCGAAAAAAAGCAATCTGTGATATTATTTATGTGATGGAAACTATCTGTGATATGTTGTGATATTTATGTATATTTATGGTGTCATGTCTGTCTGTTACTCTCTTTCTACGCTTTTCCTACTTTTTATGTACACCTTTCTTTCTCGTGTAATGTGATTATTTATTAAAGATATTGTTTAATAAAATGCATTTATACAACTTTTAGTTTGTTTTGTTTGAATACTAATACAAATGACTGATCAAGACTATCTCTACCCAAACTACCACCACCATCAAATGAGAGGAAACGCTATAATAAGCCTGACGTACTTAAACACATGGCTAAGATATAGTTTTAGGAGTAGGTCCTACCAGCATCGTCTTTTCCAAAATGGCGACACCCATTTATAGTTGAACCCCATCTAGGACAAGATTGAGATAATTTGTTCAGTGCAGGTCTCGATTATTTCTATGCTGGTTTCCCGCATTACATTATCGGTATAAAGCAGCGTATCGTTTAAAATTGTTTTCAAATGAAGTTTAGTACACCAATCAATCAGTTGCTCGCGTTGACTGACGCCACGCAGTTTTCGTGCATGCGTGCCGTGCTTATCCGGTATATTCCAGCGGAATAAAAAGAAGAACATGATTATTTAAAGCAATATCTGTAATTTTAAAACATTTTTTTTGATGTTGAAAATAAATAACTTCTGCTCTGGCTCGATTCTAATATAATACATTAACATAAATTTGACATACCGATACAACATTCCCATTTTACGCATAATTCAGTCACGAGTGTTTTAAGAAACCGTGAATAAATCTACGTTAATCAGCCCATATACATTATTATATGACCTGGATAAATTTTTGATAGTTAGGGGGTTAGTTTCTATAAGATATTTTATAAAAGTATTCAAAGTACAATTATTTCTCAATATAATATAACTTGTACAATGTTCAACTAAAAACAACCATGAGATTTAAGATTTAGCGGGCTTTCTTGACTGATAAATCTCTCAGAAAGTGGATAACAACGATAAAAGTCTAACATAGTTAAAACTACAACGTTCATATCAGGTGGAACGAGTATTCTCCCTTGTATAATAGACTATATGTGCAGCTGGTGAATCAACACGACGGAAATGTCTATTTAATTATAAAGATCCTTTTTCCCCCTGTCAAACTGATAACGATCTAAATCTTAAAATGAAAATCATTGGTTGATGAATTTAAACAACATTTAGTATTTACCCTAGTTTTTAAACCAATCCGATGGCTCAGAATTTCAAATACTGGCCACCTTTCTTCATGAAGAATTTACTACCAGCTTTCTTTACAGGTTAGAGCGTGACCTATATAGAGACTATCTATAAAGCTATGGTAAACACTAAGCCGGATAGAGTCTATGAAGGGAAATCTTCACCATTGAGAAACCGAAAGGGAGGGAGCGTAGCTCATGTTGTTGCACTTGTACGTTTGTAATCATACATGTATGTAACCTGAGATGTAAATAAAGAATCTGTTCTGTTCTGTACAAGGTTCATAAGATTGCATAATTTGACTACATCAATTTTTTTTTTCATAATATTTGCTTGGTATAGACCGGAAGCCAACGTGCAATTCATTTTTGTAAAAATATATTGTCTGACTTAATATATTGAAGATAAAAACACTTATGATGAAGATAAATAGTTTCTAAAATAAATATATCGATAAATAAATGGTGCGAACTTCTAGGTGACCGAAACTAAATAAATATTTGTTTTCCAAATATATATGCTTTCTGCAAATATATACGTTGGAATAGACTGTGCTGCAAATATATACGTGGGCGTAGACTGCTACACTGTCCCGTTTTTCAAACTCGAGACAAGCCAGATTTAACGAGCGCATTTCCCAGCGTCCGAGAAGTGTTCCGCATGTTGCAGTTTCTTTACCACGAAAACATAACAAATCCTCTAAAAAATAACGACCAAACGGCTAAAGTACGAAGAACTGTTGATCAATTGTTAAGCCATCCGCAATTTCAATGCCTTGGTTCAGAGCTCGTTATTGTTGGACTACAATAGCTAGTATTTCGAGTATGCTGATATTGAAATACGCGACTGCGATAATGATCATACATCGTCCAAAAGTAGTCTTGTAATACAAGAAACTGTCTTGAGATGTCAGATTCGTACCTTCTTACCAACGTATTGATCACGTAAACCGTATCCCCCACCCACCGTTCCACCACCTCAATGATGTTTATATTGTCCGGATGCATCAGGCGCGTGGCCTCGGCTGGCGTGGCGCAGTCGGTAGCGCGGAGGACTTGTAACCGGAGGCCCCGGGTTCAATCCTCCGTGGAGCCACTGAGTTCCGTCGGTATGTTCTTGGGCAAGACACTTTCCCTTAGCCTCGTCCGTCGGATTGGGACGTAAACCAGGCCGTCCCGTGTATCGGTCTATCCTCCGAGCACGTTAAAGAACCATAGGAATCTATTCCATAATAGAGTAGGGCACGCTTTCCGGATTCCTATGTATCCTTCCCTATCTCTGGGGCGGCTCCAAATAACCTATACTGTCTTGATGAGCCGTTAAACAACATTCAATTCGTCAGCAAGACGAGGGAGAGATATAATGAAGCTCTCCAAATCATACGTTGTATCATAATTTACCGGAAACATACATGTATAATGTCGGACCAACAAAACAAAACACATTAACCAAGTTACACCTACAGCGTTAAAGACTGCCATGGTTGTTTGTGCGGAGTAGACGCTCGCAATCTCTTTACTGGTGTCAGACCGGTGAAAATAAGCCCATTGAACACAATGCAATATAGGCTATATTTGGAGATCAGTCACAAGTTCCACAACATTCGTTCGCTTAAATACACTTTTATTCTGTGTATTAAACACATTTGGCTAGCAAACGGTCCCATATCTGGAATAAAACACCGATTCAGTTTTTCAACATTTCGCGTCATTCATTCGCACCATCCGTATTTTGAAATAAACATCTGTCAAAACCCCATCTCTATCAACCTCTGTGCTAATACTCTCCAAAGAAATAATCCTCACAAATACAGTAAAATATTTACTATTCATGACAACAGATATACTACTTTAACCTCAGGTTAGATTTAACAGTGAAATAGAAACTAATCTTTGGAAAAATACATGCAAACTAGAAACTTTGGATTATTTCAAGGAACTATTTCAGCACCCTACGACCCGGAAGTACTTCCTGACTGGTCTGACACCATTTATAAATGAGTCGCGACATTTGTCAAAAATAGTTATCGAATACATCTAACTGACCAATAAGGCTGACCGAATGGAAAATCAGATGATTTTGCAAGGACCTATTATCTTTTCGGTTCAATTCCTGCTTGCAAAGAACCATTCGGCTAATAGAAATCAAGGATTTTAAGACGCGTTATACAAAACTAGAAAAAATGCCAAAATAAATGAACCGTTTGGTATATTTCCATCAAGTAAAGTTTTCAAACATTGCCTTCTATATACCAAATTAAAATATACATATAATGTGAGGTGTAGATATTAAAATCACTCATGCATGACATTTCCTCATTTTTCATGGAGAAACAGACATTCTGTTAAATTCCAACAATTTGAGGCACAAAATAGACCACAAGGCTGCTTTGGAGCACATTTACATGCACAATGTCCAATGAAATATACAGTTTGGCAAAAAATGCCAGAAAAAAGAGACAAAATTGAAGTAATGTCTCAAAATGTAAGCCTACCCCATATGCCTTTAGCAGTTTTAAAGGCAACTAATACATTCACGTCTTGGGCAACAGCCAGACAAACTGAACCTCACACCAGAATAGTATATATTTCAGTGGATTATACCATTATCTCTAACAAAATACCAAATTAATGTATTCATGCATGTATGTAACCTGAGATGTAAATAAAGAATCTGTTCTGTTCTGTACAAGGTTCATAAGATTGCATAATTTGACTACATCAATTTTTTTTTTCATAATATTTGCTTGGTATAGACCGGAAGCCAACGTGCAATTCATTTTTGTAAAAATATATTGTCTGTCTTAATATATTGAAGATAAAAACACTTATGATGAAGATAAATAGTTTCTAAAATAAGTATATTGATTTTATCTCCAGTACGTTAAAATATTTCAAAATCTTAGACGGACGGAACTACTACCGATTAAATATGATTGGTTCCTGTCATTTTGGATGGATGTGATTGCTCTGGTAAGGTTCAATGCTCTATTTCAGCTAAATACGTATATCAGTTTTAAATTATACATTTCAGGGGGCGATAAACTTATACAGGAAGGATTCAATAGAGAAATGTATCCATGAAACGGAAGTGACGTCTCAATCAAATCACGTGCTCATATTCCACTGCGAGTTTTCATCAGAGCGTTGCCCTAAAATGTAAGTAAAGAGTAATAAATATTTTAATAACAAATCAATGTTTTTGATCTTTATTTTCCAAATAGCAGATCATACGATATTTTTAAAAGCAATGTCATCTACACATCTTCTTTAATTTAACAGTCATATATGTATATATTATTCTTGTCAACATTCCAGCTCATTCACTATTTACAGGTATCGTTTTTTACGGAGTTTGGATCGAGGCCTCAACAAGGACAGTTATCCGAGGCTTAATTTTCCCGAGGTATGTCTTCTAGAGGGAGGATACAAGGCGTTTTATGAAGTCAACCAGGTAAATATTTTATTTTGAAAAATAAAAATTCGAGCATTCTGCTGGGGGAAATAATATACTTTTGTTATATACATATTATTTTTTTTTTTTAATTTTCATTTATTATAATTATGATGATGATGATTATTATTATTATTATTATTTTATTATTATGTAATTTTTTTTTTTAAATTATAGTTACGAAGCTTTGTACAATTCGTGTTCTTTCATCTGAGCGAAAATATGGTTGACACATGTGAAAGTAGTCTGTTAAACGTGGAAATGTAATCATCCCTCGCCTAGATGGAGTAGGTTGAGTGAACATGTTTTAATAAAAATGGAATAAAGCAATACGCATCGTACTGTTCCATGTATATTTGTTCAATTCTTAATCGTTCCTTCCTTTTGATTTCAGAACCTTTGCAATCCACAAAGCTGCAAACCTATGTTACATAAGGAACACGCAGATGACTTACGTCACTTCCGGGTCAAGTCTAAATCATGGGCGGCAGGTGACAAACCACGTCACAAATCACGTATTGATGAGGGTGAAGTTAGACTAAGCTTTTAGTGTTTTAAACTGTCTGAGTTGAACCCGAATGTTGCGAACCTAATGTTTGTATTTATTTTCCCTTGATTCTCTTAAAAAAGAATACCTCAAAACATACAAATGGACGAATATTGTCGATTGATGTACTAATGTCCGTGTGCGGACTCCTGACACTATAGTGTTTGAAAAGGAATACAATGGCGCGAAAAAAGCTGTGATAGTATCTGTGATAAAAACAATCTGTGATATGTTGTGATATTTATGTACATTTATGGTGTCATGTCTGTCTGTTATTCTCTTTCTGCGCTACGCTTTTCCTCCTTTCTATGTACATCTTTCTTTCTTGTGTAATGTGAGTAGTATAGAAACTGGGGGTTCTGGCACAGTTTTCCCTCGCGGGGAATGAGAACAACTAGTGAAATATGCCAGGGGGGTACTCAGGCGTAACTCTCATGCACACCACCAAGATCTAAATGTAAGCCACGCCTAAGCCAACACCAACATATTTCAGCAGCTTTCTCAAGCAAACCTGCTCAGGGAAACTCACCAGAACCCCCAGTTTCTATACTACTAATCAATCCGGTTTGTCATTTTAATAGCATAACATTTGCAACTCGTTAGGAGAGCGCAATTTTATTTTATGTCTACTTTCGCCGAATCTACTTTCGGCGAAGTTTTTCAATAGCATTTGCAACTCGTTAACCAAAGTCAGACGAAACCGGGCAGTAGTCTTCATCATCGCTCTGCATATCATTTTACTTGTATGCTAGCGTATCTTGTCCATTATCTAATATGTACCGTTTATCATCATAAGCTGATAAACTTTTTTTATTTATTGCATAGCTGCTTATGTTATGCTTTTGTGATCTAATAACTTTCATCTCATGATGAGCTTTTGTTGCTGTAAACAAAATCTTTTTGTAATCATCATGTGCTATCTGTATTTTAACAACACACTTTTTAACACCCTTGCATTTCTTTGCGCTAACCTCGTTATCCAGCACATACGAGTATAGTTTACTTCGCAACCCAACAAATTCAACAATGGGTATTCCGCACGTTTCATCTTACCAATAACTTTATTATTATCATTAAAATGAAACTGACTTTTTGGATCATAATCACAATTATCAAAAAGTTCTTTATCCTTGTAAAAGTCCGCATACACATCTTTTGTTTTTATTTCATAACACAAGGAATCGGTATCAGTAAATAATAACTTAGCTTTTTTATCATAATTGTTTTTGATATAGTTGTAATGGAAATCATACATCAAATATTTTGACAAGTCTAAAATACACATGCCAACATAAATAGGACGATTTAAAACTAATCGTTCTTTTATTCTGTTTACAGCAAATACATTTTCATTAAACATTTTACAAGAAATAAATGAAGGTCTTGCCGCATATTTTAAAAGGACCTCCTCGTCGTGAGTCAATTTAACATTAATTCTTTTTCTCAAGTTTTCCATAGTTTTACCAAAAACTGAATTGTTCATCAGTTTGAAGAAATCCTTTTCAAAAGCATTTTTACCAGCTGTTCTCTTAGCAGTATTAACATCTATGTATGTCTTTAACCACTCTGATTCGTCGAACTGCAGTATTCGATGTGTCTTTGTTACTTTCATCCCAAGTTTTTTGTATAATTCTAAGTTTCTAAAATGCACAACATACTTTTCTTTATTTTTCAATGTCGTAACAAGTTTATTAACATTACAATGTCCTAAATTAAGCTTTTGTTTTAAATTTTTACAATAGTCTTACAACCACTCGTCTTTGATATTTAAAATTTCTGGGGCGAGAGGATAATCATTATGCGAGTCATGTAGTTGTTCGGGATACTCAATATCGCACTCAACAATGTAATTTGATTTTCCTTTTTCAAACTTATCAACCCACTTGAAGTTGCCAGTAGGTAACAGCTGACACATGGCCCACCCGTACAAGTTATTAGCATCGAGATATATTATGTACTTGCTTTCTTTTTTCTTGTCATAGTTTTTCATATATTTATTGTTAGCTTGTGAATATCTGTTTGCAATATAACTCGTACCGCCTCTTAATCCTTTTTCCACAAACAAATATTGATCAATATCAGTTATTAAATCAAGTTGGATACCAGTCATCTTGAGGCATGCATCCCAGGCTAACCCAGGACTACTGAAGTAATGGCAAGGATCTAATTTGTAATACTCAATGCACATTTTTCTAAAGTTTTCAAAAACATCTGTCAGCAGCAGCACATCAGTCTTAAGATACAGATCATGATATTCTCCCATATTGTTAATCTTAAATGTTTTCCATATTTTTTTAGCGTGTTCATAATCCGCATCTGAAATGTGCTCATCATTTAATTGAGAATAAAAGCTTTCTTTGTCAGGTAACTTAGTATCCTCGAAACGTTCAAAGCTGTTCATGTAATCATAAGGATAAACACCTTTTCGTTTTAGCAAGTCTAGCTTTTTATCGCTATATTCTTGAGATATGTATTGAAAAGATGGAACGTTTTTTACTAGATTATCTAATGATTGGGAAATGAACTGGAAACTATCAATAAATACTAAACATTTTCCTAACATGAAAGCCATATACCTTTCCATGTTATTTGGTATCACATTTATGTTTTGTTTAAACTTTCCGATGTGTTGCATTATGAAGTGAGAGTCATATCCTCTCAAGTTATGAAACACAACAGGTATTTTTCTAGTCAACCTGAAATTAATATTACATATATCATGAGCGCTTCCCCTGTACTTTCCAGTTATATGACAATGGTCCCTGACTTTTCTAAGAGAGTTTTCATATGCTACTGTACGGCTTGGGTCATCTTTTTTAAGAGTTATTGAAAAACCATTACCACAAATATGGCATGATTTAGATTTTTGGAATCTAGCTTCTTCTTCCTGTGACATCACCAAATCTTTCTTAAAATGCGTATTCATAGTTTTCTTGCACCACTTTTCTTCTGCTATCATTTTTTCTAAAAACTTGTAAACAGCATCAGGTCCGCTATACGTTACAACTGGTTTTGAATATTGATCATCATAACAACAAACAACCTTGTATCCATAACCACAATCAGTATGTTTTTGATATGCTTCTGTGTGTGATTTTTTAGGATTGTTCGATACTGAAGAAATTTTTTTTCAACAGGAAATTCATAAGCCAAATGGCACCATCTGAAGCATTCGTTATCTTTTTCATTTTTTATATTGATCAATCCTTTTTTAGGATAAGCAAGTTCTTTTGGTAAATCCAAATAAGAGCTGCCTCGTAGAGGCTGAAAACTTATTCGATTTATATAGTGTGCATCTACTGATTCAATTTGCCAACCACTTCCCAACTGAAGCCAATTTCCAATTCTATTTTTAATTTCTTCTCTTGCTTTGTCTAATGCTTCTGATATTTGATTTTTGTTTAATATTATTGTGGCCTTTGAGGCAAAGTGAGCTATTTTGTATATAATATCAAAACTTACTATTTTTTTAAAAGTAAGTTTTATATCAACGCTTAATTTAAATCCACCTGTTTTTCTTAGTTCTTTTTTAAGAAAGTTTACAACTTTTGATTGTGTTTTTTGTAGTTGTCTGAGCGGATCTTTCCTGACGATAACATTTACTTTAAAAACCTTGCTATATTGTTTTGGGGATGTTTCAATTTCTCGGATACTCATTATATAATATTACATAAGATTATTTCTTTAAGCCCCTATTAATTGATTAATTAATTAATTAATTTGAAGTAAAATATTTATTACCCGGTTAGATTATATTATTTTTTATTTATCCGTACATAATAATTTTAATTCCTCGTTCAAGTAAAACATCATAGTGGGCAATAAAAGAAACTTTGTATAAAGTTGGATGGTAACTGGTTGCCTCTGAAATTTGTTTTTTGCACAAAGAACGTAGTTTGTTCATATCTCTTTTTCCTATTTTCCATGGCAGTTTTAGTTGTTTTGCCATTGTTATGATTCTTTCTGTCAAATCTTGAAAGTTGAAAAAAATTAAAAGCTCAGCATCTAATTTACTCGCATCTTCAAAATCAACCGTTTGAGCATGTGCTATTTGATCTTTTTTAAAGTTATTGATTTTAATTTCTACTTGTTCCATTATAATATTACATAAGATAATATTTTTTAAGCCTATATTTAAATATATGATGCTATAGTATCATATAATGAATTGCAAATATTGTGAAAGAGTTTTAGATATTATTGATCCTCCTGGGGTGTGCATAGATTGCATCTTATATCACACGATAAAGAAGCTTTGTAAATATTGTACCAGAGCCAAGCTGTGTTACAAGTGTACATACGCATGTGTGAATTGTAACGATACTTGTAAAGTTTTCGATAACGAGCGTGTTTGTCTTAATTGTGGCACTCACAATGGTTATAATCTTATCACAAGTTGCACCTACAGCTAAAAGAAAACTATTTACCACAGGAAGTATCATTTAGATAAATACTTGGTAGTATCTGATTTGTCTTCTGCAAATAGGCAAAGATTTGAAGATTTGTTTTACAAAATTGTAAAGATTTTAGAATTCAAATTTGAATACATTTTTCAAAAAATATTTAAAATATTAAAAATAGAAAAAGAAACAAAACTGATTAAAACAAAATCAACCAGAGACAAGTACGATAGGATATGGAAACAAGTTAAATTACGGCTTAATACCATGACCGTTTAACTTGAACCTTTTCATATACATTTCCAGAGGTTCTGTAAAGTTATCATTCTTTTGAATCTCTAATATTTTATTGAAGGTAATCCTAATTACCTCTTCATCATTTTCTAGTCCTGTTGTTGTTTGGACATATGATAGAAGTTGTTTAAAACTCCTATGATGTGTTTTTAACAAAGTCTTTTTTTCTGCTATTCTTGTTTTACTCACTAAAACAGCAACTACTGGAGGAACTGCGCCAACCACAGTTATGAAAACAGGAATTGCTGGAACTAATGCTAGGAGAGCACCACAACCAATTATTCCGCTGGTAATCTGTAACGTTGTGTTTATAATACCACACAATTTATAACTGCGTCTGTATGCAGCTACGAGTCGCGTCAAGTAATCAATTAATTCTTCTTTGGTTTTCATGTATAATTACAGTTAGACAATAATTTAATTAAAATATTTAGAAAATAGTTGCTCGTGTTCTTTGGGTGATATTTTACCTATTTTTAATAATTCATCGATTATGCTAATACCTTTATTTATCAGCTGCGGACTATTATTTCCTGATTCGATGCTTCCACATACCAACTTTAGATCATCCATCAAATCATTAGGATTATTGTAATATTCAACACAACCTCCTAAAATCTTTTTGAACTTTGAAGAACCTTTATGAATTGGTAAATCAGATAATTCTGTTAGTTTCTTAAAAGCATTCTGAGACAGCTTTGAATAAGTTTTTCCATTGTTGTAACGCTTTGTTATCAAGTCTATAAACTCATCATCTACTTTCATATCTAGCACAACTGCTTCTCCTTGTTTGGCAATAAGTTTGTGATGACCAATAAGCTTGGGTAAATCAATTTGCAACATTCCATAGTGGCCATCTTTGTCGACTTTGTAGGAATTTTTATTTTGTTGCATTCCTTGGCCAAAGACGGGAGCATGCTCTTTCATACTTATAACTCTGCCTCTGTAATGATTTAACGCGTCAGTCTCTACTTGTAAAGCCTCTCTTTTTTGTTCAAGGTCCTTCCTCTGCTCGGTATTTGTTGTTTTATTTATCTTTCTGGTTAGAATGGCTTTAGAATTTCCGATACTCGCGATTTTCACACCAGCATCACTAATTGCTTTATCTCTATCACCTGTAATTAGTTTTGATGGCATTGGCAAGTCATACTTATCAAGCACATCTGTATCCATATCAGCATCTAAGTCAATATTACGCACCGGTTTGGGTTCCTTAGGCCTCGCAGCAGGTTCTTCTACCCATTCTTCTTCCGCAGGTTTTGGCCTAGGCTATCTTTCCATAGTTTTTAGTAGTTCTTCTTTGTAACCAGTCGGCGTTAGTTTAGTAGGATCTGCGGTTTTCTTGGCAGCTGTTTTTTTAACACGTTGTGGTGGTAGCGGTGGTGGAGGCGTTGGTTGTGGCGTCGGTGGTGGCGTTGGTGGCGGGGGTGGTGCTATAGCTCCAAGATCAGGCGGGCAACTAATGGCGGGCGTATTGCCTCGGGAAGAAGAGCCAGCTGTTCACGTATTTCCGGAAGGGTAATCAAATGTTCAGCCAGCCGCCTTGTTTGCTCTGTTATTTCACTAGTTACAGGTTTAAATACTTCTGCGTATAAATCACGACTAGCTCCTTTTTCGAGTCTTTATCTGTAACTCTATTTTCATATTCTTTGACAAGCTCACTCGCTTTTCGCTTTTTATCTGCTAATTCTTTCCATTTTAACAAATACATGTATAATATAAGGTTAGATTAAATCAAAATAAATTAGGATAAGTTGATTTGACTTAAGATAACTTAAATCAAGTATTAAGTAGTTTTTGTTTTCTTTTTAGCCGCAGGTTTAACTGCTTTCTTAACTCTAGGTTTAACTGCTTTCTTAACTGCTTTCTTAACTGCAGGCTTGACTGCTTTCTTAACTGCCGGCTTGACTGCTTTTTTAACCGCAGGTTCAACTGCTTTTTTAACTGCTTTTCAACTGCAGTCTTAACTACTTTTTGCATTCCGTAATATCTAACTTGGTTAGCCTTTAAACATTCTGCTTCTGTTTCAAGGCGTTTGCCGCGAGGGATTTGTTTTATTCCGCAATATACTTTTGACATATATAATAATACTTGGATAATATTAATATTATCTGACTATTATTATAATGCAAATGCAAAACTATGATATGAAAACAGAAAACGGTAATTTTAAACAAATATGGAACTTTATGCCAGACTGTTGTTTTAGAATGTTAATTTGTGGTAATTTAGGTTCTGGCAAGACGAACACACTAGTTCACATGCTGCTGAAACCTTTGGTTTACTACGACAAGATTTACTTGTTTGCTAAAAACTTAGAGCAGTCCAAGTATCAGGTCTTATCGCAAAAACTTGAAAAGATAGCAAAAAAGAATAAAATCCCGGTCAAAGACATATTAGAATGTTCGAATGATGAAATTATCCCTGTGGATACCTTAGATTCAGATAATCAGAAGATAGTTATTTTTGACGATTATGTTTGCGAGCGTAACCAAAACGATATTATTAATTATTTCATCCAGGGAAGACATAAAAATTGTTGCGTGATTTATTTATCTCAATCTTATTACAAAACTCCCAAAGACATTCGGCTGAATTGTTCTCATTACATATTCTTTGCAACTCCAAGTATAAATGAAATAAACATGCTTTCTAGAGAACAAGATGTCAGCAAAGAGCAGTACAGAAAAGCAACTGACAAGCAGTACGACTTTCTGTATCTAGATCGCCCTAGGAAGTTAGTAAAGCGTAACTTCAACGGTGAAATTTAATCTAATCATATTATATAATGGGACTTTTTAATGATCTTGGCGAGGAAGTTACTACTGGCAGTGTTAATATTACAAATGTTGGTATTGTGCTGTCTCAGTATGTAAAACAAAAACATTTGGTTAATTATCTTAACAAAGGCAGAAACCAGGAAAATGTTTTGAGAAGTGAGCTTAACATGGATAATAATAAAATTACCAATGTCGGCAATCCAGTTAAAGCAGATGATGCAGCAATAAAGCAATTTACTGTAAGAAGAGTAGCAAAAATTATACGTGATTATAATATTGAGAAAATTCCAGACATGATAAAAACTCTGACAACAGGTGTTGAAGATAAACTAAGTCTGATACAAAAAACGTTACAAACAAACCGCGAGAAAATGCTCGAAATTCAAAACGGATTGAAAGATGAAATAAAACTTCTGAGTGATGCTTTGAAAGAGTTAGAAAAGAAAGAAGATGTATTGGAAGAGAGTGAAAACTTTAAGAAATTAAGTGAACAAATAAGAATCGGTGTTCAAAATATTAATGCACGGATCGGAGAAGTCAATAAACTAATGGTTGACAATAATGAACTAGAAACTGCTATTGCTGATGCTTCAAAACAAATGAGAACTGCTTTTACTACCGAAATAACTCAAATTAAAATATTAAATGAGCAGATAAACACCAACCTTGCTGATATCAACAAAGAGTTTGAAGACATCAAAAAGAAAATGGTTGACGGTAAGTCGCTGGAGGCTGCTCTGAACAAACTGGTCGACACTGATAAACTTGAGACTGCACTGAGCAAACTGGTTAACACCGATAAACTTGAGACTGCTATTGATGATGTTTCAAAGCAATTGAAAGCCGCCCAGGAAAAAAGAAACACAGCTTTTGATGACGAAATAGCTTTTTTTAAACAATTTAATCAAAAGTCTGGTAGTCGGCACACGGCAGTTCTTGGTATAATTGATGAGTTAAGAGAAAAAGTAGCACATTTAGGCCAGATTCTAGTTTTTGAAGCTACAATAGATGGCACGAGCATTATATAAGATGCCTTTGTGGACTCCAGCCACAGGGTGAGATCGACTTTTGTATCGTATCCAACTCAAAAACCACTTGAAAGAACCCATCAAAACTCTTTGCTTGATGCCTTTACTTTTGTACCCAATCCACGTATGGCAAGTGGATTGACATATTATCAAGCGAAAGATGGTTTGACTACATTTACAATTTTTAGAGAAGGTCGTTATGTATTTGAAATAGATTTTACTTACACGGGAGCAGATGTAGAAAAAATTATTATTTTTTCAGCATTGGAAAACGGTACTAAGAATTTTTATCCGATAATAGAAAATGACAAACGCATATTAAAAGAAACGTTTGAAGTATATGCCAAGCTATCTTCTACTATTATGTTTAGATCAGACACAAAAGTAAATACTACTCAAGTTTTCAATTTTGAAAAATCTAGTTTTAAAATGTATCAAATACCGGAATAATTTGTATTAATAAATTGTATCCATCCTATATTATATGGAACAAAAAATCGTATTATCATCGGAAAAAGCTTCAATAATTAATAGCTCAAATACACCGAGTAATTTTACAACTGTGTTTGACAGACCATTAATATTAGGTAGGAACAAACAGTATGGTATTGGACTCGATAAGATTAATTCCATGACTTACTCGTGGTATAATATTAGTGAAGATTTTAATAACAAAGTGATAAGGTACCACAATGGAACAGATTGGAAAAGTAGTATTTTTACAAATGGAAATTACAGTTATGCTGATATCGATAATTACATAAAAGAAACATTGACTGTAAACGATGATTTAATCGATGACTCGCCTGTCCCGATAAGAATTGAGTTTGATTTATCAAGTTTCAAATGTTTGGTTACCATTCATAATACATTTGTGCTTGATTTGAGAGAATCAAACTTTCACACCTTGATCGGGTTTGACAAAGATGCAGTTATTAGGGAAACTAAATTTGGAACTGTGACACCAAACTTAACAAATTCTATCGATACATTGTATATCCACTGTGATTTGATAAGTAATTCTATTGTTGATGGATCATACGGGGATGTTATTTATGAAATAAGTACAGCTGATCTTACGAGATCATATTCTTTCAAAGACGAACCGATAAGAGTCGGGTTCTGCGAAGTAAACAAAACGATCATTAACAGTATTAATATTTACATTATTAATCTTAATGGTGTCCACACATCATTTCGTTTTGTTTTGAAGGAATTAATGTAACATAAGTTATATGGTATGTTTAACACTAGCCCGGGAACATATACTCAAGTTGATCGATTAACTGGAGCTGGTATATTTGACATTCTTTCAAAAGTCGGATCAAAGATATTCAGCGAGTCTGTGAAAACAGCAGGCAAGAAAGCATTAGAAACTGCTGGTAAACAAATCATAGAAAGCGGCTCTAAAAAACTTGGAGATGAAGTAGGAAAAATGGCTGCTGATAAGTTAGTTTCAGTTATAAAACCTAAACCAAAAGGAGAGATGATTTTAAAAGAACTTACAAAGGCTGATAACAAAAAAGAAGTTGTAGCTGAAACTGAAGAAGATGTAGCTGGGACTGAAGAAGATGTAAATGCAAAAATTAATAGATTACTTTCCGGAAGGGGAATTCATGTGAGAATTAATCGATTAATTAATAAAAAATAATCTAATTACTAGTACACATAGATGTTTCGAAGTAATCAATATAATACTAGATATGAACATGTACCTATTCAGTTAGATACCCCCGTGACACAACCAGGAAATAATACCAGGCAAATGAAAAGTGGTTATCAGTTTACAATAAATGATAGAAGTTCTTACTGTGATTGGTATAACGCATATTTTGAAATCAATTTTCAAGTAAACAAAGTTGCTGATGGAGCCGCTTTTGCAGACGCTGACAGAATTGCTTTAATTAACGATGCAGCTTCATTGATTGATCAAATGCAAGTAAAGCAAAATGGAAAAATAGTTTACGATGGGAATACTCTTCACAGATTTGTGAATATCAAAAGCTTGCTTGAAATTTCTCATGACTATGCAAAGACAACTGGAACAAACGAATACTTTTATTTAGATAATACGACTGCTGCAGAATCTCGAGATGATCAGGCTGGTTATAACACAGGATTTAATGCTCGTCATGCTTTAATCATAACTAATAAAAAATTTGACTCTATAATTCCATTAAATAAATATTCCTTCTTTGGAGGTTTGGAAACAAACATGCTTCCTCCTGGTCAAATTCAAATTAGCTTGCAACTGACAAATGATAATGTGTTAATTTTCAAATCAAGTGGTGATGATGGTCGAGTAGTTATTAATAAATTAGTTTTGTGGGTACCCAGAATGATATTTAACTCAGATGGTTTAAGTTATGTAATGACAAATCATATGACATCAACACGATGGACTTATCTTCGTGAAATGATACAAGAAAGCGGAAGTTCTCAACTAACTGAATCCGTATTTAGAATAACGGCTGGTGTTAAAAATCCCAAACATGTGTTTGTGTATTTGCAAAGGTCAGACAAGAGTTCACACCAAGAGCGAAATCCTCACCTTTTGGATACTTTTCAACTAAATGCTGGCGATGCTGCTTCTTATTTGCAAACAGCCAGATTGGAAGTTGGAACTGGAGTTTATTATCCAGAAACTGAATACAGTTATGATAATATTATAAGAATATTCAGAGATGTTATTAATTATTCTTACAAACAAAATGATAAAAACACTGGAACTTTACTCAATACGAGTAATTTTAAAAATCTCTTCGGAATGATATATTTCGATTTAAGTTACAAGGGAAATGAGGTCAGTGTTGATCCAAAACAACTGAATTTGAGATATAAATTAAATATAGCTCCAGGAGCTCCTTATAAAGCTTATACTCTGGTTCTATATGAGGAAGATGTTGTTATTGATACTGTTGGAAATGAATTGGTAATAGTTTAATCTAACTTATAATATATATGACTTACGTAAATTATTCAGTAAATTTAACAGATGGACAACAACAGAGTTTAGCGAGGGCTTATGAGGATAGGAGTGAATTAACACTCAGGTTAAAAAATAACCAACTAACTGGAAATTTCCCCTTGTCACTGACAGCTACTCAGATTAATAATATTAACCAAGCTAAATCTGGCGGACGGGGATTAGACATAAATATATCAAAATCGCAAATGAGATCTCAGTCTAAGAATGGAGGCTTTTTAGGTGCATTAGCTGGTTTGCTAACTAAGACAATTTTACCAACAGTTGCTAGATTTTCTCCAAAGATATTAGGACCTTTAGCAACAGTGGCACTTAGTGGTCTGGCAAGTACTGGAATTGGTAAAATATTTGGAAATGGAATGGTAACTGTTCCTGCTGATAAAAAACAAACACTTCTATAATCAAATAAATTAACAGCTGCACAAAAAAGCAAATTAGCAAAGTCAAAAGGTTCCTGCACTATTAAACTAACAAACAAACAACTGCAAGACGTACTGGCATGTGCTTCTAGTAATAAAACGGTAACTGTTCCCAGTGATAAAAAACAGCAAGAGGTAACAGCAACTGTTCCTAGTGATAAAAAACAAACACTTCTAAAATCAAAGAAATTAACAGCTGCGCAAAGAAAGAAGATAGCAAAGTCAAAAGGTCACTGCCCTGTTAAACTAACTAAAAAACAACAGCAGGACGGAGGATTTCTTGGAATGCTTGCATCATTAGGAATTCCATTGATTGGATCTCTTATTAGTGGTTTAACTGGAAAAGGTTTGCAAGTAGATAGAAGAGGATATGGTTTACAAGTAGACTCACAAATTAGGCCATACAGAAGTATCCCATTCATAAAAAAAAATTAAATTTTAAAAATGAACCTATATCTAACTTAGATATAACAAAATGGATTAAGCAGCTAGGCATACAGAACTTCAGGGGAGTGTTTAGCAAGAATAAATTACCAACAAAACAAAATAAAAAAGAATGTGGCATTAATAATCTGGATGATTATATTGGACCTGGCACACACTGGACTTGTTACTATGATAATTATTACTTCCATCCGTTTGGCTTGAGCCCACCAAAAGAAGTTTTAGCGTACATACCTGATATAAAATACAACACCATTCAATACCAAGATAAAACAAGTGTTCTGTGTGGATATTTCTGTTTGTACTTTATCAAAAAGTTGCAAGAAGGAAATAGTGCGTACGATATTCTTTACAAATTATTAAAACCGTACAAACCAGTGAAAAATGAAAACATCATAACATCATATTTTGTAAACAAAGTTTAATCTAATCATATTATATATGAGTTACTGTATAAAAGAAAAGATGGTTACTGAAAATATTAATCCTCAGTATGTTTTAGCAAAAAATGGTAGAAAAATGTTAAGAGCAACTTGTGCATCTTGTGGTATTACTAAAACAAAATTTGTTAAAAACACAGAAGGTGGAAATATTGATATTCATAAAGCTTTGCTCCCTTTGCTGCCCAAAAAAGGGCTAACACTTCCTGGTTATAAATATTGCGGTCCTGGTAATCCACTTGATAGCGGAGAACCGGTAAATGAATTGGATGCTGTTTGTAAAGATCATGATTATTGCTATGACGAAAATCCTAGTAATAAATCAACGTGTGATAAAAACATGCTTGCTGGTTTAAAATCTAGCAAGTCTAAAACTATCGGAGAAAAGATTGCTAAGAATTTGATAGTAAAACCAGTCATTAGTACAAAATATAAACTTGGTCTTGGAAACCCAAAAAACTAGAAAAGGCGTTGAAATGGACTGACAAGTTAGCAGATGAACTTCATAAACCTATACGAAGAAAGTCCACTCAACGCCGTGTGATTGTTAATGAAATTGATAAAATATGGTCTGCTGATTTGGTTGATATGCAATCGTTTTCAAAGTATAATAACAGTAGGAACGCCACGGACCTATAACATATCAGTTCTGTTCGCATTTTAACTCCGCGAACATGGACTATTTCTTTGTATTTTACGGACTATTTTACGAATTTTCAATTAAAACAGACGCCATTTTTTTACAACCGAAATTGGGCGCGCTACTCCGGCGAGCACTACGGGTACCTAGGGAGTCTAACAACACGCGTACAGTGTTTCATACCGTATATTATGTAAACACTAATACCTTACCGGACGAAATAACGTCCCATTATGTGTCAACACGATGCAGTGTTGGTGACTGACAGGTCACCGTGACATAACTTGACACGTGAAATTGACATGTTGTTGCAAGTTGGATTTGGGATTATTGTCTGCTGCTGGAGGTCTGTGATCAAGGTATTTGTTTTGTCATTAAAATGTGTTTGTTAATAAACAGTACACCCCCCTTTTAGATCGTGCATATTTAGACATTGGCCAAATACAGTGCCTAAAAAAGTAGTGTATACTGTATAATAGAAAGTTCATAATCACTATAAGTGTTTTTCGTGTACTCCGATCTTTCCAGTAACTGGATGTACTGTAAACTGTAGAGCGTTTCGTGGAATAAAACAATTGCTAGTAGAAATGCTATCAATGTCCCCCGCACCCCGCCCCCACCCAAGTACGGTAGATGGGGGTGTGGGGGTAGATGGAGTTTGCATACCGAAAACAAGGAGGGGGTAAGAAAACTAGAAACCCCTCCACCCCCACCCCTCAGATATATGAATGTAAATAGTTAGCGTTGTCTCTATATCGTTATGTTATCCCCATTTTCTCGCACATTCGTGAATACATAACCCGATACAACTACCATTGAAACAATATTATCTGCCATAGACATTTGACTGAAATCGGTCAGATTCATATTTATGTACAGTAAAGTTTTGAGGCAAGGAAGTGATTTTGAATTTACATTTATTTACATTCTGTTGCGAAAAAAACAACGCAATTTCGAGAAATTACATTTCACTTAAAAGCCTTTAAGGCGGTGTAGCTACTACGCTTGCCTCCAGTGTGTCTCAAAAGAAATGACTATTCCATGGGCTGGAAATATGCTGTGAAAGTGGAACAATGTTTTTAATGGATCTCCAGTTGGGCTACATTATATTTTACATGTATAATGAATGATGAGAGATGTTTTTATTACATTAACAGTGTTATTGAGCACAAGTAGTATTCATGCTTTATTCAATTTAGTTATTTTATCTTTTCTTTTTTAAATATGTTACATTATGTATAACAAAGGATAAACTATGTCTGTTTGATCATTGACATTGGATTGATGTTGTTTTCAGAGAGGTCTCAAATGTGAATCGTGCCCTTGAGCAGCTCTAAGTGAATTGATACTGACGACTTCAGAATGTCAAGCCGTATTACATGCCATTGGATCATATGGAGGTAAGAGCCTTTTTAAAAATTGTTTGCACTTGTGTAGTTCTTTAAATGGAGCTTGTGTTATGCTTGCACGGTGCTGTTCAAAGTTAGAGTAAAAATATTTCAGTGATATTTCAGTGCAGCGTGATTGTCATATGAGCTCGTGTAAACTACATGTACTGAATACATGCGAAAACAAGTTGTGTTAAAGGGACATTAGGCAGTCTTTATTTGTTTAAAACTTCTGGAGTTCGGTTAATTTTTCTGCATAGTTTGCATTTGTGCATCATTAATATTATTTATTAGAATAGTTCAGAAGAAATTGTTTTACACATTACTTACTGTTGATAATAGTGCACCTATAATAATTTATTTAACTTTTAATGCAAGCAGGTTTAAATTTAACATGTTACCAGGTTAACAAATGGAGATGCTAATGTTAAAGCTTGATAAATACTTCAAGATTGCCGTGTGTCCCTTTAACATCATCTAATTGGTCTATGTGATGGGTCCTGAATTTATTAAAGGGACACAGAGAAAATTTCCAATCTTGTGTCTGTTTTACACATTTTCACATCAGAACAGACCACACATCTACAAAAGTGTCTTCTCAACTGCCCTATTTAATCATGTTTTATTTCTAAAACTAGCGGCATCACCAGGTTTTGAGAGAGAAAATAAATAGTTGTATATTAATGTTTTCTCCCCATGTAAAATGACCTTACTAAGTCATTAAAGTAAAATATCCTATGAACAAAACGTGTAAAATTTAACAATTTTAGATTTTTGGCCAGACTTGTATTTTATTCCCCTTCTAGTAAAAATGGCTTATAGAACATTGCACCCTCTGTCAGATTTAACTTTCCTTATAATAGATTCTTGCTGTACTGTTGGGTGAAACATACATTAAAATGGTTCTATAATCATGTCAGTTCAATCATATACTCGTATGATACACAATATAATATGTATTGACCCTTTACTTGATGTGCCATTTACTCAGTTTTGGTCAAGGGACGTTTATAGCATATCGGCTTTGAATCCAGTGAACACGGATTCAATTCTTACTGGCGCAACTGGGTTACTTCGATGTGTCCTGCTAGCCTCGTTCGTCTGATGGGAACGTAAACCGGGTGGTCCTGTGTATCGGAGTCTGTCCTCCCTCCAAGCACGTTAAAGAACCATAGGTATCTAATCGGTAGTAAGCGTAGGGCAGGGTTCCTGGATGCCTATGTATCTTTCCTCCTCTCTTTCGGGCGGTTCGAAATAACCTAAACAATGTGTTGATGAGGCGTTAAACAATAATTAAATTTTAAACTGTCCCATTCCCCTAAATATGCCCTAGATCCCTCTCGCAACACCCGATTCAAATTGAATACTCTGCTCGACTTATATTAACTTTTTATTCTATGTCTTTCTTTTCTTTCAGTCTGCACGTCATGTGGAAGAAGACTCCATGTACACCACTGGCCAGAGTCAATGCTGAAGTTTATGTTCGCTCAATTATTTGCTTAATAAAGTATACATATGAACTAAAATATTGTCTTTATAATTATGTCTTCCACCACAAAGTGGTAGGTGAGACAGATTAGATTTGGCCTTTCCGTTCGTCTGTCACAAATCTTGTCTGCGCTACTTGTTGGATTTTGACGAAACTTTGTACAAACTCTTTATTACTTTCTCTGAAGCTAATTTCATAAACCTTCATACTTTAAATGCCTTTGGTGAAATGATAATCCCTGTTTATTTTGAAGTCAGTAGTTGAAAGGTCCGTTACCATGACCGGAAAATGAAAAGTATTGCCCACACAGTTTTTCCTCTTACCTAAAGCAAATTTCATGAAACTTCATTGTTGGACAGTGGAAAGAGGATGATCGTTTGATTTTTAGGTAAAAGGTCAAGTTCCCTGCAGACATCCACTATCCAAGGATAAGCATATGTTACAACACACATGTTATAATATTAATGGTATAATATATGAATATTTTCTTGCACAATGTTGAATCCAGTAAAACAAGTGGTTTTGTTCACTGTCGCCTGTGAACCAAACCACTTGTTGTTAAATTACAGGATTCAACAGTGTGTAAGACATATTCCGATCATCCATTTTTTTTTAAATCATAATTAAAAAATGTATATATTAAAACAAACAAAACATGCTATTTGATGAAAACAGACGTATTCAAATTTTCAAAATAGCAATATTCGCAGAATATAGTAGATTTCAACTGCTGAAAACAAACATGTATTTTTTTTCCAGGAAATAATACTTCTATGAATATAGTATATATGTTCAGGGAAATGTTTAATATGTCTGTTTTCAAATACTACAAATCGTAACGCACCGCACATGTATATTCAGTATTTACTTTCAATATAGTAGTGAGTATGACTGCGTTCTGGGACCATATAAATATAAAAGAATAATATATATAAATAAATATATATATAACTATATATGCCCTATAAATATAAACGACCCGCACTTTTTGGATTCACGCGTACAGTGTTTCACAACACCACAAATCTGGCAAGTGCTCCATTGACACAATGTCATGTCCACGTTTATGTTATGAAATCTTCGAGTCTACACATAATCATGTTTGTTACCGACAGTAGCATGTATGTTACTCGTCAGTCATTTATTTACTTGGTTAAAGGGACACATACCAATCTTGCTTTCTTTAAAACTCGAGTCGCCCCCTCAGTTTTAAACGAACAGTTAAAAGAATATACTTCTTTCTGCCTGTTAAACTTATATTAGTTTATCGTTTTTTCTGGTTTCGAAAATTAACTCTGCAACGTATGTTGCCGCCATCATGATTTCATTTTCCGATATACCGTTGCAACATTGTTTGTAAAATAAATTGGCCACTCTGACATAAACCCAAAGCATGTATAGATAAAAAATTTAGTGTAAAATACATGAACACATACATTTTAAATATATGTGTTTACATAACGAAATTATATAATTGTTTCTGTAGCCAGTCGTCTTTCCTTAATGAATATGAATGTTGCCGTCTTTGGGTCGGACGGTCCTGTTACCTAATTTGTACTTGTCTCCGTTTATTAAAATTCTACATATATACAGAGGAGAGATGTATCTATATGATTTTGTTATTATGCTCGCTTCTAAAATGACGAAATAAATCGATTTGAATAAAAGGCGCATTCTCAGCAATACACAACGTATTGTGTGTACGGGTTGGAGGGGGGAAACCCACGGGGTTGGAGGGATACTACCGTAATGTTGCTCTCATAAATACTGTTAACATACTACATCAATAATATAACAACTACTGAACAATGCTGAAATCGATTTATCTTTATAAATGAATTCATAATTCCACAATTTTATTCCGTGCGAAGATCGATTTGGAACATCGATTCGGCGTATTTAAACGATTACGGTGTACTTTGTTAATTTTCGGGGGAAAAAAGTACTTGCCTCCGATTTTTTTTATATTTTACATATCTACAGAGGAAAGATGTATTTACGCGTACATGCTTTTGTTTTTTTCTCTCGCTTCTAAAATGATGAAATAAATCGAATTTGATTAAAACTGTGCATTAGCAGCCTAATCAATACGGTATGGAGGGTGGTGGGGGTGGAATGAGGGGCGGGGCTGCAGGGATACTACCGTAATGGTGTCCTTGAGAAAAACGGTGAACATTCTACTCTAATAATTTATTAAATACAGAACACTGTTGAAATCAATATATCTCTTAAAAAGGATTTCATAATTTCATGGTTTTATATCCCGCGTGTACTTTAACTTCGAAAGGCGATTGTTCATATTTTAGCGAACACGGTGTACTTTGTTAATTTTGGGGAAAAAAAAGTCCTTTTTTCTGATTGACTTTAAATTTTGGGTTTTAATAGTAGACATGTCAATGAACACTTTCGTGAGAAAAAAATCATTCTCGCTGTTAAAACTTTTTATTTTTGCATTTTTTTCGGATTCAGAAAATTAGCACTGCAACATATATTTTCACAATCCTCATTTCCTTTCCCGACGTACCGTTACAATTTTGTTTGTTAAAACCTATTCTGAGCACTCCGGCATAAACCAAAAGCATGTATAGATCAGAAATTTAATCTGGAATGCATGGATACATACATTTGAAATATATGTATTGAAATAATGGAATTATTTCATTTATTGTGTACCCGGTCGCGTCTGTAAATGTATATGCATTATGCATTATGCCGTCTTTGAGTCCGTGGGTCATGTTAGTTAATTTTTGGAAAAAAAAAGTACTTGTCTCCGATTTCATTAAAAATTTGCATATGGACAGAGGAAAGATTTATCTACGCGTACATGCATTTGTTTTTATTCTCGCTTCTAAAATGACAAAATAAATCGATTTTGATTTAAAAGCGCATTTTTGGCAATTTAAACCTTAAAACAACCTAAATTCATCCCTTTGAAAAATACCTTTAACTATTAATGGGAATTACACGAAGTGTACACCAATTCTGTTCGACCAATGTAGTTTGTGAATATTATTACTTTAACAACGATCTGTGATGGTGTTTTGTCATAATCACAGTTTATAAATAAGAGGTGAAGAAATCTGACCAGTGACAATTTTCCCGATAATGTCATTTTGTTATCGATTTTATCACGTGACCTTGTTTGATAAATATTCATACGCCATAGGGCTGGCGTTCCTACTGTAAAGGCACTAAATATTTGCTTACTGTTATTGATTTATTTAGTAAATTTGCTTGGGCTATACCCGTTCCAAATAAAACTGGTTTAGAAATTACTAAAGCGTTTCAACAAATAATGAGTACAGGAAGACAGTGTAAATTGTTGTGGGTTGATCAAGGCGTGGAGTTTTATAACAAGACATTTAAGCAATTCCTTGTTGATAATAATATCGAAATGTATCACACTTTTAATTTCGGAAAAGCTGTAGTAATTGAACGATTTAACAGAACATTAAAGGAGAGGATGTGGAAATATTTTACAGCTAACAATACAAATACATATTTAGACGTGTTGCAAGAAATGGTCGACACGTATAACAATACAAAACATCGGAGTATTAAAATGACGCCGACTGAGGCTAGCGATGAGAAAAATAAAGCAACAGTGTATTTCAACTTGTATGGAAAAATGAGAAGTAATCAAATTAAGCCAAAGTTTAAAAAAGGGGATAATGTTAGAATCAGCAAATATAAAAGAACGTTTGAGAAAGGTTATACCCCAAATTGGACTGAAGAAATATTTATTGTTGATGAAATTCAAAACTCAAATCCAGTGACATACAAAATAAAAGATTTAAACAACGAAAACATTGATGGAAGCTTTTATGAATTAGAAATGATAAAAGCAAAGCAAGAAATATTTAGGATTGAAAAAGTAATACGACGTGATTACAAAAAGAAACAAGCGTTGATTAAATGGAAGGGATATAATGAAGATTTCAATAGTTGGGTCTCATTTAAGGATATTGAAAATATTAAATAAGGGCTCAAAAATAATAACATATAATATTATTATATAATGGGACAATAAAGATTAGAAAAGGTTTGCAGAAAACTTAACAATTTAAAAGATAAATATAGAAGAGAATTGATGAGAAGTAGGCAACTCCAAGTAGAATATGAAGTAGTTCGTGATGATTTTATGGACACTAAAAAAAGACGATTGCTGGTTGAAATGTATAATTATGAACGCGAGCTAAATAGTAACAGAGAAGAGCTTCTTGAACTGAAATACAAAATAGCAAAGTGTAGGAAAATAAAATACTCCATGGTAAAAAATGATATGCAGAGCGATGATGAAGACTACTGCCCGGTTTCGTCTGACTTTGCTTAACGAGTTGCAAATGCTATTGAAAAACTTCGCCGAAAGTAGATTCGGCGAAAGTAGACATAAAATAAAATTGCGCTCTCCTAACGAGTTGCAAATGTTATGCTATTAAAATGACAAACCGGATTGATTAGTAGTATAGAAACTGGGGGTTCTGGTGAGTTTCCCTGAGCGGGGTTGCTTGAGAAAGCTGCTGAAATATGTTGGTGTTGACTTAGGCGTGGCTTACATTTAGATCTTGGTGGTGTGAATGAGAGTTACGCCTGAGTACCCCACTGGCATATTTCACTAGTTGTTCTCATTCCCCGCGAGGGAAAACTGTGCCAGAACCCCCAGTTTCTATACTACTAATGTGATTATTTATTGAAGATATTGTTTAATAAAGTGTATTTTTATACAGCCTGTAGTTCGTTTTGAGTAGTCATTAATTGTTACGATAAAATATGTGTATGCGATGTATATATTCATACTGGACACACACACTTTCGTTCAGTTGTGTTTATTTCCTAGAAGTAAGATACCGGACAATTGTTTTTTGAACATTCTTCCTAAAATACAAAAACTCAGGAATATAAAATTAGTCGAACTCCGTCTTATGTTAAGGTAAAGTGATATACATTTCAAGTCTACATAAATATTGTATATTTGTATGGAGAACTATTTCAACGGGCCTAATAAAGTGTTGAATAAGAGGGTAGACTTCATGCCCGCTAAAATGCCCAGTGCGATACAGCGAGATTAAATAACAACGTATACGTGCGAACATCATGTTAGTTCAGAAGCTAGTGTGCCCTAAAGATCGGTAGGACTATAAACCAGAGGCACGCACGCACGCCCTCACGCACTGCCATTTGGATCCGAAGAAATGATGATTATTTCGAAATGACAGTTAATTTGACAGTTGTAAACCTCGCCAAATAACGTGACAATTATAATTTGTCTAAGAGGTACAGGTCATGAAATTTCAATATATATTGTATTAGAGATTATATAATTAGATCGGATTTAATACAGACAATCTTATTATTGACATCTGAAATATCATCTTGTTTCAAATAGACACATTTAAATAAAACATTGGCTTTAGCAGACATTCGAAAATTGTTTTAAGAAACGTTTCGGTAATGGCATTGATATCGATAACGAAATGCTAAATATATTACTGTATGCTGATGATACGTGTACCTTTTTAATTGCAGCAAATGCTCTTCATATCATGATAAATTAACTAAATGATTGGTGCATTGTAAATAGTATGTCAGTCAATACCTCTAAAGACAAACTTGTCCATGTTAGACCCAACTCTATATCTAGGTCCGAATTTGCTTTTACTTGTGGAACGGATAAATTGATATCATTGATAAATATGTATATATTGAAATAGTTTATTCGAGCATCTAGAATATCATGGTACAGCGAAAGTAGTCGCTCAGAGAGCCAGCCGTGCTTTGAGGTTTGCTAATGACAAGATATGGTATGCCAATATGTAATTTCTAATTATATTATTCATTAGTTCGTCCTTTTTTTCGTATGGCGCCTCTATATGGGATTGCAAATCCTGTTCTTGACTTAATGCCGTATAACGTAAAGCAACTCGTATTATATGAACACGGGGAAATACCCAGCCTGTATCGGTCCATGATATCCTGATATTAATTTTAAACCATTTAAGGCTGTTTGTTTATGAATTGCGTTGTTGATTATTTGATGAAAAAACACATTGAAGAATGGAAACTTAACTTATATCTGAGTATAGTATAGACACGTATTGTCGAATTATATAACCTTTAAGCCATCGATCAGCTTTTTCGAAATTTAAATGTTGCGTTGCCCTTTTAAAGTTAGAGAAGAGAGTATACAATGAGAATTTGGAAATCGCCGAACACGATAAATTAAAAAGATATAGCACTCTCGGTTTGATTGAGACTGTTCATGAACGGTAGTGAAACATGTTTGCTACCGTTCACGGCCTCTAGCCCGGGGTTGAGCAGAACTCAATATTCAAAATGTTAACAGTACGAAAAATGATCCGTCCCAAAGATAGTATGCATATAACGGTGAACTTCCGTGTGTTATTTTCATACCATTCCATGGCCAGGTTTGTATGGTCCCAGTGTCTATCAAAATCCTTTGCCCTAAGCGAGAAAAGAATGGGCGAAATAAACTAAATGAAATTTAGTTGGGAGCAGAGGTTATGAGAACTTATGGGAAAACTTGTGTAATACAGTTTGTTTGTTTGAATGGTGTCATTTTCAACATATATAAGGTATATATGACGGTCGGTTTTTGTAATACAGAAGGAGAAGACACTGATCATGTGATCATTAGGTGCAGACGTATAGTGAACATAAGAGACAATTTAAAAAAAAAAAAAAAAAAAGCTCTTACAGTCTCTATTGAATTATTTAGTTTTAATGACTTAGATTTTTTTTTTCTTTTACACTTTTTCCCAATCAGGATATTGTTAGCGTATGTGCCAAAACCTGTTTCTATATTTTACAATACAGAGATCGTATTGATATAAATAATACTATTCTACCTGAATGTGTATTTAATTTGAATGGAATATGTATTTTCTGAACAGTTACTGTTATTCTGTTCACGTCCGAACTGACCTGATGTGATAAATGTTTTTTAGCTTATTTTTTGTTTGTTTGTTGTTATAATATTATAATAGTCCCCATTTGCTTATGTACACAATTCAGAGTTTATGCAGACACTGTTAATGGCACGTTTAACCTGTGGATGCACATTCATGACATCATCAAAATAATTTGACCAATCAGTAAAATAAAATACCTCCACATTCTGGTATGGGGGTAAACTCGGTGATCATCGTTGATGCTCAACTGACTTTACCCATTTATAAAACTAATTTGTAGTGATAATTATATTAAACGTTCTATATGTGTGTTCAGATATGTAACTTCTTTTGGATTTGTTTGATTTTAAAACACCAATATATATATATTTAATTTAAATTATGGCCTACTATTTTGATTTTTCATTTAGAGACTGAGGATAAAGTCAGGGTAAATCCCTTTGTTTTCACCTACTGAATATCTCAAGATCTCGAACATAGGTAACTAATGACAGGATGTGAAAGTTATGAATAGGCTAAAATAAGTCGATTAACAATGAATGTTCAACTGTTAGCAATTTTTAACATATATATATAATGTGTGTATAGGCAGAAACAATCATTTTTGTTATGTACATTGTGAAATTGTTATATACTAGTATGTGACTGGATCTTGTGGGTTATTGATTTGTGAGTTTTATGACACAACTAGTGCAATATACACAGGAATAAACACTTAAAGTCAGAATATGCTTATTGTTAACATTAACGGAGATGATAGAGATATTGTGTCAAGTATTTGCATTAAATCCACCGATGTACCCAGCCGTTAATAGAAACAACTGATTAAAAATGTACGCTTCGTTAAAATGGCACTGTAGGAACCTCAAACGTGAAACATGTCACAAATGTAAAAACGGTTACAAATGTAAAAAAAAAAAAGTCACATATGTAAAAACATACGACAAATGTAACACGTTTGGTGACATATGTAAAAAATAAAAAAAGTGACGAAAGTGAAAAAAAAGGTAACAAATGTAAAAAGAAAAAAAGTTACATATGTGAAAAAAAAAAGAACACAAATGTAAAAATACATTTTTAAACGTTCATTTGTTTAGCCCCACCCCACCCCAAACCTGATTTTTTATACATATTTCTGTGTTATTTTTGTTTATCAATTCTACACCTATATCTATGTTGCGCCCCATCCCCTACCCCATCTTTACCACAACCGCAATCTTTCAAGAACGGGCGGGCATCTGTGTAGACCCACCGACGTTCCGCAAGCCTCCTGAATAGCTTCCTCACACAGAGATTCCTAGGCCCCGGAGGGATCGAACCTACAGCAAGTGATTTCAAGTCAGAGACTCTAACCAACCACTCTGCAACGGACGCCCCGCATAAATTATAAAAAGGCGCACATAATTAAATTCCTGTTGGTAGCAGTACGTTGTTACTATGTGAACATCTGGAAATCTGTTGAATTGAATGGATGGCCGTAGGGTGGTGTTGGGACTCTGTTCGAAGTCTTTGGTAAAAGAGGAGGGACTGTCAGGATTCCAGTGTATACTCAGGAGTTGTTGAGCCCTCTGAAACCAATGCGGCGTACCTGGTCGTAGACTATTTTAAAGCAGTTGAAGCTGGCGTTTGATAATCAAAAGGGCACTATACATTTTTAATATTGTAGGGCAAATAGTTCCAATAATGACATCCGAGAAATATGTTTTCATAATCAGGTCAGAGTGACCTTGACATTTCACCTACTACCATGAACGCAATATGATAGTTGTTGCAAAATGGATAATACATGTATTTGTATGTTTCAAGATTGAAGGTATAATAGTAAATAAATTACAGCACAAGAGCCGTTTTTTGGGTTGATTGGGTAAGTGTGACCTTAACCTTTTTCAGCTACTGACCCTAAAATTAATATTTTAACACGGTTATTATTTCTGTAAAGTTTCAAGATGGCATTATACTTACAATTTACAGATAGGATAATGTTTTTCAGGATTCGGCAATTGTCAGCTCCAATGCTTTCTCCTCTCACTACGGACAATGCACACATATGACGTTTACTACGGTTAAGGCCAGATGGTATACATTTGGAGTTGTCATGTGGAATGCTTATGTGCATATTTGGTCATTGTGACCTTGACCTTTTGACTTTCTAACCCCAAAAGCAATAGGGTTCCTTCCCTTACCAAAGGCAATTTGCCTATAAAGTTTCATGAGTATAGGTTTTATACTCCTGGAGTTATCATTTGGAATATATATACCCCTATGAGGTGATTGTGACCTTGACCTTTGACCTAGTGAGCCCAAAATCCTCCTCTGACCAAGGGCAATGTATTTATGACGTTTTAAGATGAGTGTCGTGATTTTAAAGTTATCACGTGGAATAAATATAGCCACATGAGGCCATAGCGACTTTTAACCTACTGACCCCAAAAACAATAGGGTTCCACTTCTCACCAAGGGCTATGAACTTAAGAAGTTTCAGGAGTGTCATGGTTTATGTAATCGCTTGGATACAAGGTCATAGTGACCTTGACCTTTGACTGCCTATATCCCAAAACAAGTGTTCCCACTCATACCTAGGGAAATGTAAATGAATTTTATGATGGTGGATGTTGTGCTTTTGAAATCATGGTGCACAGTGTATATTTCCATAAAGACATAGTGACCTTGTCCTTCGATCTGACCTCAAAAACAATGAAGTTCTTGCTTTCTCCAAGCGCAATGTACCTGTTTGGGTTTTATAGTTTCAAAACTATTGTCCGGAATGAGTAATTGTTTATAGACAGATGACCCCATACCATAATATGCGTATAAAAAAAGTGCAAGAGGGACAACTACCATCAGTGTATTTTCAGACGGTAGAATAGCCATTTCTACTGAGACATAGTGAATGCGTGGGTTCCTCCTTTAACAGTTAAATTGATTCTAAAATAGACAAAAACATTTTCAAAAGAAAGTATCAATTGAATGTATATGTAAAGTATCAATTGAATGTATATGTCATCATAACTTCTATCAGGAACCTATTTTTTCTTAACTCACATTTTCGTTCTGAAATAGTTTTGACTAATTGGGGGAAAAATGAAAACCAGAAGTAGAGTTTTACCATATAAAAAGATTTGTTCCAAAACATAATTTTTTATAAAATTCCATCGAATTTCATGTCACGCCTACATAGTCTGATCAACATGAAAAACACGGAATCATTCTGACAACTACTTAGACTAGATGGGTGCCTTTTGGTGCTTGTGTCGCCTTTTCTAGAAAGTATTTAAAGCCACAGTATGCTTTATTTCAACGTCAACGAAGACGATGAAGACTTTGTGTCAATTATTAGTGTATAATATTACCGTCAAACTTGCATTAAATCGCCCGATGTACCCAGGTGTTATATGAAACCAGTGATTAATAAAAACGTACGCTTTGGGCTTTGGTTTGTGAACTTTTTAACTATTGTGCTATCTATATCTATCTGTTAACATAAAAAATACCTATGCTATAAATAAACAATTTGGATCGGAACCGAACGCTACCTGTAGCAGCAGCTGTATTTCAATATCTCATTCCTATCTGAAGTAACTGAGCGGAAACCATTTCTTCTATTTTTATTAACAGTGACCTTGACCCCAGTGACCCCAAATGTATTTTCAGAAGGTAGAATAGCTATTTCTTAAAAATACGTTTACTCTTAATTCAAATGTACATATGCGCAATTTAAGATCATCCTCAAATCTACAACAATATTCCCGCAGACAGAATAGTGAGTTGTTAGAAAATCGTTTGCCTATTAAGGCTCTAAAGAGTGGAACTCACTTCCTCACCATATAAAAAATGACCAATCTGTTAATCATTTCAAAACATTGTATTTACAGTGGATAAACCAAACCATATAATAATGACTAAGTCTTGCAACTCAGTTTGGACATATTTATGTTACTGTATGCATGAATATACTACAATTCATTTTAAATTATCATATATCTTTGTAAATATTTGTATAATATACATTGTTGAGGCCTCATGGAAGATTGACTAGTTTCAGATGAGTTCTCTCGTTAAATAAAGTCTTTACTATTATTATTATTATTTCTTTTGCGACATAGTAAATGCGTGGGCAGTACGTAAGAACTCAAACGTAAAAAATGTCACAAATTTAAAAATGGTTACAAATGTAAAAAAAGGAGTCACATATGTAAAAACATACGACAAATGTGTCACGTTTGGTGACATATTTTGCGACAAAAGTGAAAAAAAGTTTACAAATGTAAAAAAATGAAAGTAACAATAAATTATGTTAAAAAAAAAAGAACACACATTTAAAAATACATTTTTAAACGTTCATTTGTTAGCTCTGTTGATCCGTTCATTTGTTAGCTCTGTTGATCAAAGATCATGACGTGGTGCGGCGTCCGTCGTCCCTCCGTCCGTCCGTCCGTAAACTTTTGTTTGTGGTGACTGTTCCTCTGACACTGCTAGACAGATTTTCATGAAACTTCACCGGAATGTTGCTCTTGATGTCTAGTTGATCCTAGCAAAATTTCAAAAACCGTAAGTGATATTGAATTGGAACCTTAACCAAATGACTGGCAAGGCCATCTTATTATACAGGGTGAAAAATTGGGGCGACTACTTCTCTGAAAGTGGTCCTATTTCCATAACACTTCACAGGTTCCCATGACTGATCTGGCTATCAAAATCTATCAGTAGAGTTTCAAGGTCATTGACCTCTTGTTTTGAGCATTATTTTCCGTCGATTTCGAATTTGTGCTTAGTTTCCTCCGTCTCAGACCGACATTCCATTCGTTTCGACCAGTATACTGTTGTATACACCTTCACACCCGCAATAGTCTACCACCTCAACTGTTCATTTCGACAGACGGGAGAATACAGAGCCAGTTGCGGAGAGACATCTGGATTACAAAACCATCGGATAGCGCGTCTATGTTCTTACAGGGGATTATCACTTGTCCCTGTTTCCTCTAATAAAAGTAATTATTTTAATAATCCCTTGTGTGTGCGCGCTTACGTGCGTGCTCGCGTTCGTGTGTGTGTTTCTATTCTGGTCCACTGACTCAAATTTCACATCTTGAACATCAGATTTAAAATACGCTTATACTAAATGCAAAATATTAAACCTGGCTCTTGTAGTTTCAGAGAAGAAGATTTGTTTCCTATATAAGCCTATGTAAAACCATGACCCCTGGCGCGGGGCTAAATTGGACCCAAGGGTTACCATTTGACAAACTTAGTAGCAGACATAAACTGATGCTACTTGTAATACATGAGAGCTCTGTACCTTGTGGTTTCAGAGAAGAAGGGTTTTTAATGTTTTTTCCAATATAAGTCTACGAAAAACATGTAAAATCTCAATATACAAACTTTGGACCCCGGGGCACAATCATGTTTTATCCAAGGGACTTATTTGAACAGATCTGATAGGCTAGGCATTGGCGATCATTTAAAAAGAAATATTATCAAAATCTGTCCAGTGGTTCTTTAGACTTTAGAAGATAAGTGTTTAAGGTTTTGACAATATATGGTAATGGCGGCCATCTTAGACCTAATGCTAGCAAATCTAAAAAGCAAGTCATTTAATTATCATCCATGTGATATTTGGTCAAAATTAGCCAAGCGGTGTCTGAGGAGAAGTCGCCACGGCGAAAGTTTACGGGCAGACGGACGGAAAGACGGACGGACGGACGCCGCACCACGTCATGGTCATGACCTTTGACCAACAGAGGTAAAAAATGAACGTTTAAAAATGTATTTTTACATTTGTGTACTTTTTTTCTTTCACATATGTAATTTTTTTTTTTTTTACCTATTTCACCAAACGTGTTACATTTGTCGTATGTTTTGACATAATTGACTCTTTTTTTTTTTTTACATTTGTAACCGTTTTTACATTTGTGACATGGTTCCTACATGGCACGCTGACATTTTAATTTAGTTTTATGTTTACATAAACATTTCCTGTGCCTGCGCTATCTGCACACTTCCTGTATTGTGCTTAGCGTCGGCGCAGCGTGTAGGGGATACAGCGTAATTAGATTCGGCGTAATGTGTACAGTTTAATTTTATTTAGTTTATTTGTTAGCGTAATACTCTAAGTTGTAACTCTTCCGAGTACTTCGTCAACTGTTTCAGTTTATGTGTTAATAAGCATATTTTGCCTTTAAGTTAACTTTGTCTTATTATGTTAGTGTTGTAAATGTAATATAATTTTAACTTTATCTTATAACTACTGCATAATGGCATTATGGTTAAAGCCATATAGTACCTGTAATGTTTTATTGTATATACAAATGTACTATGACGACAAAAAATATAATACGGTAAAACTGCTTTAATAAAACAGAAATAATTATGGACATGTGGTTCAGGTTTCATTTACTTTTTTGAGTCAAGACGTTTTTATCCAAAATCAAGCATCGAAGATGATGAAGACTATCTAAAACGAAACTACCACCGCCATCAAATAAGAGGAAATGCGAGGATAAGCCTGACATACTTAAGTCCCTATCCTGCCACCAACAGGCAACTTTTACAACACATGTTCACTGTTTCTAAACCTAGTAACGACGTATATAACGTACACATTTTGAGAATCCAAACTCTATAGACATAATATAAACGGCTTTAACCATCAAGACTAAACCCCAGAACTGGAGCGTCGAATTAAGAGTTACCAACTCATAATTCATTTTACGCATATTCGGTCACGGGTATTTTAAGAATCAGTGATAAAACCTATACTTTTAATCGGCACATTCATATTATTAAATGACCTTAACACCTGGATACTGTTTTGATAAACGCTTTTTTTTTAAAATGTAATTTTGCCGTTATTTGGTGGGATAGTTTCTTTAAACAAACGGCTAAATTATATATATGTATTTTTTCTATTCCTAACACTGAATGAATGAATGAATGAAAGTCTTTATTTATCGAGGGTGACCCAATTAGTTTATACTAATCTTCCTTGAGGCCCTCTATAACAAATACATGATACAAAATACAAGAAAGGTAAGATACATAAGATATATGTAAAGATAATAACATTGTTGGTGGTGGTAGTTTGAACGATATTTACACAATAATAAGATGAGATGATATCTATATCGAGTTTAATGTTGTTTTTCCTTTATCCATTTCATGCAGTTGTTTGTAAAACTTTTCATTGTTGCACACTTCTGAATGTGCTCTGGAATATTATTCCATAAAATGGTCCCGGAGTAAGACATGCTGCCCTTGAAAAGTTCCCGATTAGGCTTAGGAATACTAAAATTAGTATCAGTTAGTGATCGAAGACTTCTGTTAGTTGAATTACGAGTAGTAAACATATCGGAAATATATGAAGGGGCAGTATTGTTCGAAACTCTATACATGAATTTGGCCTTTTGAAGTATAATTCGCTGATCAATTGTGAGGCAATTTAGTTGTTCCATAGCGGCTTGAAAAGTAATATACTGTTCACCTAAAATAACGTGACATGCCCTTTTTTGCATTATTAAAAGGCTGTTCATATTTTTTCGACTTGTGTTACCCCAGATTACATTACAAAAGTCTAGATGTGGCTGTATGTAAGCTTTATAGAAAATAATTCGATAATTCAAAGGAATAAAATATTTTATTCTTGACAGTAACCAAACATTTCTTGCTATTTTTTTCTTAATAAACAATATGTGGTCATCCCATTTTAAATTTTCATTTATATTTACTCCTAAAATTTTATCACCGGTAGTAATCTGTAAATCAATGTCATTATAGCGCAAAGAAAGTGATTTATCTTCTAATCTGGCACGTCGATGTGGTGTGGTTACAAAAAGGACTTTCGCTTTTGACGCATTTAATACCATACCGTCAGTTATGCAAGCACCAGACTTTCAAAATATCAAGAGCTTTCTGTAGATTTATTTCTATTATATCTTTGGATTCGTTTATTTCGTATATGGTAGTATCGTCTGCATACATATCTGTATTAGAAACAATGCCATTCAGTTCAAGGGGAAGGTCATTGATGAACACCAAAAACATTAAAGGTCCTAGTATGGACCCTTGAGGTACCCCACACGTTATTGTTTGTTCCTTAGAAAGAGCACCTTTCAAAGATACGACTTGTTTCCTATCTGACAGGTAAGATTTGAACCATTGCAGTGTAAGCTCACCACATTTATATAACTTTAATTTTTGAAGTAAAATGTTATGATCCACCAGATCGAATGCCTTCCGGAAATCTACCATTATAGCACCTGCAAATTTTCCTTCATTTAATGCCTTTAGCCATTTATCTATCATATAAACCAAAGCTGTTTCACAGCTATGTTGTTTCCTGAAACCACTTTGTGACTTACATAAAAGCTGATAGAATTGTAGAAAACTCATGAATGAATCATGCACATGTCTTTCAATTAATTTTGATATTGTAGGTAATACAGAAATAGGCCTATAATTGTTTACATCGTCCGACGGTCCGGCTTTAAATAACGGAAACACTTTCGCATGTTTCCAGGTGTTTGGGAATACACCTTGTTTAATACTACTATTAATTAAATGTTTAATACTGTTTGATATGCAATTAGCTGATAGTTTGAGAAGTTTTGGGCCAATTTGGTCAAGCCCAGTTGCTTTTGAAGAATCTAAATTTACCAACATATTTCGCACCTGATCTTCGGTTATTAATGGGATATTGAAAAACATCTGCTCAGGGACCTTTTTGTTTACAAAATCGTTGATCAAATTGAAATCTGAGTTCGGAATTGGTTGTTTCAAATTTGCTGCTATGTTTATGAAAAAATTATTAGACTCATCAGCCATTAAAGATGAATCGGTAATGTCTGTCCCATTAATATTTAATTGATTTATTGTGTTGGATTTGCCCGAGGATTTGGAAGAGGCTCCTAACTCCTTAAAGATTTTCCATATTGATTTTGGGTCGGATTTTCCGTCCTCTATTTTTCTTTCGTATGACATTTTTTTTACATTCCTTTATTAGTTTAATCACTTTATTTCTAGATATTTTATAATTGTTCATATCATGTTGCATTTTATATTGATCTCTCTCTTTAATAGCGTCTAAAATATTAGGCGTAAGCCATTCAGGTTGGTGTATATGTTTTACTCGATGGTTTTTAATTGGCAAATGTTTATCTACTATATCTGAAAATTTATTAACCCAGTTTTCAAGAATTATATTTGCCTCCGAGATTGATCCAGTTTCCCAATCAACTAAATTTAGATCATGCAGAAAATTGATTTCATTAAATGTTTTAAAAGATCGGTACTCAATTGTCTGGTGATCGTTTATCTTGGCGTAGATGTTATTGAGTTATATACATACATGTATGTAGTGAATATAGTATTATATTTTGCTTTTTAAATGTACAATCGTGGCATAACATGTAGTATACCAACTGATGATTGGAACTTAAACATGCTTAAAACCCATTATATCTCAAATGGTGAAATGGTGTATATCTAAATTTCATTAGTTTCTATCCAGTGATCTGTATAATAATGAATGTAAGAATTAAAAATAATTATTAATACGCCTGTTACTGACATGCTCTCTGTCTATCTGTATATCTGTTTGGCTCTCTGTCTGCCTCTTTGTGTGGTTATTTGTCTGGCTCTCTCTGTCTATGTACACTGGATTATGAATATGTATTACTTGTCATTGCGATTTTGCATTCAAATCCAATCATCCATGATAATTTATTTTCATGCATTATTGTTATTGATTCATTTTAGAGGTCCCTTAGAACGTTTTTTTGATTCCTGATAAATAACATATCCATATCAATATATGATAATCTACTTTCTGAACTGCTTTATGTATTACCATTTCCATTCAAACGTGCAAGCATAGTTCCGTACGAAATTAGTGTTTACTCAAACCATCGTCTCATAAAAACAAATTAGTTCTGAATCAATAAAATACTAATTATAGCGAACAATTGTAAATCAATGCTAGACATAATGGCCTTTGATGAGATTCAACGGTTGTACAAGAATACTATTTCTCCACTGTTGATGTATATCTAAATTCCATTAGTTTCTATCCAGTGATCGGTATAAAACTTGATTTAAATTTAACAAAGAAAAAATAAATCGCATGTTCCTGACATAACTTTACATCTGGTTTTGAATGCTTGAAAAAAAATTTTTTTTTTTTTTTTTCAAATTCGATCGTCCATGATAATTTATATTCATGTGTTATTGTTTATGTTTTAGGTAACTTAGAACGATGATCCACTCCTGATAAATAACATATCCATATCAATCAATGATAACCTACTTTCGGAACCCCTTTATGTTCTATCATTTCGGCATACACTGAAACATTGCTTGGTCTAACTAGACTGGCCTCATTAGCCTGATCTTAAAATTGTTTACCTTAATTGTTATTGTTCCAGGTCATGTCCTTAGTCAGGTTCTTCGCAATGTGGGGCATTCACAAAAACGATTGAATCTTAAACAAGCAAGCTTTTACGCAAGCGTAAAATAGCTGCCGAGAGAAAATAGCATTATTTCTGGGTAGGAACTGGGAACAAAGTTTAACATAATAACAGACCAAGTCACGGGTGTTAAAACAATATTAAAAAAAAAGAGTTGTCACGGAGACTTAAACACGCCATGACCGTTTTTTTTACCAGACACTTTTTTCCCAATTTGTGCTACCAAACATTTTGAATCAATTTGGGCGAATACTTGACATGCCTTACAAATTGATTATATATTCACCTTTGTAGCACGACGTGCTAAAGTAAACTTCAGCACAGAAATACAATTACTTACATTTATGGGATGCGTTTGCGTTAGCGTGCATTACAACACAGATAAACTGTTCATTGCTACCATGTGTAATTATAAGATTGCGTTATCAAAGTGAAAAAAACTCAAAGAAACTATTCATTACTACCTTACCACTTGAATATAAGCGAATAACTATAACTATATCATAAACAGGTTGCATTTTCTCATCTTAAATCAAAAACGTGTTGTTTCAACATGATACTTATTAATTGACCACTTCTGAATGACCCTCGCAAGGTGCACAGTTCCAAAAATACTGAGTACTGCTGCATTGTCCCATGAGACATGTGCTAATCTTAATGTGAGCCACTGACCATCTAGAAACAACATAAATTAACTTGGGCACTCAAACATTAACCCCAGTGTTGAAGCAATGAACCTTTGGCCTGACCTAATAAGTCCCAAGAGACCAAATAATCTTAGGCCAGGCCATGGACAGGCTAGTTAGGCCAAGCCATATTTCAGTGTAAGACTATTTTTTTCATTCAAATTGTAAACATTGCTCCGTACGAAATCAGTGTTTATTCGAACTATTAAATAGAAATCGATGCCTGACATAATGGCCTTTGATGAACACGGCTGAATAATATTTTTCCAATGTTGATTTTGAAAGTGGAGATCGTTAACATTATACTATACTACTAGTTAACAAAGAATTGTAAATGGAAGAGGACAATGGTGTTTATTTCAACTAGATTGAAATCAATGTAATAGTCGAAATAATTAATGGAATTCTCACTCCCTTGACGGCCGGTGTTACTGATGCCTTTGAAGCTGGCGATACATGTCACTTCATTGTTGCTAAACCTGATGCCTGAATAACTGTAAATGACTGAGAGAGTTATGTGAATATCTTTAAAGGATATAGATGCTGCGAATGAAAAGCGTTGGCACCTAGGCAGCATAAAACAAACATGTGTGTTGTTGACAAACAGTTTTTAATTAGTGCTAAATTTTAGGAATTAATAAACTTGTTTTCATATTCGAAAAGAAAAGTAAAACAAATAATGACAAGGGTCAAAATAAACGTGTCCGGTGTACGGTTCGAGTTTGACCGGAATATACTGAAGGACAAACATTATGGTAGACTGGCAATCATGTGTAACGATGCCGAAATGAATGGCAAACCTTTGGATTTCGTAGTCGACCGGCCCTCCGACAGTTTTGGCGCCATTCTGTCGTATTACCAGACGGACGGCCTACATATGCCGTCCGGAGTCTGCCCCGGATATTTTCAAAAGGAACTGGAATTCTGGTGTATTGGTCCGGATGCTCTAGCCGACTGCTGTTCCTACAGGTATACTAAACACATTGTATTTAAAACAAATATTATAGTATTTATCATTATTATCATAGTCTAGATGTTGTTGTTTTGATAATCTCCTCTTTTCTGTGATAATAAAAAACATGTATTCAATGATGAACAACTCTGTTATATAAGAGAAGCTAGTCGAGTTTACATTTTTGTCGCGTAATACAGCATTACAGAATTGAAAACAGTATCATTTACCTAAGCAATCCTTACGCTCGAGCGCGAGAGCGAGAGAGCGCGAACTCTAGATAAATCTCATAATATATATATTTTAAAACCATCGTATTATTGTGGTTAAAAGTAGTACACATCTGATAAAATAACACAACTACAGATAGTTTGTTAAAAACAAAAAAATTATGACCGTAATTAATCATGTCCTTCGGGACGGCTTAAAACAGACAAATTGTTGGCTTAACAACTCTGAGCGCTCTGCTTTATATTAGCAATGTTTTTATGAAAGCCGAATGGTTTATTTAATGTGAATATTAAAACAAAAAGACAAAAAGAAGAAGAGAACTTTTTTTTTTTAAAGTAACCTTCCGGGAACATCTTCGTTTAAATATATAAAATGCTTCTAAGTTGTCGCCGTGGTGTAATGGTTAGCATCTCGTTAGTCATTCAGGGATCCTGCAGGACGATATTTTCTAGGAGTAACCAAATACCGCTCAAATATGTCCTCCATGGGGTGATTTAGGGTTGGAGTCCTGTGGCTCGAAACACAATATCGAAACAGTTCGATTATTCTGCAGAATAATAAACTATGCGAGAACATTGATTAATACGCAGAGTACATTATTATTATTACTTCTTTATTTTCCTCCATGATGTAGGAGAGCATATACATATAATTATAGCATACAATACAAATTCAAAACTTTAACATAGACAAAAGACAACATATATGTACATATATAGAACAAAAATATATACATCAAGCAATACATGTAGTGTTACTGAATAATGTTCTATCAGGCTCACTTAGTTATGAGTACTGATCGAGTTTTAATAACACTATTTATCACATAAGGTTCCTTGTTAGCAGTGTCAAACACCCATTTAATATTCTATTGTATGACACACGTGTAATACAACCTGGAACGATTTTGATTGATTGAGTTAAACCTGTACCACTACGCAAGTTTATTAACTGAAACTATTTTATTTTATTACAAATTCACCCAGATCTGAGTCATAAACTTATTATTTGTGACAGCTTATAAAAATAGTAAAAAACATTGTTGTTGGTTTGTTAAAAAGTTGGCGTAAACTGCTTTTTTGTAAAGGGGGCACTCCACAGTTTCATGTACATTTCTCAATCATCAAACCCATGACAAGCCCTTAGCCTGAATCCTTGAGCAATATAAATCACATCATCATTGTGTCATACATTTCTTAGAAGACAATAAAATTACCCATGTTTCCATACCAAAAAAAAGCATTTTCTGTACAAATTTAGTCCCATTTCTTTAAGATTACCCCACCCCTCAAAACATGCTAAAAAGGCAATTTTAGCAATATTTCAAATGTCAATAAATAAAAAATAAAAAAATTCCTACGCATATCAGGGTCATGTCTGCACTCATAATGCTCTTGCATATCAGGAAATGCTAAATTTTACATACCTATTCCGGCGTTTTAAAAAGTTATTCCATGCTGATCTCCCCGTGAGTGAAAATCAGCCATTTTACCTACTTTTAGGAAGTTTTTGATTGGTTCACATTTTTCTATTTGTAGCCTCCAAAAAACCCAAAGAATGCATATTCCAATACACCAAAATAAACTTAGAAGTACTCAAAACTGAAAAGAAACATCAAACATGTGCTTCATAATTATTATAAATACTATCCATGGACCTAAAATGAATGAATGAATGAATGAAAGTCTTTATTTATCGAGGGTGACCCAATTAGTTTATACTAATCTTCCTTGGGGCCCTCTATAACAAATACATGATACAAAATACAAGAAAGGCAAGACACATAAGATATATGTAAACATAATAACATTGTTGGTGGTGGTAGTTTGAACGATATTTACACAATAATAAGATGAGATGATATCTATATCGAGTTTAATGTTGTTTTTCCTTTATCCATTTCATGTAATTGTTTGTAAAACTTTTCATTGTTGCACACTTCTGAATGTGCTCTGGAATATTATTCCATAAAATGGTCCCGGAGTAAGACATGCTGCCCTTGAAAAGTTCCCGATTAGGCTAAGGAATACTAAAATTAGTATCAGTTAGTGATCGAAGACTTCTGTCAGTTGAATTACGAGTAGTAAACATATTGGAAATATATGAAGGGGCAGTATTGTTCGAAACTCTATACATGAATTTGGCCTTTGAAGTATAATTCGCTGATCAATTGTGAGGCAATTTAGTTGTTCCATAGCGGCTTGAAAAGTAATATACTGTTCACCTAAAATAACGTGACATGCCCTTTTTTGCATTATTAAAAGGCTGTTGATATTTTTTCGACTTGTGTTACCCCAGATTACATTACAAAAGTCTAGATGTGGCTGTATGTAAGCTTTATAGAAAATAATTCGATAATTCAAAGGAATAAAATATTTTATTCTTGACAGTAACCAAACATTTCTGGCTATTTTTTTCTTAATAAACAATATGTGGTCATCCCATTTTAAATTTTCATTTATATTTACTCCTAAAATTTTATCACCGGTAGTAATCTGTAAATCAATGTCATTATAGCGCAAAGAAAGTGATTTATCTTCTAATCTGGCACGTCGATGTGGTGTGGTTACAAAAAGGACTTTCGTTTTTGACGCATTTAATACCATACCGTTATGCAAGCACCAGACTTTCAAAATATCAAGAGCTTTCTGTAGATTTATTTCTATTATATCTTTGGATTCGTTTATTTCGTATATGGTAGTATCGTCTGCATACATATCTGTATTAGAAACAATGCCATTCTGTTCAAGGGGAAGGTCATTGATGAACACCAAAAACATTAAAGGTCCTAGTATGGACCCTTGAGGTACCCCACACGTTATTGTTTGTTCCTTAGAAAGAGCACCTTTCAAAGATACGACTTGTTTCCTATCTGACAGGTAAGATTGGAACCATTGCAGTGTAAGCTCACCATATTTATATAACTTTAATTTTTGAAGTAAAATGTTATGATCCACCAGATCGAATGCCTTCCGGAAATCTACCATTATAGCACCTGCAAATTTTCCTTCATTTAATGCCTTTAGCCATTTATCTATCATATAAACCAAAGCTGTTTCACAGCTTTGTTGTTTCCTGAAACCACTTTGTGACTTACATAAAAGCTGATAGAATTGTAGAAAACTCATGAATGAATCATGCACATGTCTTTCAATTAATTTTGATATTGTAGGTAATACAGAAATAGGCCTATAATTGTTTACATTGTCAGACGGTCCGGCTTTAAATAACGGAAACACTTTCGCATGTTTCCAGGTGTTTGGAAATACACCTTGTTTAATACTACTATTAATTAAATGTGTAATACTGTTTGATATGCAATTAGCTGATAGTTTGAGAAGTTTTGGGCCAATTTGGTCAAGCCCAGTTGCTTTTGAAGAATCTAAATTTACCAACATATTTCGCACCTGAACTTCGGTTATTAATGGGATATTGAAAAACATCTGCTCAGGGACCTTTTTGTTTACAAAATCGTTTATCAAATTGAAATCTGAGTTCGGAATTGGTTGTTTCAAATTTGCTGCTATGTTTATGAAAAAATTATTAAACTCATCAGCCATTAAAGATGAATCGGTAATGTCTGTCCCATTAATATTTAATTGATTTATTGTGTTGGATTTGCCCGAGGATTTAGAAGAGGCTCCTAACTCCTTAAAGATTTTCCATATAGATTTTGGGTCGGATTTTCCGTCCTCTATTTTTCTTTCGTATGACATATTTTTAGATTCCTTTATTAGTTTAATCACTTTATTTCTAGATATTTTATAATTGTTCATATCATGTTGCATTTTATATTGATCTCTCTCTTTAATAGCGTCTAAAATATTAGGCGTAAGCCATTCAGGTTGGTGTATATGTTTTACTCGATGGTTTTTAATTGGCAAATGTTTATCTACTATATCTGAAAATTTATTAACCCAGTTTTCAAGAATTATATTTGCCTCCGAGATTGATCCAGTTTCCCAATCAACTAAATTTAGATCATGCAGAAAATTGATTTCATTAAATGTTTTAAAAGATCGGTACTCAATTGTCTGGTGATCGTTTATCTTGGCGTAGCAATTAATTTTTCTTGTAGATGCTTAGTTGATTTCTTTCTGATTTTCACCATGGACATTCATGCGAAACTGAGGAGTGCCCCCAAAGAGGTAAAACACGAACTCTTTTTTCGCAACGTTATGTGTGAGACGCGACGTTACGACGTCACCTATTTTATGACGTTTTGGCGCTAAAGTGTGTCTGACGTCGTGGCGGTTCTTTGTCCATCTGAATTAATTTTTACTAATTTGATTGCAGTTTTATGTGATAAAAAGGATCTTAAACTCGTTCCCATTCCATATAAGATTTATTAAACTCGTTTTGAATTATTTTTAATTTTGACTCGCCAAAAGGCTCGTTAAAATTAAAATAATTCATAACTCGTTTCATACATCTTATATGAAATGGGAACTCGTTTAAGATCCTCTATTTATACAAACGTTTATTCATAACACAGATTCTACAGAATATACGATGAGTATAACTCCAGATGGAAGTGTTTGTATACGAAAAATATACTCAGTACATTTAAAAACGCAACATTTTTTTTGTTTACGATTATTTTTAGTCCGCTTTTTTGTTGTTGTTCAAATCAAGATTGTATTTTATGTTAGTACACTAGTCTCTTTGTCCCAAAGGTTAACATATGGCGATAAACAGATGCATAATTTGTGCTCTACTTCTTTCAGTTAAAACACATTTTACACGAGGACTCTTTAACATTTCTAGAAATTCAATAAGTACCAAGTGTTGTGTTTGCAATTGTAGTGAGTGTAAGTAAATACCTGAACTAAAAAGACAAACATGTATGGTTTGAAAAACTATAATGAGTGATGGAAAAACACTGTAAAAATGGTAATACATTAGGAACATATAGACAGTAAACAAAAACTGAACTTAAAACTGATTATTATATCTACTGTAATTTGAGTAGTGGCCATGGGCGCATTCTTACTAAATTTAGAAGCTGCTGGTTGCCGTTAGCAATAGAAACAGAGATATGCACAGCCGAAAACATCTGCTAGTGGACGACTTTGTAAATGCTGTACCAAATTAGCAATCTCCTTAAAATCAGATCTTTATTCCGTTTCCCTTAATGTAGGAAAACGGAATAAAGTTCATAATTTAATGAGATTGATCAAATCAGCTATAGAGAATGAACTATTTTGTTATTTGGCCGCGATTTCTACTCAGATCTGAGATATGATTAATTAAAATATTTTTATATTTTTTATTTATTGACCACTTAACTTTTCTGATGAAGTGTGATTCAATACAGGGCACGTACGTTAGCCAACCTACTTCTTAAAATGTATAAAAGGAGAGTCTTAGTAGTATAAGTTTTTAATATTTTAACTGAATTACATTTTATTTATTTTATATATAAATATACAGATATTTTCTTTTTAATACACTAATTGTGTACATGTGAATATATGTGCGTGCGTGCGTGTATGTGTGTGTGTGTGTGTGTGTGTTTAAGAGACAGACAATATCGACAGACAGACAGACAGATGATTTAAACATATCGATACATTCGTTGTTTGGCAGCCACGGTTAATCAGGTAATATAAATTGATTAAAATGATTTTACCTAAAATTATTTAAACTGAGTACTTTATCAGTGTTCGACACGTTTTAGCAAAGTTGAGTGTTATACCTATGCAAACTTTTCTATATAGCTCATATATGAAGAGAAGGAACATAATCAGTTAGTGGTGTTTAGATTAATGCTGGCTATGCACATTTTAATTGTACATTTGATGATGGAAATTTAATATGGTACATAAAGGTATTTTATTTGTATAATGAGAACAATGATTTGAAAACAACAACAAAGAAAAACAAAGTGTTTTAAGTGTCTAATTGGTAGTTATTACGGTCGGGTAAAACGTCTGTTTGTATAATATGTGTATATGTGTGTGACTTTTATATGTGACACTATAATAAACTATTAAAGTCTAAGTAGTAAGGTCTATCACAGTCATGACAGAATTTGGATTACCCCTGACCAGTCCTACGGATGAGACTTCAAACCGAAGTATGCTGGCTTTAATGTCCGGTGCAATACAGCGAGGATAAATAAATGCTTACACGTACTTAAAATGCTTATTTCCTTTGTGAGATAGCAAGATTTCGAGACAATTTCGGGCCACCCTCAAGATTGCGAAATCGCGAGGTCGGCATAATTCGGATACGCACAATTTTAAAATTCCATGGAATTATTTTGCTCTAGTGGTGAGAACGTTCACTCTCCATCCACATTAGGATTCTGTACTTATCACCATTCTATTGCCAGATACCATGCGTTCTTTGATGAGTTGGAAACACGTCAACAGTTCCAAAAACAGGCACTTCCTTCAACGGTCTCCGCCTTTTTGGACGTTCCCGTAACGCCAGGAAACAAAATCAAGAAGATCAGGCGGAAGTTATGGAAGATTGTAGACAACGGAGAAAAATCTATCGTTGCAAAGGTATGTAGATATAATATAACCTTGCCCTGGTAAAGTTTGCTCTCGGGGTTTGACCGGTGCACTATATCTGCTATTTCAATATTGTGTGCAATCCATATTTTCCACAATGGGATAACAAGAACCAATTCGACGGCGCGACATCGCAAATCCCTAAGCGTTACTTCCCTTTGACACTGTATCCAATTCTAAAGAAAAACAGACTTTGTATTCATTGTTCTTTGATACTCAGAAAATAGATAGTTATGTATGCTATTCTGTATGGATGAAACTGTCAATAAATAATAACTGTTTACGGTATTCAGTTTACTTATTTCAAATTTGACCCCACCGAAGAATCCCATGGGTGACTCTGAAGCAGGTATGTAGATTTAATATAACCTTGCCCTGGTAAAGTTTTCTCTCGGGGTTTGACCCGTGCACTATATCTGCTATTTCATTATTGTGTGCAATCCATATTTTCCACAATGGGATAACAAGAACCAATTCGACGGCGCGCCATCGCAAATCCCTAAGCGTTACTTCCCTTTGACACTGTATTCAATTCTAAAAAAAACCCAGAGTTTGTGTTCATTGTTCTTTGATACTCAGAAAATAGATAGTTATGTATGCTATTCTGTATGGATGAAACTGTCAAGCAAATTATACTGAGTATTTTCATCATCATTTCATTTTATTTTGTTGTTAACACTCCATGTTACGCTGAAGCCACGATCAGAGTTTTCTCTCACCACTCAAGTAGCGTCTGACCACAAAGGATGATGATGAAGCCCTTTAATGAAATTGACAAAACAAAATCACGTGATCCTGCATATTGATAAATATACTGTCCTAGCCTAGATAGATGTTTAGATGTATTACAGGCATGTTCTACTTATTCTACCAATACACCTGGCTAAGATCGATGTATACCCCCTGTGTAATGCCTAGGTAAGTGACAATATTACGATGCGTGTGTTTGTCTTCTTGCAGGTATATTTTGTCCTGGTGATATTCATGGTGTTGGTATCAATACTGTCACTGGCCTACAGTACAGAGCCATACTGTCGACGACCAATTACCAAATGCGAGCTCCTTGAGTACATGGAAGCGACACAAGACACTCAAATCCAGCTGGTAAGGCAAGCGCTTGGAGATCCCGATTGTTCTGGTAAAATAAACAAAGATGATGGCGAAAAGCTAGACGACAGCGATTATAGCATGTATCAGTATTATTATGAGTACGATGACGATGGCGACACTGGAACTATTTCCGGCGATTACGACAATGACAATGGTACTGTTCATGGAACAAGCACCATCGATCCACTTCGACCTCCACCTCCACCTGGTATGAAAATACGAAAAGAACCAGTGGTTATCCCTCGGTTGACAGTTCCCTATTCTTATTTTTCTATAATTGAGTCAATCACATTGGCATTTTTTACATTTGATCTAATGATGAGATTGGCATCATGTCCTTCAGTCGTCAGATATTTCACGTCCATCATAGACATATTTGACACTTGCGCGCTAATTGGCAGTTTTGTCCATTTGATAATAATAAATGCTGAAAAGGAACACTATTATACTCAAAACTGGGTGCGCTTTATAACCTATACCCAAATATTTCGCGCTTTCAGATTATTCCGCATAGTAAAAAACTTACGCGCAAGTAGAGTGTTGGGCTATTCCGTTCGTCAGAATCTACGCGACGTCGCACTGTTGGCGATTCTATTGATATCAGGAATCAGTACGTTTTCCTGTCTAATATACTTTGTTGAAGACCGAGAGACAATTGTTTCCATACCTGAGGCGTGGTACTGGTCTATAATCACCATGACGACCGTTGGCTATGGAGATATTTCACCGAAAACAGGATTCGGAAGGTTTGTGGCGTCCGTATGCGCCATCTGCGGCGTCCTCCTGTTGGCTATTACGCTGCCGATGTTCGTGAACAGTTTTCTAACACTTTACCAGTACTCGTGCGTTATTGATTTGATCGACAAAAAGAAAGAACTAAAGCGTAAATTGAAAGAATGCGTTATAGCAGTCTCTGTAGTGAATCTACGTGCAACACACGATGACGAGACGGCCGAAATGGAGAACAAGGGAAATGTAGCGTTGACACCGATATCTGGTAATGGTGATAAAGTAGGTCAGCAATGGAAGTTAACCACTGACAATTGCAACAACAACTTAAATGGCAAAACTGACATGAAACACCATGGTCGGTATTTAGATGTAAAAGAGGCAATGTCCAACGGTACTGTAAAACGTTAAGAACGTCAGTGAACTGTAGCCTGTTGAATTATTAATATATATCCTTTACGTTGTTGCGAAAAAGCTTAATATTTACTTTCGCTTGATTCTATTGAAACTATATAACGTTTCTAACGTAGTTTATTAAACTACTCAATGCCGATTGATTATTGAGGAGGTTTTAAAATGCATATCAAAACTTCTAACGTCACGTCATTAAACCCTTATAACGTCATTTTAAGCGACTTTAATGTCCAAAATCTTGACATTTTGATAATCGGAAGGCAACGGTGCAGAAAATAGTGCGCTATTGCTTAGCTAATGCTTTGTAAACAATATGGCCGATTCAACAAGTGTTGATGTATTATTTGCGTTGCATATGCATGTTTGTTATTTATAATACAGATGAAGGTTTCATCACTGCATTAATGGAAATAAACTATAGATGGAGCAAAGGGCTAAATGACATTGCAATAACTTTTATTTTGAATGCATATTCGTTTTGGCGGAAATCTTACGCCCGTCATGCTAATATGACGTAACCAATATGGTGACCTTCGATATACATTCGAGTAATGCTTCGAAGAAATGTACGAGATGTCGCAAATGTATTTTAAACCGTTACGTGACGTAACGTGTGCTAAAAGTGTGTGTTTACATTTCTTAACACGCGGACAATTGTGTGCTTTAAAGTGTTATAAAAGGGATATTTATATGGATATGTTAGGATATCTTAATAAACGAAGGTACTGAACTTTTATATTTTAAACGTGATATAGAAACTTTTGTGCCATTATACAGATATTTAACTTTTATAGTTTACATATGTAATAACTATCGTGACTCGCGTCAGATTCCCGCCAAAACGAATTTGCATTACAAATCAAAGTTAGTTTCAACATTTTGCAATTGCTCCATCTATAGTTTATTAACATGAAAGCAGTGATAAAACCTTCATCTGTTTTATACATAATAAACAGGCAACGCAAACCATATATCAACTAACATATATGTGGCTAACGGTAGTCTAGATCATCTGCGTAGCTTAATTGTTTTCAAGACAAACGTCTAGAACAGTTCTCCTAAACAAAGTTTGACTTTTGCCGAGATTCTGGTATCGTTTCTGGTTGGCTGAGCCAGAAAAATCGGCAGAAAGACGATAAATTTATAAATAAACAGAGGGACACTTCATCATTATATCGACGAACTAAATGCGCATGTTCAGAACTACTTTAATAAAAAATAATTAATTACGGTGATGTGCTTCCGGTTGAAAATGTGTTTCTGCACAAACGCTTAAGACGTTTGTATTTACAATCAAACGTCGACGATGATCAAGACTAGGCTAGGCTAACGGCTATTTGGTTTATATAGCAACATCTTTTCTGTGCCTTTGCCATCCGGCTAACAAAATGACTAGACTTTGAACATACCGAAGCGTCGATATACACACGAGGCTTGATCCCGAAGAATGACGGACTGGCCGAGTTTTACGATTACTGATTTAGTATCATTTTTGTCATGTGATTTCCATACTTGGACGCTGTCGAGAAAATTTCGTTACGCTTGGGTGACACGCGTTAGCCGTGTGCGGGTTGGTATCATGGCAAATGTTACGGACACATCGGAGATTGGGTTAATCAGAAGTGCTGAAATATTTGAGCAGTCGCTAATAGCTGCCAGTAACATATCAAAAATGTTGAAAACGCCATTGCCAAGCGGTAGAAAGAGATATCTATCTATGCCAACATTGAGCGAACCAGAAGCTAAGAAATTAAAAGGAAATGTAGCCCTGAAGTAACGACTGAAAGCAATGTAGATAAGGTTGCAGTTCACTAATTGCTTTCCCACAGGCCACAATGCAAGCTTTTCCAAGGTAAAAAACTAAAACTAACATACAGTTCAAAATGTTGTTTCTTATTTTCAAGGTAAGTCCAATGTGCTTAAAGTTAAAATTCAGCATGCTTCCCGTACAGAACTTTCTATGGGGGCCGCCATATTTTGTTGACAAACATAACCGCAGTAAATATTTACCTGTTTTTGAGTGGGAGTTAATCTCAAAATTTCAAGTTTAAAAAATACATTTGATAAAAAAATGCTCTCATTTTAATAAATGTTATTTATAAATCAATTAACAATTCTAAGAATGTATTTGGAAGCATTTATCTGGCATGTTGTAATATGTGTGACCTTTCACTTCTGGCCCAGGGCGCTCCTGGAAAGGGGCGTGGCCATGACATGATATATTTAGAATACCGCAAACTTAAAGCAAAACGAAACATTATTAAAAGCAATGCACAGACTACTCAGACAAATGAATCGAATGCAAATGATCAAAACAAAACGGTTAAGCAAACTAATACGAGAAATAATTAAAAACGGTAGATCAAGAAAAAATAGTCAAACGAATCGCCAGAAGTTGACACGACAACAGCAGAGAATGCGGAACAGACAAATCACGTCGCTAAAACAAAAGCAACTACATAATCAAAGAACAAGTGACACAAATAATGGCGATAATATATAACGTCCGGAGAAACAAACATTGTGTTGCGCTGAAGACATGAACTCGTCAATGGACATATGAAAACAATGTATAACAAAACCCATACCATAGGTCGTCAACATCAGATTATCGAAATCCCGTCTCCTTGGCCGAGGGGTTAACGACGTTGCATCGAATCCCACTGGGGGCTCGACTTGTGAGGAAGTGTCGATTCTTAAGGATGGCAGGAGATATATAGTACGGGTTCTACCCAGGAAAAGTGGGTGGTCTGCCTCCACCACAAAAAAAAATCGACCGTCATATATAACCCTATATATGTTGAAAATGACATAAAACAGCATACAAACAAACAAAATCTCGAAATCCACTTTCCTATCGTGGAATACATATAACGCCAGTCGTTTACAAGCTATATTGTAATATTCTTAAGGCTTGTTTAACCTAGGGGTACACGATTATAAGAATCTTTCATGGTTATCAGGTGATGATAGGGAATTCCAAGCCAAGGTATAAGTGTTTTTATCGGAACTGAGTAACCGAGGCTCTGTCGAGGTTCCGATTAAAACACTTATACCGAGGTCTGGAATTCCCTGTCTGAACCCAATACTCATGATAGACTATGGGCTACTCAACTTTTCGGTACCAACTCAGCTGGCAAATTTTAAATGCTACCACCTTTTAGATATATCTTAGTAAAAAAAAAATAGCCACGATAGTTTTTCTGAAACGGTAGCTTAACACATTATTGTTGGGCAAAAACATCCAAATTTGAACAAAAATCGCTAAAAACTGGTATATTTTTTAAAATATTATTATCATTGCAATATTAGGGAACTGAAGCTTCTGAAAGTTGCCTTTTATATTCATATAAATAAAAATGATATTTGAAATGAACAAAATGTATTCCGCTTGCCATTTTGGGGGGAAATCAGCAAAAACAGCGTACAAATTGCTGATTTTTGGAATAATTATTAAAAAAATATTGACACTTGCAATTAAACAAAATATAATTTTTTAAAGTGTTTTCATTTATCTAAAGATGTCCTGAGATATAGGTAAAATTCTAAAGGACCAGAGAATTGGAAAAACTGGGATATTTTGGGCCAAAAGTTGCAAATTTGAACCAAAATCACTAAAAACGAGATTACTTCTAAAAATATAATTCTCATTACAATATAAGGAGATAGAAAGTCATTAAAGTTATCTGTTATATACAAGTTTATGAAAACAAATATTTAAAATGAATAAAATATATAAATCTTGAAATTTTGGGTTGGAATCAACACAAAATGAATTAAAGTCACTGATTTTTGGAATAGTTAAATTATGATTAAAATATAATAAAACAGAAGTCGTTATAGAATTTCTTTAAATGTTAAGGTGTCATGCATGACCTACAGAAGAGACAGTCCTAAAGGATCAGAGATTTGAAAATGCCATTTCTTTTGGCACAGAATACCGAAATTCAAACCAAAACCGCCGAAAACTGGACTATTTAAAATACAATTTGATTGCAATATAAGGGAGTTGAATGTTCTTAAAATAAACATTCTATTATATTAATGTACATGGGGAAAATGTTTGGAATAAACAAAGTTAATACATCTTGACATATTTGGAGAAAATCTACAAAAATAAAGCATACAATAAAAGATTTTTGGATATTAATTTATTTCAAAACAAAGTATTTTTCAAAAATGTAAATAAAGATGTATTAAGGTACAGAAAAAATGTTCCTAAGTAACTTGAAAGCTGCAAATAAAATTTACGAAAATTTTAATATTTATTAAAAATGATTTCTTTTGAAATGAAAGGGAGCTGAAGGTCTTAACCCTTTTCTTATTATGTAGATAAAGAGGCAGCCATTACATTTTGACTTAAATATACCAGTTTTGAATTATATCTTTCCTCTTGTTTCGATTTCGCAGGGAAAGGTATGATCGACAGACAGGTATCTAGAAGATACTTGACTCAAATAAGTCAATAATATCTTACTAATTAGAATCATCGAAGAATGGTATTTTTGTTTGATTGATTAACATTTAGTCTTATTGTTTACCTTATCATATGAGTGATGTATATTAGATATAAGTACACATATTCACAATGTCCACTATGATCGAGATACGAAAACATGTTTAATGCTTATGTATTTATTGATTTGCTTTAACGGTCTTCTTAGACTTATTGCAATATTGTTATATGCACATATGTATGGAGGGTGGCCTCGAACATCCATAGTCCTATGACGAGGCAAGTAAAATTTCTTTTTCTTCTTCTATGTTCGTGTATATGGGAGAAAAAAATGGCGAACACACACAAAACAAAACAGCCTAAAAAAAAGAATTGCATGAATATCATGTAACTATTTGTAATCAATAAATTGAAGACATTTTTAAACGATTTTGATAATTAAACTCAAACTCACAAATTGCATACGTTAATTCCATTGTAGTATTTCTTTTATTAAACTATTGCAAAAAAGAAATATGCCAATTAACAGAACCGAGAGAAGTGATATTTCAGTTTTGGGTTGAGAAAAGTAAACGTAGTTTTAAAGAAAGCTCGGTAAAATAATATACGTCTCAAAGCTACAGAAAGAGACAATCATGATATTAACATATTTAACAAAATACTACGTTTGCATCTGCCGAATGGTGACGCATGTTAACATTCTGAATCTGGTATGCATGCTACAACTAACTCCCCTGCATTCACACCATGTTACAATACAGGAAAGTCTATGCTTTCTGCAAGTACAGTGTAAAGTAATTTTCGCAAGATACTTTGAGAACATTCCGAAGTTATAAAGGAACAGATGGGTCATCTGTTGTAACAGGCCTTATAACAACGTTCAAGACGTACCATCTCTATTCTAAAACTATGTACGACTTTCCGAGGTCCTTGTTTGCACGTGGTGGTATGCACGCACATGTACTGCTGCTGCTGCATATGTATGGGGAATACTGCTCATCAAGAGTGAGCAGTTGAATCCACAACGCTATAGGATGGACATACAACAAGTCGTTGTAATGAGACACTGGATTATTACTATATAGTTATTGCATCCCAGTGAGGGTGACAGTTGATATTGTCAACCTGAGGAAAATAATGTCAACCGAGGCAAAGACGAGGTTGACATTATTTTTCCGAAGGTTGACAATATCCACTGTCACCCTCACTGGGATGCAGTATTTATTTATACCGAACAAATGTTTTGCTTAAAATTTAAATATTTGAGGGGAAACATATCCCAATATTATTTTTTTTTAATTTATATTTGTATACCAGCGTCCACCGATTTCCAGTTGCCAAAGAGTGTCGTTATTGGCAAAACACAAAACCTATATTTATACTTCCCGTGACGTCACAATCGTGTCACAGTAAACATTGTTACCGGTGAACAGTAAAAATTGCTTCACGCTAAGGGTATGGGCAATTTATACAGGAGTGGATACGTGAGGTATAATAATAAATGATATTCAGTTGATTATTATTCACGGGTCTCATTACAACAACTTGTTGTATGCTCATTCTACTGAGTGGTGGATTGGATTGGAAAATCTCACCATCAAATTTTACTATAGACTGTGTGTCCATTTAGACAACCTGCTGTTTAAAATAATATTTAATTACCGTCTTTCAAAATATGTCTGTCAGGATGCTCTGTCCTATTGCCGTAGCGGTATTATACTTTTCTATCAGCAGTCATATACTCAAACTACTTTGTAAATCAGTTGTTTTCATTTAAGGATGTTGGCTGGTCAAGTTTTGACATCTTCAAGTATAAACATTTTATTTTTTAAATCATAGTTTTATTTGACAACAGAATTGTTTCATTTTTCCCATTCTTGTAGATATGGATATAATGTAGGATTTAAGATGGTAACATACCAAATTTTAAGCAAATTTCTTTTTCATATTTTTTCCGTCATTTGTGATCATTTTTTGTTGTCAGCAAAATAGAGGGTATGGGTAGCTCTGAGTAGAATTTAGCCTTTTGCTATATAATAAATCAGATTTTTGTTTTTCAGTAGTGGAATATATATATAAAAGTAGATACTGAGCTAATTTTATTTTCGATCTCCATGTCACTATTGTGTGTACAGTATTTTACATTGAAATGTCAAAATAACTCCAAAATGGGTGTAATTTAAAGATTTTTTAATAAAAAATCATTAGAAGCCTGCTGACCTATATTTTTTACTTGTTTTGAAAGAAATGTCATAGGATCTTGACATATACAAGTTTTAAAAAAAGTTGATCATTAGAACATAATCTTTTATCTTGAATTAATTTTTCGGTAAAAACAAAAAGGGGTGGGGTACGGTCCATATACGTTTGCTTTTTAAAGTAAAAAGACGAATGAGGATTACAATTGTTTTTGTATGATTTGAAAGATATGTATATATGCAATCGAAAATTAATTGTTGTTTTTCAATAAACGTAATGTTATGAAAACAATTGTGAAAATGTTCAATGACTATATTTTTCCTCTTTTTAGTGAAATTTTGAAGTTAGAAATATGTGCCTTCTTCAATGACGTCTAGTGGGAAAAAAAGTGTGGTGACCTAGCCTTTTTTTTGATAATTTTGAATCTAAATTATACCAAAAAAGATTTAAATATGAATTAAAAAAAAATCTCACCACTACGTCATTTCCCAGCCAACCTCCTTAAGAACGACTTTCCTACTCCCAAGAACTGAAGCAAAGACTGCTGTGCTAGTCTTTCAAACCTCCTTGCAACATTGCCTTTGTATCTACCCTGTGCTAACTTGCATCACGTGTAACACTCGTTATCTGGTGTATATTTAAGGACTATTTGTCTGCCATCTTTATATAAAACAAACTCCAAAATGGATGGGGTATGGTCAAGGGAAATTTTTAACCAAATGCACATACTTTAGGCATGAGTAATGACAACCATAAAGTACAAGACAGTAATTCAATATTATTTACGTGAACATAATATCAGCAATAATACGTATATGGCTGAAATTGTGCCCTTTATGACTGCAATTTTATTCATTTTTTTTAATGTCAAATAAATTGTTACATTTATCCAGCGAGAGCAGACGAGACATCATTTCTAAATAAAATAAACCATGTTATCACATCATCCAAATTTCAAAGTGCGCCATTGTAAAAAACCCAAAGATATTCTTTCAATGACATGTGGTTTCGAACGAAATAATCTCAATGTTATAGTATGATGACATTGACGGACTTTCTCTGTAAATGTTTTATAACCGGCAGCTGTATTTGTGGATGTGTTAAACAGAACTGAGTGACTATTTTGCATAGAAACATTGCCAAAAAAAATTAAAAAATTGATCATTAGCATGTCTATATTCGAACAAAAATGGTCCAAACCAAAAACAAATATAATAAACTGTTCATCCGAACGCTTCACCATACCACGTTTCAGTTTACAATGTAAGTGCACGCTTTTCATGTGTATCATTTGTGTATTGAAGGAACATATGGGATATAAAGAATATTTTACTTTTTTTAACAGTGGTGTACTTTTACAATTATACTATACATATTTTCAGTGTGTAGGTGAATTTAACAATAGTATATAATTCAATGATGGAATCAAGGGCTCATAATCACATAGGTTTTTGCATATGTAGACGGGTGTTCCACGAAACACTTTTGTAGAAGGTGTGAGAAGTTAGCTCGGAGTTCGTAGTTCGGCGTTCGACATTCGTTCTGTTACGGATTTGTTACAGATTTGTCAGCACGGAGTTCAACATTCATTTGTCAGCAGCGAGTTCGACATTCAAACCCAACACGGAGTTCGACATTCGCAGCACGGAGTTCAACATTCGAACCCAACACGGAGTTCGACATTCGCAGCACGGAGTTCAACATTCGAACCCAACACGGAGTTCGACATTCGCAGCACGGAGTTCAACATTCGAACCCAACACGGAGTTCGACATTCGCAGCACGGAGTTCAACATTCGAACCCAACACGGAGTTCGACATTCGCAGCACGGAGTTCAACATTCGAACCCAACACGGAGTTCGACATTCGCAGCTCGGAGTTCAACATTCGAACCCAACACGGAGTTCGACATTCGCAGCTCGGAGTTCAACATTCGAACCCAACACGGAGTTCGACATTCGCAGCACGGAGTTCAACATTCGAACCCAACACGGAGTTCGACATTCGCAGCACGGAGTTCAACATTCGAACCCAACACGGAGTTCGACATTCGCAGCACGGAGTTCAACATTCGAACCCAACACGGAGTTCGACATTCGCAGCACGGAGTTCAACATTCGAACCCAACACGGAGTTCGACATTCGCAGCACGGAGTTCACCATTCGAACCCAACACGGAGTTCGACATTCGCAGCACGGAGTTCAACATTCGAACCCAACACGGAGTTCGACATTCGCAGCACGGAGTTCAACATTCATTTGTCAGCAGCTAGTTCGACATTCAAACCCAACACGGAGTTCGACATTCGCAGCTCGGAGTTCAACATTCGAACCCAACACGGAGTTCGACATTCGCAGCACGGAGTTCAACATTCGAACCCAACACGGAGTTCGACATTCGCAGCACGGAATTCAACATTCGAACCCAACACGGAGTTCGACATTCGCAGCTCGGAGTTCAACATTCGAACCCAACCCGGAGTTCGACATTCGCAGCACGGAGTTCAACATTCGAACCCAACACGGAGTTCGACATTCGCAGCACGGAATTCAACATTCGAACCCAACACGGAGTTCGACATTCGCAGCACGGAGTTCAACATTCGAACCCAACACGGAGTTCGACATTCGCAGCACGGAGTTCAACATTCATTTGTCAGCAGCGAGTTCGACATTCAAACCCAACACGGAGTTCGACATTCGCAGCTCGGAGTTCAACATTCGAACCCAACACGGAGTTCGACATTCGCTGCACGGAGTTCAATATTCGAACCCAACACGGAGTTCGACATTCGCAGCACGGAGTTCAACATTCGAACCCAACACGGAGTTCGACATTCGCAGCTCGGAGTTCAACATTCGAACCCAACACGGAGTTCGACATTCGCAGCACGGAGTTCAACATTCGAACCCAACACGGAGTTCGACATTCGTAGCACGGAGTTCAACATTCAAACCCAACACGGAGTTCGACATTCGCAGCACGGAGTTCAACATTCATTTGTCAGCAGCGAGTTCGACATTCAAACCCAACACGGAGTTCGACATTCGCAGCTCGGAGTTCAACATTCGAACCCAACACGGAGTTCGACATTCGCAGCACGGAGTTCAACATTCGAACCCAACACGGAGTTCGACATTCGCAGCACGGAGTTCAACATTCGAACCCAACACGGAGTTCGACATTCGCAGCACGGAGTTCAACATTCGAACCCGGGTTCGACATTCGCAGCACGGAGTTCAACATTCGAACCCAACACGGAGTTCGACATTCGCAGCACGGAGTTCAACATTCATTTGTCAGCAGCGAGTTCGACATTCAAACCCAACACGGAGTTCGACATTCGCAGCTCGGAGTTCAACATTCGAACCCAACACGGAGTTCGACATTCGCAGCACGGAGTTCAACATTCGAACCCAACACGGAGTTCGACATTCGCAGCACGGAATTCAACATTCGAACCCAACACGGAGTTCGACATTCGCAGCTCGGAGTTCAACATTCGAACCCAACACGGAGTTCGACATTCGCAGCACGGAGTTCAACATTCGAACCCAACACGGAGTTCGACATTCGCAGCACGGAATTCAACATTCGAACCCAACACGGAGTTCGACATTCGCAGCTCGGAGTTCAACATTCGAACCCAACACGGAGTTCGACATTCGCAGCACGGAGTTCAACATTCATTTGTCAGCAGCGAGTTCGACATTCAAACCCAACACGGAGTTCGACATTCGCAGCTCGGAGTTCAACATTCGAACCCAACACGGAGTTCGACATTCGCAGCACGGAGTTCAACATTCGAACCCAACACGGAGTTCGACATTCGCAGCACGGAGTTCAACATTCGAACCCAACACGGAGTTCGACATTCGCAGCACGGAGTTCAACATTCATTTGTCAGCAGCGAGTTCGACATTCAAACCCAACACGGAGTTCGACATTCGCAGCTCGGAGTTCAACATTCGAACCCAACACGGAGTTCGACATTCGCTGCACGGAGTTCAATATTCGAACCCAACACGGAGTTCGACATTCGCAGCACGGAGTTCAACATTCGAACCCAACACGGAGTTCGACATTCGCAGCTCGGAGTTCAACATTCGAACCCAACACGGAGTTCGACATTCGCAGCACGGAGTTCAACATTCGAACCCAACACGGAGTTCGACATTCGTAGCACGGAGTTCAACATTCAAACCCAACACGGAGTTCGACATTCGCAGCACGGAGTTCAACATTCATTTGTCAGCAGCGAGTTCGACATTCAAACCCAACACGGAGTTCGACATTCGCAGCTCGGAGTTCAACATTCGAACCCAACACGGAGTTCGACATTCGCAGCACGGAGTTCAACATTCGAACCCAACACGGAGTTCGACATTCGCAGCACGGAGTTCAACATTCGAACCCAACACGGAGTTCGACATTCGCAGCACGGAGTTCAACATTCGAACCCGGGTTCGACATTCGCAGCACGGAGTTCAACATTCGAACCCAACACGGAGTTCGACATTCGCAGCACGGAGTTCAACATTCATTTGTCAGCAGCGAGTTCGACATTCAAACCCAACACGGAGTTCGACATTCGCAGCTCGGAGTTCAACATTCGAACCCAACACGGAGTTCGACATTCGCAGCACGGAGTTCAACATTCGAACCCAACACGGAGTTCGACATTCGCAGCACGGAATTCAACATTCGAACCCAACACGGAGTTCGACATTCGCAGCTCGGAGTTCAACATTCGAACCCAACACGGAGTTCGACATTCGCAGCACGGAGTTCAACATTCGAACCCAACACGGAGTTCGACATTCGCAGCACGGAATTCAACATTCGAACCCAACACGGAGTTCGACATTCGCAGCTCGGAGTTCAACATTCGAACCCAACACGGAGTTCGACATTCGCAGCACGGAGTTCAACATTCATTTGTCAGCAGCGAGTTCGACATTCAAACCCAACACGGAGTTCGACATTCGCAGCTCGGAGTTCAACATTCGAACCCAACACGGAGTTCGACATTCGCAGCACGGAGTTCAACATTCGAACCCAACACGGAGTTCGACATTCGCAGCACGGAGTTCAACATTCGAACCCAACACGGAGTTCGACATTCGCAGCACGGAGTTCAACATTCGAACCCAACACGGAGTTCGACATTCGCAGCACGGAGTTCAACATTCATTTGTCAGCAGCGAGTTCGACATTCAAACCCAACACGGAGTTCGACATTCGCAGCTCGGAGTTCAACATTCGAACCCAACACGGAGTTCGACATTCGCAGCACGGAGTTCAACATTCGAACCCAACACGGAGTTCGACATTCGCAGCACGGAGTTCAACATTCGAACACAACACGGAGTTCGACATTCGCAGCACGGAGTTCAACATTCGAACCCAACACGGAGTTCGACATTCGCAGCTCGGAGTTCGACATTCAAACTCAACTCGGAGTTCAACATTCCCAGCTCGAAGCCCAGCTCGGAGTTCGACATTTGACATTTGAACCCAGCTCGGAGTTCAACATTCTCAGCGTGGAGTTCGACATTCAAACCCAACTCGGAGTTCGACATTGCCAGCTCGGAGTTCAACATTCAAAACCCAAATATGTCCGAGAGTAATGTAGTTAGTCTTAAACTATGTTTGTTTTCAACAAATAACACGAAAAAAAGAACTTTTAACTTTTTGTATTTAATTTTTTGGTGTTTTCTTTTGATTTTATTTTTATTCACAACACCGATATAGCAACCTGTATCAAAGACAGTTTTGATCAAATATGATTATTAATACAGTTAGGAACAAGACGTTGATATATACTATATTTAAAACAGTAGAACAATCCAGTGGTATCTTTATAAACTGTTTCTTTATTTCATCTTATCATTAATAATAATTAACTGACATTGTGAATCACTAAAAGCCTTTCGAAATAGTTGTTGCTATATACTATTATATATAATAAAGCAATACTCATATAGTTTTCACGTTTTATCTGAAGTAAAATCAAACAAACCAATGCCGTAACCAGAACGTTTTCCCCACACTATTGATAAACTATACTGAAGGGAAAAAGAAACGCGACACGGGAATTTCCGCTATACATTGTATGCAGAATGTGCTGCTGTTAATCGAATGGTGCATGGCTGCGTAAGACCTTTCCTTTCTTTCGTAAAATATAGTTTCTCAACAACATTTACTTAGATATATTGTAACCGGCACTCGCTTACGGTTTTTTCAATTGCTTTTGTTAAGTGTTACTCTAAGTATAGTATTAATAATTTATGCTCACTAATTCTTTAAATAACATACAAACTCTTTTCCCCTGGACATAATAAATCACCAGTGTTAAATCGGTTTTTCAACGGACATGAACAGTACTGTGTGTGATATATATTGGACATGAACAGTGATAGTGTTTTTTTTTTCATAGTGAGCATTTTTTAATTATTCCAGTAATCTCTTCTGTTTACGAGTGCTGTCCAGACATCTGGTTCTTAATTGTAAATAAATAAAGATTTATGAAAAAAAAAAAAAAAAAAGAAGACTTTTCCTTTCGAAAAAAAGACAAAAACAACACATAACACAGCAAATAGTATTCCTTCAAAGTTTCAATACTGACAGAGTACGCGTTTAGCTCAAGCATGTGAGAAAACTTAGGATGCAAACGTTTGCAAACTCTTTACGTTAAATACAGTACTGAAATGGCTCAATTTTTCAAAGAGGAATTTCAACATTTATGAATTTCTTGTTAAAAAGTGTACTGTGATTAAAACGTCTATAACATCACAGTTGTGTCCTTTCTCTAACTAACTGCAAGTTTTTTCTTACAAAACATCTTGGGATTTCTTTGGAATATTATGTGAAATTAAGTGTGCAGCATATACAATATATGGCGGAAATTACAGTGTCGTGTTTCTTTTTTCCTTCAGTATATTTTATTAGGTTAAGCAAAGCAAATTCTGCAGACACATTCGACTCCAGTTCTCCGTTCTACATTCGAACCTAGTTCTCCGTTCTACATTCGAACACAGTTCTCCGTTCTACATTCAACTTGAGTTATCCGTTCTACATTCAACTGCAGTTCTCCGTTCTACACTCGACTTCAATTCTCCGTTCTACATTTGACTCCAGTTCTCCGTTCTACATTCAACTTGAGTTCTCCGTTCTACATTCGAACCCAGCTCTCCGTTCTACATTGGACTCCAGTTCTCCGTTTTACATTCGACTTGATTTCTCCATTCTACATTCGAACCTAGTTCTCCGTTCTACATTCAAACCCACATTCGACTCCAGTTCTCCGTTCTACAGTCAACTTGAGTTCTCCGTTCTACATTCGACTTGAGTTCTCCATTCTACATTCGAACATAGTTCTCCGTTCTACATTCGAACCCAGTTCTCCGTTCTACTTTCGACTCCAGTTCTCTGTTCTACATTCGACGAGTTCTCCGTTCTACATCCGACTCTAGTTCTCCGTTCTACATTCGGGAGCTCCGAAGTGTCGATTTTTACGGATGGCGGAGGTATATAGTACTGGTTCTACCCAGGAAATGTGGGTGGTCTGCCTCCACCACAAAAAAATCGATTGTCATTTATAACCTAACATGTGTTGAAAATGACATAAAACACCATACAAACAAACTAAACAAAGACTCTAGTTCTCCGTATTACATTCTACTCCAATTCTCCGTTCTACATTCGACTCTAGTTCTCCGTTCTACATTCAACTTCAGTTCTCCGTTCTACATTCAGCTGTAGTTCTCCGTTCTATATTCGGAGTAGTTATTGACAAGACTCTAATAAAATTTTCCTGTTGCATTTTAAGTTTTAAATCAAACCCAGTCTCTCTGACACCGCTTTAACCGGTGCTATGGAGCTTGAGAGGTGTTGCACCTTATTTACCTTTCATGATCATTGTTAATAAAACCGAGTCTGCCACTGCACTATTCTCTCATGAACGTGTTCGTTGCTTCCAACGGATACCCTTTACAGAATTTATTAATACTGCTTCCCTTTATCGAGGACTATTTGTAGAATATATAAAAATATACAGTTGTGAAAAGAACACTGTGAATGCATGTGGAACTTGCACGCCTCTAAATAACCTATGATGTGTTGATCAGCCGTTAAACACCCAATGCATAATTTGTTTATTGAAGCACCGGTTCAAAGCACCGGTTCAAACATACTTGCGCTTCCGACGTCAAAGGTTAAATTACTGCAAATTCATCTGATGTACTTTCATGGTGCATCGAAAGTGGGTATCAGCAAGCTGTTGAAAACTATATTTGTTTTTATAGACTTTAAATACGAAAACATGGTGCAAAAGTTTAAACTCTTTTATATTTTGATGAATCGCAATAATCTAAAATAATGTAATAACTAAGAAAAACAGTTTTGTTATTTGTTGCTCGTGTGTTTATTGTTGAATATGTCATGTTCTTTCTTGCCTTTTTTGTGTAACATTTATCGAAGCCTACGTGTTTTTGTTTTGAAGTTTTGATATATTTTTTACTTTTGACGACGAACGTTTTTACTTTTATATAATTGACGTTGTTTTTTTTAATTTGGCGACGATTGCTACAACCCTGCATCCACCTCGGCGTCCATTTCGGGAACACCCGCCCGAAAAGTGAAAATGCTTTAGCCATTATAAGGGTCATTTTCAGAAAACGTGGGGTCAGATATGGTACAAAATTGCGAATATGCGTCAAACTGAATTTTATTATACTAAAAGCATAAATGAGTATGTGAACAGTCACAATCTAAAAGATGCAAACACAGCACTGCTGAACCGTAAATTTCACAGAAACGAATTCTTCACACTTTTGTTACAAATACGGTCGTAAATATCACTAATCGAAAATGTGACATATAGGTTTGACTTTTTTTGTACTTTTTCGTACGAACTTATTTTTCACAGCCAGCTGACAGGATTCAGTTTATCGCTTATATCATACAATTGGTATGTTAACAGTCTACATTTTTCATGCAATCTTGACCAACCTTGGACAAAACATATATGACCAAAAGATCTCGGCCAAGTTCGATTATGGGCCAGATCGTACAAGTATGACCAGAGTTATGGCCCATGATTTAGCAAAAGTGCCATATTCTACCTTGTTAACACACTACAGTAGAGTCAATTATTGACCAATCTGAATCATATTAAGATAGAATGTGAATGTTTATAAAATGCAAGCCAAGTTCGAGTTTCGGTCATATCGGCCTAGTAACACCAGAGTTATTTCCCTTGATTTAGCAAGAAGCTGTATTTGATCTTGTTAACACTCTAGAGGCTTTATTTCAAGACAAATCTTAATAATATTTGGACAGAATATGTATGACTATAAGATCTCGGTCAAGATCGAGTATGGGCTAGAAACGCCAGAGTTGTTATTGCCCTCGATTTAGCAAAAATGCCATATTGCATTTGGTCAAGTTAAACTTTCGCTTAGATAGGATCATTAAAAGCAGAGTTATGCGCCCCTGATTTAGCAATGATTGTTCTATTGGTTTTCCGAGCAATAACTCATATAATAAAGCGCATGCAAGTACCAAATTTGGTCTGTGGATACATATTGGGATGCTGAGATGTTGGGTGCCAAAACTGGGTCACTATGATCTTGACCTTCAAGGTCATAAATGTGTTACCCCTGTCCGTCCGTGCGTGCGCCTGTCCGTCCGAAATTTCATGTCGGCTTCTTAACTTTCGCACAATTATTCCTCATATAAAACAATGGTGCGCAGCGCGCAACGGCCGGGCGGCTATATTCATGGTCAATGTCGCTGGGCGCTTAGAGGTCATAGCGTTTGTATGGACATTCGTGTCCGCTCTGTATATTCCACATACATAGACCGATTTTCAAATTACTCATGACACATTTATTCCTCATAACACAAGCGCGCAACTGCCAGGTGGCTACCTTCAATGTCAAGGTCGCACTAAAGCAGGGGCACCCATGTAGTATGGACACATTTGTAGATAATGAACCTTTATGAAAGGGTTTACCTGTATTGATATTTTCATATGTTTCGTTTACGGACAAACATGCACCTTTGCGCTTCGCCATCGCACCTTCGGGCACCGCCATCGCATCTTCGTGCATCGTCATTATATCTTATGGCACCGCCATCGCACCTTCGCGCATCACTATTGCACCTTCGCGCATCTCCATTGCACATTCGCGCATCGCCATTGCTCCATCACGCATAGCCATTGCACCATCACGCATAGTCATAGCAGCTTCCGCTTGGAGCATCGGCCTTTAGGCAATGCACGAAAACACGATGATGGAGCACGAAGACGCACTGGGGAAGCGCGAAGAACTTCAGTTATTTCGCGCTTCGCCGTCTCTTCCTAATGGATCGTATGAGAGAAAACAAACCAAAAACGTACACCGTACAGCTGTATACAAGCCAAATTAATACATTGTTGCCGTTAAAACTGCACACCATTAATGGGAATTTTATTATATTCTATTCTGTTCTGTTCCATTCTCTGTTCTGTTCTGTTTTGTTCTGTCGTGTTGTGTTGTGCTCCGCCTATTTTTCTAATAATGTTATTTTTTCGCCGATCTGTATGTACATGTGTCGTTTTCGTCTAAACAATCATTTATTGCAGTTTTTTCGTGCTGTTTTAACATGTGAAAAATACGTTTTTGCTCTACTAGGGGTAGAGATGCCAAAGGTAAATTTCACAGATTTGTGACATATTCGTGCGATTTTTGTGAAATATCCGCACGTATTCTTCACATGTGTGAAGAATTCGCACGAATTCCTCACACGTGTGAAGAATTCGTTTCTGTGAAATTTACGGTTCAACACAGCACAACCATTGCCATGTGCCTGTAACACCACAACAAACCAGTGAAGCCTTTGCGGGTAACTGATGTTATTGAACTTGTTTGATTAATTCATAAACGGTGAAACCCAATGTATGAAGTAAAATAACATACTAATGTGACTCATACATTACTGTTTTTATACATCAAAACTAAATATTGGGATAAATGGCTCTTTATCATTGTTAAAATCAACTGAAACAAAATAAAAAGATTTAGCATTATCTTGTCCTAAACACTATTTGAATTATCTCAAACAATAACATTTTAAATAGAAATTGCAAACTAAAACATATGACAATATCAATGGTACCACTATATCCAAATACGTAGGGATAAGAGCACATACACTGCAGTAATATCAAGGACATACTGAAACACCAATGACCATTCCATACATATTAGTTGTGCGTCACAGTTATCACGGTAAACGTGTAGTGGCGTCATTTTGGAATAACTGTACCATTTTGGCACATCTGTTTTAATACAAACAGTAAACCATTTGGTATTTTCAAATCGTTAAACTGGTGTTCCTGTGAAAACTGGTAATATCAACGACACATTTTCTAAAACCAAAGACAACTCTAGACATATTATCAGTTTTGCACACCCAGTTATGACTATAGGATTAATGGCAACAATTTGTAATGCATGATACGTGTGCACATCTGCTTTAAAACAAAATAAGACCACTTATTATTTTCATATGGATCACTTGTGTTATTGTAAAATTGGGTAACATCAATGACGCTGTTACACCTAAGACTACTCCAGAGGTTTTATCAGTTTTGCATCAGTCATTACTGTAGTTGCTTTGTGGAGTTATTCTGGGAAGCTTAATACACTTTCACAATTTTTAAAAAACAAAAAGAACACAATATCTAACACGAAAACGAGTGATTCGTGCTATAATAAAATTGTCTTTAATGTTACTGTCTGTGTATATGATGTTACCTTAATCATACTTTGCGAATTTGACTATTACGGCAATACACACGGTAATATTTATTAGCGATAGAGCACGGCACATTTGATACATTGCATCTTACACATCATTACTTAAACATGACTAAATATCCATATGTTCAAACAATTGTCCCTGACATTACAAACTGGTTGTCATTAATGTTACCTCATGTGTATGTACAGTAACGTTTTGCTATAATCCAATATGAACTGTATTTGTACGTATCCTAACTCTGTGTAGCACCGCTAAATGTTAAAATTCCGCTAAATGTTAAAACTTCCTCTAAACGTTAAACGTTATAAAATTTAACATATAGCGTTTCGAGGAATCCGTTAACCGCTAAATGTTTAAAGTCAACAAAGCTTTCTGAAATATGTAATGATATGAACAGTGCTGCTTTAATCGAATCAGTTGCATTTTATAATTCTTTCATTACGGAAGAAACATTATTAAAATGCTGAACTTGGTCCAAATGGTCAAAGCCGAACTGGCTTCAAATGTTGAACGCAGTACTGGCTTCGAATGTTGAACGCAGAACTGGTCCAAATGTTGAACGCAGAACTGGTCCAAATGTTGAAGGAGAGGTGCGTTCGAATGTAGAACGGAGAATTGCAGTTGAATGTAGAACGGAGAACTGGAGTCGAATGTAGAACGGAGAACTGAAGTTGAATGTAGAACGGAGAACTGGAGACGAATGTAGAACGGATAACTCAACGGAGAACTGCGTTCGAATGTAGAACGGAGAACTGCAGTTCAATGTAGAACGGAGAACTGGAGTCGAATGTAGAACGGAGAACTGAAGCTGAATGTCGAACGGAGAACTGGAATCGAATGTAGAACGGAGAACTGGGTTCGAATGTAGAACGGGAACTCAAGTTGAATGTAGAACGGAGAACTGGGTTCAAATGTAGAACGGAGATCTAGAATCGAATGTAGAACGGAGAACTGGGTTCGAATGTAGAACGGATAACTAGGTTCGAATGTAGAACGGAGAACTGGAGTCGAATGTAGAACGGAGAACTGAAGTTGAATGTCGAACGGAGAACTGCAGTTGAATGTAGAACGGAGAACTAAATTTGAATGTAGAACGGAGAACTCAAGTCGAATGTAAAACGGAAGAAACATTATTAAAATGCTGAACTTGGTTCAAATGCTCAAAGCAGAACTGGCTTCAAATGTTGAACGCAGTACTGGGTCCGAATGTTGAACGCAGAACTGTGTCCGAATGTTGAACGCAGAACTGAGCTCGAATGTAGAACGGAGAACTCAAGTTGAATGTAGAACGGAGAACTGGAGTCGAATGTAGAACGGAGAAATGAAGTTGAATGCAGAACGGAGAACGGAAGTTGAATGTAGAACGGAGAACTGGAGTCGAATGTAGAACGGAGAACTGCAGTTAAACGTAGAACGGAGAAATGCATTCTAATGTAGAATGGACAACTAGGTTCGAATGTAGAACGGAGAACTGGAGTCGTATGTGTCTACAGAATTCGCTTTGCTTAACCTAATAAAATATAAAGAAGGGGGAAAAAACGAGACACTGGAATTTCTGCTTTATATTGTATATGCTGCACACTTAATTCCACATAATATTCCAAAGAAATCCCAAGATGTTTTGTAAGAAAAAACTTGCAGTTAGTTAGAGAAAGGCACAACTGTGATGTTACAGACGTTTTTATCACAGTACACTTTTTAACAAGAAATTCATAAATGTTGAAATTCCTCTTTGAAAAATTGAGCCACTTCAGTACTGTATTTAACGTAAAGAGTTTGCAAAAGTTTGCATCCTAAGTTTGCATCCTAAGTTTGCTCACATGCTTGAGCCAAACGCGAACTCTGTCAATATTTGAAGGAATACTATTTGCAGTGTTATGTGTGTTTTAGTCTTTTTTTTTCGAAAGGAAGGTCTTACGCAGCCATGCACCATTCGATTAACAGCAGCATATTCTACATACAATATAAAGCGGAAATTCCCGTGTCGCGTTTCTTTTTCCCTTCAGTATAGTTTATCATATTGTGGGAAAACGTTCTGGTTTACGGCATTGGTTTGTTTGATTTTACTTGAAATAAAACGTGAAAACTATTGAGTATTGCTTTATTAAATATAATAAGTATATAGCCAACAACTATTTCGAAAGGCTTTTAGTGATTCACTAAGTCCGTGAATTATTATTAATGATATGATGAAATAAAGAAATAGAGGATATTTGTTGTTTTGGAGTGAATAACATATTTTATTTCATCCAGAAGTGAGAAAACGTTATATTTTAACGAATGCGAAACATGAGTGAAAATATCAAAGATTTCTCTCTTCGAGATGAAATAAAATATGTTATTCATGATAAAACAACAAATTTTCTTTTTATTTTATGATTTTACAAACAATTATCTAAGTAATTTCAGTAAATAAACCGTTTTACACACGCTTCTTTCCAAGTCACGATGACCTAACGAAACGTTACATGACATCACCTTTTTTGAAACCATTTACGTCACAGAAAAATGGTAATTAAACAAACAGTGGATATAACAGTAGGAATATCTTGTGATCCGTGTTACTGTGCATGCATTTATGTTGGTTGAACATTCAAAAAGTGGCAGCTACTGTGGGAATAAAACTCTATATTCCACAGTGTGGAATAACACTTTTATTTCACTGATAAAACACAGTATTTCATTGCTTATCATAAAATAAACATGTTTATTTAGACACCACTGAATTGTTATTCTGTTTTAAATAATCAGATTTGATCGAAACTTTCATAGACACAGGTTGCTGTATCGGTTTTGGGAACTTAATTTAAAAAAACAACAAAAAAAAACTAAAATTAAATAAAACAAAATAAAAAAAGTTAAAGTTCTTTTTTTTCGTGTTATTTGTTGAAAAACAAACATATTTTAAGACTAACTATATTTCTCTGGGACAAATTTTCACTCTGGGACAAATTTTCAAGAAAACTTAAAACATAAATAACACGGGAAAAGAAATTGAATTTCTTTTTTGGGAGTTTTTTTTTGGGGGAGTGGGGGGATGTTTTGGGGGTTTGGGTCATTTTTTTAACAAATATATTTTTTTGAATTTTTCGTAGCACGGAGAAATAGAGTCGAATGAAGAACGGAGAACTCAGGGCGAATGTAGAACGGAGAACTCAATTCGAATGTAGAACGGAGAACTCAAGGTGAATGTAGAACGGAGAACTGGAGTCGAATGTTGAACGGAGAACTCAAGTTAAACGTTGAACTGAGAACTCAAGTCGAATGTAGAACGGAAAACTCAAGTTGAATGTAGAACGGAGAACTGGAGTCGAATGTAGAACGGAGAATTGAAGTCGAATGTAGAACGGAGAACTAGGTTAGAATGTAGAATGGAGAACTGCAGTTGAATGTAGAACGGAGAACTCAAGTTGAATGTTGAACGGAGAACTCAAGTTAAATGTTGAACGGAGAACTCAAGTCGAATGTATAACGGAGAACTGGAGTCGAATGTAGAACGGAGAACTCAAGTCGAATGTAGAACGGATAACTCAAGTCGAATGTAGAACGGAGAACTGGAGTCGACTGTAGAACGGAGAACTGGGTTCGAATGTAGAACGGAAAACTGAAGTTGAATGTAGAACGGAGAACTCTAGTTAAATGTAGAACGGAGAACTCAAGTTGAATGTAGAACGGAGAACGTAGAACGCAGAGCCAACGCAGAGCCAACTTCACACACATTTAATAGTTAACACATCTATTATCGGTTTGGAATGTTATTTAACGGCTGATCAACATATTTCAGCTTTTTTAGAACCGCGCAAGTATATCCATTGTATTCAACTCGCTTTATAGCTTTGTTATCTTTTTAAAACGTAATCTTTTTAGTTTATTACAGTTGTGTCAATATTTTTTGAAAAATATTATTAGCAACTGTTTCAAAAGAAGGCCACCTTGTAGCATAAGGTGTTCCAAGTACGATTTGGAAACCGATACTTTGTTGGTATGGCAGTTGAATTAAGAAATAGAACATCGTTTACTGTGAATTATCGTTTAATATATCACGGTTTGGAGTGGCGAGTGAAATTATTGTTTACAATTGAACGACAAACCGTGATATATTATAGATAATTCACCGTAAACGATGTTCTATTTCTATTCTAATACCCCTAAAATGTGAAAATAACGCACACATCTGAAATCTTTCGCATTGCTTTGCTTTCTCTCCTAACCATCTAACGTTGCATACGTTACAATGCGCTATGAGCAAAGCGCAATGCTTATTCTCCTAACGTTGCAAAAATTACAGTGATATATCGTTGAATATAACGAGATATTTTAAACTAGGCTATATAGTGCGGGCGTATTAGAATTGTTAATATAAGTAGAAGTCGGAAGACTTTATATTTTTTAGTTGAAACCTTGTGGTCTAAGGTGTTTCGGTTACGATTATTCAAAACAAATATTTGTTAATATTATATTTGAATTGTGTAGATTAATATATTATGCAACAAGGTTTTGACACTAAATGTTAATAATTGGCACGCTGACTAAATGCGATGTGAAGATGATAGCGAAGAAAATGAGTTTTGATATATCATAATCATTTTTAACTGAGTTTTGACCCTTTGATTTTTGACTGATAAATATAAATAAATATATTTATATATATATATATATATTTGAAGTAATTGTATCATATTTACTTGTATCAAATGAAATAGAAAGTGTAGTTTATATATAAACTACACTTTCTATTTTCTTTTATATCGGTAAATAAGATACAATTATTTGAAATAGATTTCAAGAAATATGATTCTTTACAATACCATTGTGCAGCCGCCACAGAGCACTGTTGAACCGTAAATTTCACAGAAACGAATTCTTCACACGTGTGAGGAATTCGTGCGAATTCTTCACACTTTTGTTACAAATACGGCCGTAAATGTCACTAATCGAAGATGTGACATATGCGTTTGACTTTTTTTTTACTTTTTCATACGAACGTATTTTTCACAGCCAGCTGACAGGATCAGTTTATCGCTTATATCCTACAATTGGTATGTTAACAGTCTAGCGGCCACATTTTTCAAGCAATCTTGACCTTCCTTGGATAAAACATATATGACCAAAAGATCTCGGCCAAGTTCGATTATGGGGCAGATCGTACAAGTATGACCAGAGTTATGGCCCATGATTTAGCAAAAATGCCATATTCTACCTTGTTAACACACTACAGTAGAGTCAGTTATTGACCAATCTGAATCATATTAAGACAGAATGTGAATGTTTATAAAATGCAAACCAAGTTCGAGTTTCGGTCATATCGGCCTAGTAACACCAGAGTTATTTCCCTTGATTTAGTAAGAAACTGTATTTGATCTTGTTAACACTCTATATGCTTTATTTCAAGACCAATCTTAATAATATTTGGACAGAATGTGTATGACTATAAGATCTCGGTCAAGATCGAGTATGGGCTAGAAACGCCAGAGTTGTTATAGCCCTCGATTTAGCAAAAATGTCATATTGCATTTGGTCATGTTAAACTTTTGCTTAGATACGATCATTAAAAGCAGAGTTATGCGCCCCTGATTTAGCAATGATTTTTCTATTAGTTTTCCGAGCAATACCTCATATAATACAGCACATGCAAGTACCAAATTTGGTATGTGGATACATATTGGGAGATGCTGAAATGTTGGGTGCCAAAACTGGGTCACTGTGATCTTGACCTTCAATGTCAGAAATAGAAAAAGCTAGTAAGGATCATAACCCATAGATTATACTACAGCACCTAGAGGTACCAATCTTGGTACGTTGATTCATTTTAGGTCGACAGAGTGTCACGTACCATTATTGGATAATTTGACGATTTCCTGGGTTTTAACACCTTAGTTAGCCCCTTAGTTTTAACAAGCCCATATCTTGTAACGACTATGCTCTACCGAGCTATCCGGGAACCACTAAATGTCGGCTACTTAGTCTCTATACTAGTATACTCTGATTAAAGATACAACTTATCATGAATGTTGCGCTTTGACCTTTACCACCGGGAAAGAAAAAATGCATTTTGCGAATCGTTTGGATATATTGCGGCGAGTTACTTTTTAAATCATTCTAGCTTTTCAACGGATATGTTTATGTAGATTTGCGATGTGGTTTTGCTACAGATATTTACGGACAGACAGATAACTTGCCAAAATCGATTACTTTAGCTCGCACTGTATAATTTATGCACGTGCCATTTGACGACGTTATGGCACATAAATGTGTTACCCCTCTCCGTCCGAGCGTGCGCCTGTCCGTCCGAAATTTCATGTCGGCTCCATAACTTTCGCACAAATATTCCTCATATAAAACAATGGTGCGCAGGGCGCAACGGCCGGGCGGCTATATTCATGGTCAATGCCGCTGGGCGTTTAGAGGTCATAGAGTTTGTATGGACATTCGTGTCCGCTCTGTATATTCCACATACATAGACCGATTTTCAAATTACTCATGACACAGTTATTCCTCATAACACAAGCATGCAACCGCCAGGCGGCTACCTTCAAGGTCACACTAAAGCAGGGGCACCCATGTAGTATGGACACATTCGTAGGTACTGAACCTTTATGAAAGGGATTTACCTGTATTGATATTTTCATTTGTTTCGTTTACGGACAAACATGTAATCATTAAAATATGGTAAACGTCGCGCGATTTTACCTTTACGACTGTTCTATGTTATTTTTGCATCAAACGTCAAGTTATTAAAACTCTCCCATTTAACGGACCAAATGATGTAAAGTATTTTTATCAATACCTATCTCTAGGTCTGTCCAATCTCTCCCAGAGGCCATTACATTGACCTCTGTCAACGTCTAAGAAAGTAGTCTGCGATCACATGATGATTTGTCACATGACCATAGCTAAAATATAAAAATAGCAACAGAACTTCAACACCGTGACACCACCAACTATCGGCCGTTGACTGACATGTAAACAATCAAAAGAAACACGACTTATTATCTGCTTAATTTAAGTAGGTTGTTAAGATCTATGTGATATTGGAAAGTGCTGGTAAGCAAATCGCTGTTCTGTTACGCTATGGGGATGATTTGGTGGTGCCTATTTTAAAGTTTTGACGGCGGAGGGATTTGCCAAAGTACAAACCTTTATTCTGCCGATATATAATCCTGAGCATAATTTACTGTATATTTAAAACATTCAAACCGAAAATTGTTTTCTTAGTAATATAAGCATTTCATATGAAATTAATTCAGAAAAATATTCGTGTCATCAAGAAATTTTGCATTACCACCGTTTTTCATTGTTTGCCAAGGTTCTTTGTATTTGGTGAGACGTCGACAGAGATGTAGGTGTATGCAAGGAACGACAACTCTGGGTAGAGATTGAGGTCTGTCATGTCTGCTATCATAAAAAAGACTATAGAAGCCCGATGTATCGATAACGAAGCGAAAAGATGCGACGACGAAGCGCGAAGGTGCGATGGCTGCACCTTCGCGCATCGCCATTGCACATTCGCGCAACGCCATCGCACCTTTGCGCTTCGCCATCGCACCTTCGGGCACCGCCATCGCATCTTCGTGCATCGTCATTACATCTTCTGGCACCGCCATAGCACCTTCGCGCATCACTGTTGCACATTCGCGCAACGCCATCGCACCTTCACGCATCGCCATTGCACCATCACGCATCGTCATCGCAGCTTCCGCTTGGAGCATCGGCCTTTAGGCAATGCACGAAAACACGATGATGGAGCACGAAGACGAACTGACGGGAAGCGCGAAGAACACGATTAAAATTTTCAAAGTTATTTCGCGCTTCGCTGTCTCTTCCTAATGGATTGTATGAGAGAAAAACAAAAAAGTAGACCGTACAGCTGTACACAAGCCAAATTAATACATTGTTTGCTGCCGTTAAAACTGTACACCATTAATGGGAATTCTATTATATTCTATTATATTCTGTTCTGTTATGTTCTGTTCTCTGTTCTGTTCTGTTCTGTTCTGTCGTGTTGTGTTGTGCTTCGCCTATTTTTCAAATAATGTTATATTTTCGCCGATCTGTATGTACATGTGACGTTTTCGTCTAAACAATCATTTATTGCATTTTTTTCGTGCTGTTTTAACATGTGAAAAATACGTTTTTGCTCTACTAGGGGTAGAGATGCCAAACGTAAATTTCACAAATTTGTGACATATTCGTGCGATTTTTGTGAAATATTCGCACGTATTCTTCACATGTGTGAAGAATTCGCACGAATTCCTCACACGTGTGAAGAATTCGTTTCTGTGAAATTTACGGTTCAACAGAGCACGTCATTGTGTGCTATAACGTCGCCTTGAAAACCAACAACAACATTACGTTATCAATGATGAAACATGTTATAAGTAGTAAACATAATTGCTATTTATTTTGATCATTGCATTATTCATGATTTGCGTTAAATGAAACTGTATAGTATTGTTGGAAAAAGATCTTCTGTAGCTGATCAAGTTTGGCATAAATATTCAAAGTACTAAGAAAACAAATAGCAGTCATTTTCCAAAAAGACATTAATTTAATATATACCAGTGTTATTAATTTGTTAACACAAATATTTTTAAGAAAATATGTAAGTATTTAAACTTTAATATTGTTATATTTCACTTTTATTTTAACTTTTTTGTTTTTTACAAATATAATAATATTTAGTTAACATTTTAGTGCTCTGTGCATTTCTGACATCGTCAATTTCAACTAAAAAGCAAGGAAGTGTGCGCCTACTTATTTATATTGATCACGTTTATCCTTGTTCAATATTCATTAAATTTCATCATTGGAACACCATTGACAATACTACTTTAGTTTTGTGTATTTTTGCTATCGAATTTCCTTTCAATTTCAATTTCCAGTCCCGAAATTCAGTTATAAAATAATGATGTCACATTTTGAACTGCTCCCTACATGGGCCTCTCGCCCTCTTAGATCATTCATGGGAACGTAACAAGATATGTTATCGAATTTCTGTTTAAATCATTTGATTTCTTATGAGTTGCGATATAGAAAAAGTTCACGTATTATCTGAAAAACTCTCATATATAAATTATAAACGGAAATATGGTGTGTCTAACTCCTTATCCATTTTTAGATGGATTGTTTTAATATTTGGCACGATGACTATATCTGATTTAGTAGCGAAAGAACATATTTACGGTTCGATTGTTTTTGTAACTCATGGCTTTTTGATTTTGAAACTTTTAACATATCGAGAAGAAATCATCGTCTGTTTTACTCCTCATTCAGTTTACGTGTTTTGTTTAAATAGTTGTCATGCTCTCAGTTGTTATGAGGTGAAGATGAAAGCTAAAAAGAACGATTTTTGATTTGACCAGTGTTTAAATGACTAATGCCCTTTGAAGTTTCTGACATATATAACATACAGTGGACATTCTTGTATGGCTCACTAAAATATACTGGACTATGGAAATGCCAGCATAAGCAGTGGGTACCTTTTATTTTTACTCGGTATGTATATCAGATGATGTATTGGTAGGTATCAATTATTTTCAACACGTGTCTTTCATTTTGACAAGATGAACGCACCCTACTTGATTCATCAAACGCTTAGGTTCTCGGGTTCTATCTACTGTAACTTAGCGATTGTTGACAAGGAAATTCGTAGCGCTGTTTAAGTACATGCTGATTTACACATCCATGGACTGAAAAGGCTTTAGATTGATATTCTGCTTTGATATGATTTGTTAATATGCTATTGTGTTACTTGCGTTAATAGCCGTTAATTCAGACGTCATTCATTTGAAAGTTCAAACTGTGTATATCTTATTCACAACCCGTCTACTTGTATTATTTAAAGGAACTAAACCGCCAGATAACGGCAAAAGTACACAATAAAACCGTTTATCAAAACTCTATCCATGTGTTCAGGTGATATAATTATGTATATGTGCCAATAAAAGTACAGCTTTATTCAGGGTTTTTAAAAAAAATCTATAATTGAATATGCGTAACATGAACTTTGGACCAGCATTACGCTTTGGAGCTGCAGCCATTAGCGAGAGCGATATCTATATGTAAGTTTTTTCAGTCTTGAAGAAACTTACTTCTTATATGCGCTTGTTTATGTGGCTGTCCCATGTCTAACTTTGAGCTGGAAATGTCAAACTCCGGTTCGAATATCGAACTCCGAAATGGGAATATCGAACTCCGAGTTGGATTCGAATGTCGAACTCATAGCTGGGAATGTCGAACTCCGTGTTGGGTTTGAATGTCGAACTCCAAACTCGAAATGTTGAACTCCGAGCTGGGTTCAAATGTCGAATGTCGAACTCCGAGCTGGGAATGTCGAACTCCAAGTTGGGTTTGAATGTTGATCTCCGAGCTGGCAATGTCGGGTTTGAATGTTGAACTCCGATCTGGCAATGTCGAACTCCGAGCTTGGTTTGAATGTCGAACTCCGAACTGGGTTCAAATGTCGAATGTCGAACTCCGAGCTGGGAATGGCGAACTCCGAGATGGGTTCGAATGTTGAACTCCGAGCTATGAATGTTGAACTCCGAACTGGGTTCAAATGTCAAATGTCGCACTCAGATCTGGGAATGTCGAACTCCGAGTTAGTAATGTTGAACTCCGAGCTGGTTTCAAATGTCGAATGTCGAACACCGAGCTGGGAATGTCGAACTCCGAGTTGGGTTTGAATGTTGAACTCCGAGATGGGTTCGAATGTTGAACTCCGAGCTGCGAATACCGAACTCCGAGTTACGTTTGAATGTTGAACTCCGAGCTGCGAATACCGAACTCCGAGTTACGTTTAAATGTTGAACTCCGAGCTGGCAATGTCGAACTCCGAGTTGCTCCGAGTTGAGTTCGAATGTCGAACTCCGAGCTGGCAATGTCGAACTCCGTGTTGGGTTTAAATGTTGAACTCCGAGCTGCGAATGTCGAACTCCGAGTTGGGTTCGAATGTTGAACTCCGAGCTGGCAATGTCGAACTCCGAGTTGGGTTTGAATGTTGAACTCCGAGCTGTTGAACTCAAATTTTGAATTTTTTGAATTTTGAAATTTTGAAATTTTGAATTTTGGATTATTTTAAATTTGGAGAATTGAATTTTGAAATTTAAATTTTGAATTTTTTGAAATTTAAATTTTGAACTTTGGAATTTTTTAAACTTTGAATTTTGGAATTGTGCAATTTAAATTTTGAAATTTTGGAAATTTTGAAATTTTGAATTTTAAATTTTGGAAATTTTGAATTTTGAAATTTAAATTTTGAATTTTGAAATTTAAATTTTGAATTGTTTAAATGTTGAATTTCGAGTTGAATTCGAATGTTGAACACCGGGCTGCGAATGTCGAACTCCGGGTAGGGTTTGAATGTCGAACTCGGAGCTGGCAATGTCGAACTCCGAGTTGGATTCGAATGTTGAACTCCGAGCTGCGAATGTCGAACTCGGAGTTGAATTCGAATGTTGAATTTTGGAATTTTTTAAACTTTGAATTGTGAAATTTAAATTTTGTATTTTGAAATTTTGGAAATTTTGGAATTTTGGAAATTTTGAAATTTTGGCAATTTTGAAATTTTGGAAAATTTGAAATTTTGAATTTTGAAATTTTGAAATTTTGAAATTTTGAAATTTTGAATTTTGAAACTTTGGAATTTTTTAAATTTTGAATTTTGAATTTTGAAATTTTGGAAATTTTGAAATTTTGGAAAATTTGAAATTTTGGAAAATTTGAAATTTTGAATTTTGAAATTTTGAAATTTTGAAATTTTGAATTTTGAATTTTGAAACTTTAGAATTTTTGAAATTTTGAATTTTGAATTTTGAAATTTTGGAAATTTTGAAATTTTGGAAATTTTGAAATTTTGGAAAATTTGAAATTTTGGAAAATTTGAAATTTTGAATTTTGAAATTTTGAAATTTTGAAATTTTGAATTTTGAAATTCTGGAATTTTTGAAATTTTGAATTTTGATTTTGAAATTTTGAAATTTTGAATGTTGAACTCCGAGCTGCGAATGTCGAACTCCGTGTTGGGTTTGAATGTCGAACTCGCTGCTGACAAATGAATGTTGAACTCCGTGCTGCGAATGTCGAACTCCGTGTTGGGTTTAAATGTTGAACTCCGTGCTGCGAATGTCGAACTCCGTGTTGGGTTCGAATGTTGAACTCCGTGCTGCGAATGTCGAACTCCGTGTTGGGTTCGAATGTTGAACTCCGTGCTGCGAATGTCGAACTCCGTGTTGGGTTCGAATGTTGAACTCCGAGCTGCGAATGTCGAACTCCGTGTTGGGTTTGAATGTCGAACTCGCTGCTGACAAATGAATGTTGAACTCCGTGCTGCGAATGTCGAACTCCGTGTTGGGTTTTAATGTTGAACTCCGTGCTGCGAATATCGAACTCCGTGTTGGGTTCGAATGTTGAATTCCGTGCTGCGAATGTCGAACTCCGTGTTGGGTTCGAATGTTGAATTCCGTGCTGCGAATGTCGAACTCCGTGTTGGGTTCGAATGTTGAACTCCGTGCTGCGAATGTCGAACTCCGTGTTGGGTTCGAATGTTGAACTCCGTGCTGCGAATGTCGAACTCCGTGTTGGGTTCGAATGTTGAACTCCGTGCTGCGAATGTCGAACTCCGTGTTGTGTTTGAATGTTGAACTCCGTGCTGCGAATGTCGAACTCCGTGTTGGGTTCGAATGTTGAACTCCGAGCTGCGAATGTCGAACTCCGTGTTGGGTTCGAATGTTGAATTCCGTGCTGCGAATGTCGAACTCCGTGTTGGGTTCGAATGTTGAACTCCGTGCTGCGAATGTCGAACTCCGTGTTGGGTTCGAATGTTGAACTCCGTGCTGCGAATGTCGAACTCCGTGTTGGGTTCGAATGTTGAACTCCGTGCTGCGAATGTCGAACTCCGTGTTGGGTTCGAATGTTGAACTCCGTGCTGCGAATGTCGAACTCCGTGTTGGGTTCGAATGTTGAACTCCGTGCTGCGAATGTCGAACTCCGTGTTGGGTTCGAATGTTGAACTCCGTGCTGCGAATGTCGAACTCCGTGTTGGGTTCGAATGTTGAACTCCGTGCTGCGAATGTCGAACTCCGTGTTGGGTTCGAATGTTGAACTCCGTGCTGCGAATGTCGAACTCCGTGTTGGGTTCGAATGTTGAACTCCGTGCTGCGAGTGTCGAACTCCGTGTTGGGTTTGAATGTCGAACTCGCTGCTGACAAATGAATGTTGAACTCCGTGCTGACAAATCTGTAACAAATCCGTAACAGAACGAATGTCGAACGCCGAACTACGAACTCCGAGCTAACTTCTCACACCTTTTTGAGGACTGTCATGTGCTTATTTAACGTTATGAGCTAGGTCAGGTTGCAGGTTAAGGTTTAATGAAAAGAGGCATAACTTTGCCGAAATGAAAATCAAAGTTATTAGACATATGTAACGTCTTTCCTTGGGGTGAGATGACGATGTTTATGAAGTTTCATGAACATAGGTGAAATACGTTTTAAGTTATGACCAAGTTCAGGTTGCAGGTAAAAGCATGACGGACAGACGGACGAAGACGACGAATGAACAGACTAAGGACAAAGCGATCCCTACCAGTCTGCCATGCTACAAAGGTGAAACAAAGACAAATAAAATGGAATTTTGAATTGTAACATTTCTGTGAATCATATTTTAATGTTAGCTCAATTTTTATAATTAAAAACTTAAAAAGTGTACTTTATTATCTTCCTTTATAGCAACACCTTTATTACAGAGAGGTCACACGTTTATATTATTTCGTATTGTTTCGTATATATAGAATCTAAAAAACTATATTTACATGTAATTTGCTTAAAAAGTATAAATGTATTCTAATTTGTTTGGTTATATTTACCTTCTTTCGATAGAATGTGCGTTTAATGATTAAAATGAGTAAAAGTTTGCTTCCATATGTTTTATACGTTTTTAAGGGTTGAACTATTGAACTGTTATATGTTTACATGACTTACGTAACCATTTTGAATGCAATCAAATACACAAAAACAAATTTGGTGGAGTTAATCCATGCAATACATCCATATTTATATCAATTTAGAACATTTACTTAATAATTACCTCCCTTTATAAAACAATAGTTTTACACACTTAAGCTACCGAACTAAAAATACTATCAGAGACATGTTGCCAGCTAACGTTTTGCGTGTTTTCGTGCACACCGGATGTTGGTGCATGCGTGGCTTTTATCTTTACCCACAAAGATTATAAGAATCTTTCATGGGTATCCGGTGAAGATAGGGAATTCTTGCATACCGGACAAGGATATCCGTAATTTTACCGGGGCTATATTATAAGAATCTTACATGGGTATCCGGTGAAGATAGGGAATTCCAACCCGAGGTATACGTGTTTTTATCGGAACCGAGGCTCTTCACCGGATACCCATGGAATATTCTTATAATATTGCATATTATTCTGTGATTTGTATAGGAAAACTGGGAATAGAAAAGCTATATCTACTCGTTTGCTCTACTGCGAAATATCTCCAATTGGGAGATATTTCGCAATACGGAACATTGCTCGGCGTTTTCCGTCAGTGCCGCAAACCCGTCAGTGCCGCAAACTGGTGTAAAAATATTGACGATTGGAAAGAAATTCATCACAGAATATATAATATATAGTTTAATTGTTGATTTAAACATATTTTATTGCCAATATATAATCGCAAAAGGGTTGGGCTACACGTTCTAACAACATTAGTTAATCACCCTTCCCAAAATGGACGAAATAGAGTTTAATTAACATTGTTGTTGTGATAAGGAAAAAAATACCGTCGTGAGAAAAATTCTTGCGATATAGAAACTCATGCGCAAGCGCACTCGTTTCAAGCGCACTCGTTTCTATATCGCAAGAATCTTTTTCACTCGGGAATTATTTCACGTATCACAACAACAATGTTAATTAAACTCTATTTCCATCCCCCATGTAAAACGTGGATAGCCTTATCCGGTATGCAAGATACTTCTATTGTGAATGATGGTCAACATGACTTTCGCAAAGGATGTAGTACAATAGATCTTGTTGTAGCGATTATTTTCATAGCTGACACTCGTAAGTTTAAAAGAGTGTCAACGTGTGTAGCCTTTATTGACGTTAAAAAGCATATGACGATGGAGTTAGCTGCGGACTAAAGACAGAAATATACTGTATAAATAATATTTTAACTGCAAATGTATGTATATAGGGTCTGGTGGCATTGTACTTTTAGATGTTTCATCGCAATTATAACAGTATTACATTTACACGTTTCCAATTATTAATGTTATAATGTGTTGCTTTTTTCTGTTAACTGAACATAGTTCTGAGAGATTATTAATGCTTGTGATGCATGTAATGCCCTTAAGCACTATTGGTACGAATCTTTAAAAGCTATGCACTTACTTGAATTTGCTTTAAGCATGTGCGTGCTGTGATGGTAATGTGCGTGCTGTGATGGTAATGTGCGTGCTGTGATGGTAATGTGCGTGCTGTGATGGTAATGTAAATACATGTAGGACTACTCTGATTGCTTTTATAAATGCCATGTATACTTTGTAATACTTTTATTTGTAACTATATGATATAAGAGGTGTGACTGAAATAAAATATGAGTATTATATTGTATTGTATTGTACGTTCAAGCAACAATAGCGGGATTGCAGTCTGAGAGACAGCTATATCCACCAAAACTGTATATTTCCCTATGTATGGTATTGACGTTGAAGAGTCAGACCTGGATGTGTTGATGTTAAAATACCCAGATGCCTGCAATATGTTTTTAGCGGAGACAAACTAAGCCTTATTTAAGGATGTTACGGGCAGCTTTGTAAGGATATGGTTGGAAAATGTTATGCAATTTTATGAGCAGCTTTGTAAGGATATGGTTGGAAAATGTTATGCAATTGTATGAGCAGCTTTGTAAGGATATGGTTGGAAAATGTTATGCAATTTTATGAGCAGCTTTGTAAGGATAGAGAATAAATGGCTGAGTAAATTATTTGTCTTTGATCGGAATAAGACTGTCACACTGCAATTTAGCGTTGCTACCATATCTTAACCATTGAAACAATCTGAATCTGAATATGTACGATGTAGGGCCTGTTACGGCATAACAACATCGGTAGAGAGGCTGTTGCTGTTAGTAGCAATTTATGCGAGCTGATTTGAAACTCTCCAATGACGGTGTGCACACGAAACTGTCTTCAAGATGGCTTCATTGGAAAGAAAAAGTTTTTGTATAGGTCTTTCAGGAATTAGATAGTCTTGACATTTGAAAGCTGGCACCAGCCCCTCGACCACCTTGTAGAAGAAGACGAGTCGGTTCATCTTCCTTCTGTCTTGGAGCGACGGTAGTTTCAGGTCGGACAGCATACGTGTGACGCATCCCTCCTCGCGTGACTTTTAGTCTCCGGAGACACACCTAGCAGCTTGGCGTTGGACCTTTCCAATCTGTTTATATCCTTCTGGTAATAGGGATCCCAGACGGTGGCGCTATATTCCAGCGTCGATCGCACCAGTGCCAGGTATGCTGATCTTCCGCATGACTTAGGGCAGTGTTTTAGGTGGCGCTTCATGAACCAGGGGGATGAGTTGGCCTTCTTGATGGTCTTTGTTATGTGCGCATCCCACTTCAGGTCTTCCGATATGGTTACTCCTAGGTAGGGGTTTTCCTTAACTTGTTGGAGGATCTGATTATTTAGGGAGTAGAAGTTAGAAGATTTCGAGTTAATGCTAATCATATAATTCTTGGCATTAAACTGCATGCCCTAATTGTGAGCCCAATCTTCTAACGCCTTCAAGTCGTCTTGGAGTATAAATATGGTCCTTTCTGGTTTCTATGACCCTGTAGAGGAGGCAGTCATCCGCGAATAAACGAGCCTGTGACTTAACGGATTCAGGGAGATCGTTAATGTAACACAGAAAGAGTAGAGGCCCCATGGCTGTACCCTGAGGGACACCGGAGTCTACTGTGACTGGGTCCGAGTACTCGCCTTCTACTAAGACTTGCATATGTCGTTGGGTCAGGAAGTTCCGAATCCAGGTGTTTAGGGTTCGTCTACGCCATACTTCTTTATCTAGGCCAGGAGCTTCTCGTGGGAGACTGTATCGAAAGCCTTCGAGAAGTCTAGAACAATCATATCAATTTGGCTGCCAGCGTCATGTTTCTTCAGTAGATCATGTACAGTTGCAAGAAGTTGGGTTTCACAGGAGTACCCAGATCTGAAGCCATGATGAAGTGTGGTAAGTATATTGTTGTTTTCGAGGTGTGTGAGAATATGTCTGCAGATAATGTGTACAAGCAGCTTGCATGAAGCACATGTAAGTAATACAGGTCGATAGTTCTCAGGAAGGTTCTTGAATACTGGAACGATGAACGCGTTTCGCCAGTTGTTTGGGAGCTGACCCGAGTTGATGGATGTTTGGAAAATCATGCATAGCCCAGGAGCAAGCTGTGTAGCACAGTTCTTCAAGATGTTGTTAGAAATCTGGTCTGGACCAATGGATTTGCTCGTATTGATGCTCTGTAAAAGTGTCTCTACGCCCTTAGATGTTATAACCAGTAGTGGAATAGTTGGAGTAGGTTGGCGGTTGATTTTGGGTGTAGTGTAGGATGGATCATGTTTGGTGAATACTGACTGGAACTGTTGGACAATGATTTGTGCCTTTTCTTTACTGTTGTTTACTAAGTTCCCAAGCTTCTTTAATGGCGAAATACCAATACTGTCTTTCGGCTTAGATTTAACATATCTCCAGATGTCGATTCTTTCAAACAGAATATCGTCGCCTACTCTGTTCATACCTGTCTTCACAACAATCAAAGAATTCAGCTGTATGGAAGTCCATGACTGTGGTATGATGGGCATTTATCTTTACAGATGGGAAGCAGAGTGATTATTTACCTCCGCCGACTACTTTTCGTAGCAACACATGACAACAGAAAGTAGTACGTCATTTTCCGACAACGTCATTTTCCGTCATTTTCCGTCAACGTCATTTTTAGTCTCTATCACCCAGCCGCATGCCCACCTTTTCTGAGCGAACGGAGTGAGCGTCTGGGAACGTCCTTCTCAAACACTTGTTACCGATAGACGGCAGCACTGCATTGTTTACGGACCATTGTTTACAAATGGCTTCCTCCAAGCAGACGGTAGGAACATGACCAGATTTGTGATATTTATTTCTTTGCTGTTCAGAGGATTCTAAATAACGACACTTTATCGCGAAAGCGTAAGGAAAGGCTTACTGAGCTTTGACTTGGCTGACAAGATTTTTAATAGACACGAGTCGTATAGTGGGAGCTAAATAGGAAACTTAGGGCGCCCATAGAACTTGTATTTGAAAGTGTTTGCATTATTCCTGTTTTAAAATCTTGTTATGCATGCGTTAGTTCCGTAACTACACCAAACCATATTGCCTGATGACATTGTTCTTTTATCTAATAGTGCACAGGGCTTGCAAACACAACTTGATAAGTTGCAACATTATTGAGTATATTTTGCTGAATGGGATTTATCTGTTAATATTAAGAAAACTAAAGTTATGATTTTCAATAAATCGGGTAAGTTGCTTCAAAAGTTTCAGTTCCTATATAATAATGGTTTGGTTGAAATTGTTAATGAATATAAATATTTAGGAATTATCATGAAACCTGGATCATATATCGTCTTTCTATCGGTTTTCGACCACCATGTGATTTCGACCGATGGCGGAAATCGCGTCTGTGCACGTTTATTGTGCAAATTTCTTCGTCAACTTTTATGACCGTCTGCTTAATGAATAGTTCTAAACATCAACAGAAAAAACTTGCAAATAATATTTTTAAAGCTGTGGATAATTTTCCTGTGGATATTTTATCTGTCTACCGGTGTTCTCGCCATTAAATGTATCCCATTTTAAAGCAGACTTACACAAAATAAAATATTTATGATGCAATGATGATTTAATCCTTTGCCTTCACAAGATATCAACACGTTTTATTAAATCGTAAAATGAGAAATGGTAAATGTGTTATGTCAAGGGCTGCGGTACCCTGCATAAAACATGATGAAATATCGTTGTTTATGTTAAAACATCTGGTATTTTTTTATGTTAATATATTTCCCACGTGACAATAGACATGTGACCTAAATTTCTGAAAGCAGGCCGCCATGTTATGAAAACAGCAGAAGACAATAATTTAAAGACTCCACAGCATTGAAGAAGATAGATTTTAAGGTGACGAGGGTACTCATATTTTTCATAGAAAATAATTAGGGCTTTGTGTCTTCCTGTTAATATAAAAACAAAAATCGAAATATAGTTAGATGATTTTGATTTTTTTTTCGGCGCTGTCAGCCAGTATGAATTTAGGTCAACAAATTTGCATAAAATTTCCTGTATGAAGATACTGCATCTCAAGAAAAAAACTATAGTAAATAAGGTGTGCCGTTCACTGGAAATAACAAATTGAGGTTATCCATTTACAGATGTTATCGGGTTGATAATAAACAGAATTCAACCAAAGTCACTGTAGTTTTTGTTGCAGTTTGAATACTTTATTAATATTTTAGCTAACATCATATTATGTGAAATATATAATGATTTACTGATATATGTAGCCAACTGTCGTTAAGTGGTCGTAAACTAAGAGGTCGAGAATACTGCAGCAGCAAAGACTTAAGTATATAGCATTTAAGGCACCTTTTCTGCATTGAATTGATTGCGGGTCCATATTCAGCTGAGCATACAATGACATTTACTCTTATAATGTGTTACATTAATAAATAGAGGATCTTAAACGAGTTCCCATTTCATATAAGATTTATGAAACGAGTTATGAATTATTTTAATTTTAACGAGCCTTTTGACATCAGACACACTTTAGCGCCAAAACATAAAATAAAATATGTGACGTTGTTACGTCGCGTCTCCACACATAACATTGCGTATAAAAGAGTTCGTGTTTTACCTTATAAAAAAATAGAGGTGTTTCCACTTTTCAGTTGCCCGACCGACCCTATTTTTAAGGGGCCGAACCTAAAACTTTATATGCCAAAATAAGGCCATCCTTAAAAAAATATTTGCTTGCTGTGCTTTTTTTTAAGTGGGTAGGTAGGTTTTTTTTGTTGTTTTTTTTGCCACAGTCCTGGGTAAGCATTTTTACAAATCAATATTTCCTATCTCAATGTATGATAATGAAGTCTGTGGATAACCTCATTAATATTTCTTTACAAATAATGTTTTAGTATAAAAAAAAAAATTATTCCGAAAAGTCTATAAAAAAAACGGTCGCTGCCTTTTTAGACGGTCAGTCGGAGCACAGCAAACAAACACTTTTTTAAGGATGGCCTAAATAAAAAATTATTGTTATTATTTAATTTTAATTTGTTCTGAACAATGATTTAACACATAGCTTACTTCATGGAAGTGAAATATAACACCATTCTATATTATCTCTAATCCACTGGGCACTGGTGGTATAACTATGTAAATTATTATCGAATTACACAGCTAAAGTGTAAATATTTAGATAAACCATATCATTTGCCTGGAATGTCATACGAAATGTTTCAAGTTGAATGTTTTTTTTAATGTAAACAATGCGACTCTAATATTAAAACTATTAAATAATTTGTGAAATGCATGTTAAACAATAATCTTCTGGTTTAAAGTTAAGTGTCCTATTATTTCTAACGTAATTTAACTAGGGCGGTCTTATATTGAGGTAAACTGACAACATCACAGAGAAACTTTCTCATTGTAAAAAAAAATACCGACCTACAGTACCCTATTTTTATTGAGCATGCAATAGGAAACGCACCTATTTTTCTTTTTGGCGTAAGCTAACCGGATGGCTAAAAACTAACGTTTAATATATATATAACGTTCCTGCTAAACATTAGAACTCAATTATGCCTGCATATATTAACTTTTATGCTTTTATTCATGCATCCATTAATGCCCATGATGTGTGTATTGGCTGTACTATTTCTGAAGTTTTTTCTGAAGTTAACTTCACCAAGCTGAATGCAACTACAAAAAAAGTACTTTTTTTAATTCAAAAAAAGTTTTATTTTTATTTTGTATTTATTTGTTAGATTCTTGACTTAAAATAAATAAATTAATGTCTGATTAATCAAATTGTGTTTTAATTATTACTGCATTATATTATGTTTGACCAGGGAGTAAGTACTTACTCCCTGGTTTGACAGATCATAATTTTTTTTTTTTTTTGTAAATCCTTAATGCATGACAAAATGCTATCCAGGATCGGACATGATGATGAGTACATGTTTACTAATTGATCGTTGAATAAACTTATGTGAGATGAGTATCAGATACATTTTATCTGAGTATATAGTAAATGCAACATTATTAAATAGACAGGAATAAATACGGATGCTGGTTACTTTTCTTGTATAGATTTGTTTGTGTTTAAAAAAAGAAGAAGTTTTTTGTGTTTTCTTACGTGTTTTTTACGAAACATAGGGTCGGATGGACTGAAAACCGAAAACAAAATCTGGCCTAACATACATTTATTAATGTAGCTGCCTATCTATATGTAATTATATCGCTGCCATATGATGATATTGTATGTTTGCTTCAATCTTCTCTGTACGACACTGACCAACGGTACTGCCTCAGAAATTTACATTATCTGGTATTTTTTATATAGTTTAAAGAAGTCGACGAAGCGCATCAAGCTGATTGGGAAAATACTGAATGATGATTCGACCTTCATTTGCCTATTTATTACACTAGTGTATGTCATGGACTTCTTCACTCCCACACAGCAAGTTGTGTGATAAAGATATATACATTTTTTTTTATTAATTTCTGTTGGACAGCATCGCTATATGTAAAGGATGTCAATAAGCCGACAACACAAGTCATCAAATATCGACTTAATATTTACAAATTGACGAGAAAGTACTCTGTTTAACAATTATCTTCTTTTTTTTTTGTTTGTATGGTGTTTTACGTCATTTTCAACACATGACATTGTAAGGTTATATATGATAGTCGATATTTTGCGGTGGAGGCCGATCATCCACTTTTCCTGGGTAGAACCAGTACGGTACATCTCCCGCCATCCGTAGAATTTAAAGGGTTACATTACACTGCAATAGCAAATAAGAACATACGTCATGGACGGACGGTATCAACATTAACACTGTCTTTGGGATGATATCAACAGGAGGTGCATTGACAACAGATACCGAGTTGAACCCAGCTCATTTGTTATCTGTTACTGCAATTTGCATTTATTTCTTCGGGGCGCATACAAATGGATTTGGATATAAGCAGTAGTGTCCCATGTACCATATTTGGAGCTTTTGAATGGCTATCATGTTGTTTCCTGTAAAAAGCAAGGATGAGATTGTGTCTAACTGACAAATACAGGAAAACAGTCTCCCTAGGAAAAGAAAGTGTCTTCTATCCTAAATGGTTGTCTATGACTGATATGTGCTTTTTCTGCTGTCGGCATTTACAACCAGAATTGGATAAGTACACACAACAAATCACAACAATTTTACCATATAATTATGTACTGTTGTGCAATGGGGTTTCCATGACAAGCAAAAAGGATGGTTTCCACGTTTGACAAGTCGTATAGCAGTAGTCTTATCCAGAAAAGTGTTGTTCATCCTTTGTATATTTAAGTGGTTGTCTGTGACTGATAGTATATTATTCTGTCAGGCATTGACAACTAGCATTGGATGGTAACACAAACATCTTACAGCGACAAGTTATACATGCATAAAAGCTTCTGGATTCGATTTCTTCAAGACGTTACACTAAAGTGTATACAACATACAGTATGAGGTTGTGTTGTTTTTTTCAGAAATAGGAGAAGAGGCCAAGCCCTTCAATAGGGGAAAAAGTGAGGTAGAAGTGGAAAAAAAAGTGTGATTTCGAGATATAGGGGGAACAGTGTTTTTAGGCAGAAATCGCAGAGGGATATGAAACTATGCCATAAAGGTACTGTTTTGGATACTTTTGTAGAACAAGTTTATCTAAAATGTGCTACATTTTTCATTTAAGATAAACTTCTTCTACAAATGTATCCAAAACATAACAATATTGAAAAAAGTAAGAGGAGGAAATGTTGTTTACCAAAAAAGTTAAAGATGCTTTTTATTAAAGCAAGATTGGGACAGGTGGAGTCAAATTTTAAACAAGATATGTCTGTAAAATATATGCCCCCACTCAACTGCCAATTTTTTTTTATCCTGAGCCAAAGGCCCAAGGTTTGGCTCTGGCTCAAGGTGATCTATTGGGATCACCCTTTGTCCGTCGTTAACTTTTGCTCAAAACAACTACTTCTTAGAAACCGCTTGGCCAGTTTTGACCAAATTTCACATGGATGATACTGATGTAGTGCCTTTCAAAATTGTACTTATTAGGTCAATGCAACATTCAAGATGGCCACCATTACATACATGATCAAAACCTTAAAATATCTTCTCAAGAACCGCTGGACAGATATGGAGATTTTGCATGTTTTTTCATAGACTTGTATAAGGCCAGAAAGAAAAATACCTTTGTTTCTGGTTACTCAGTTGAAAAAATTAGGGTAGGTAGGTAGGTATTTTTTTAATTTTTTTTCATGGATGTCAAAACTTATCGGATTCTATTGTAATATATATAGCATCTTTGCTAGGGGTTTAATTAAGTTTTAATTCAAGAATGACACGGTCTAAGAGTCCTTGTGTGTATTTTTATACAATTTCTTATTTAGAAAATAAATTTTACGAAACACAATTATATATCCCATATTGCCATATATTTTAATATGAATCTTTGCATGTATTCTTATCAAAATCTATGAATGTTTGAAAAGAGTAGTTCGAAGAAAAAATTAAGGTGCTATGTGATAGTTTGGCCACTTCATTGTTTCAGAAAGAAAGTGTCCAATCCGTTTGTTATTCTGTCATAAAACTAAACTTTTCTTCTTCTTAATGCGAGCTTTTATTGATTTATTTTTTTATATTTAGATTTATTTTTATTTAAATTTTTATTTTATTGATTTATTTTTTATTTTTATTATACGATTATTTGTTTTCTATATTTGTTTTTATTTTTTATTTGTTTCATTTATTTATTTAAAAAAAAATCCATTTTGAACACTCTAGCAACTTCATTTATTATTTGATCTTTATTAAACTTTTTATTATTAAACTTTTTCAGTGTCTTTCTATCCATTGATGATTTATTTTTTTACATTTTGTTTCCTCATAAGACTTCTTTTTCTCTCTTTTAATCTTTTTTAATTGTTTCATTTATTTATTTTAAAAACAAATTCCATTTTGAACACTCTAGCAAAGTTCTCCATTTATTATTTGATCTTTATTTAACTTTTTCAGTGTCTTTCTATCAATGAATGATTTATTTTTTACATTTTTTTCCTCATAAGACTTCTTTTTTCTCTCTTTTAAATGGCTTAGGTGCCCTTGTTAGATGAGTTCTACATATTACGGGAAGAACTTCTTCTTGCATATCATCAACGTGTTCCAGTTAAAATATTTTTGATGGAGTTATGGCCCTTTAAAGGTTTTGCTCCACAAACTTTGTCCAGACTAGTTCCACTGAAGCCCTTACCGGATTTTAGAGAAACGTTGCATGGATGATCAGTGCCAAGCCTAGTTCTGCATATCATCACCAGGTTCCAGTTGAAAGATTTTTGGCGAGTCTGTTGAACCCCTGGCCGGACAAAACTTGGCAAGGATGATCTGTATCAAGCTTAGATGTGCATATCATCACTGTGTTCCTGTTGAATAATTTTTGTTGGAGTTATGGCCCTTTAAAGGTTAAAATACACAAGCTTTGTCCTGATTACTTTTCCTAATCAGAGATCAGCAGAGCTTTTGCCTTGGTGCCATGTCCGTCTGTCAGTAATTTTTTTTTGTAGCGACTACTCCTCTGGAACTACTGAATGGATTTTCATGAAACTTTACAGAAGAGTTGCCCATGAAGTCTAGTTGATCCTAGCAAAAATACATGTTGATGTGAAATCCAAGATGGCCGTCAAATCTAAAAAGGTTTTTAAACAAGAGGTCAATGACCTTGAAGCTCTACTGATTGATTTTGAAAATTTATTTTTAGCCGTCTTGAATTTCCGGCCGACCTGAAATTTTGCTAGGATCAATAAGACATCAAGAGCAACATTCCTGTGAAGTTTCATGCAAATCCGTCAAGTAGTTTCGGAGGAGTAGTCGCTACAAGTTTTCATTATATAACTCTATGTAAACAAAGATGGCCGCTGACAGCCATGTTTAACATCGAATCAAAACGATTTTTGACAAGGACCAACGTCATGCTGATCATTTTAGAAAAAGTCCCATATCAATATCACTTATAGTTTTCAAGAAGTAGTCGCTACAAACTTGTATTTTGAAAAACTATTTTTAGCCATGGCGGCCATCTTGAATTTCCGGCCAACCGGAAATTTTGCTAGGATCAATTAGACATCAAGAACAACATTCCTGTGAAGTTTCATGAAAATCCGTCAAGTAGTTTCAGAGGAGTAGTCGCTACAAGTTTTCATTATATAAGTCTATGTAAACAAAGATGGCCACTGGCAGCCATGTTTAACGTCGAATCAAAATAATGTTCGACTCGGATAACCATCATGTCATGCTGATCATTTTAGAAAAAGTCCCATATCAATATCACTTATAGTTTTCAAGAAGTAGTCGCTACAAACTTATTTTTTAAAAATCTATTTAGCTGTGGCGGCTATCTTGAATTTCTGGCCGATCTGAAATTTTGCTAGAATCAATTAGACATTAAGAGCAACATTCCTGTAAAGTTTCATGAAAATCTGCCAAGTAGTTTCAGAGGAGTAGTCGCTACACGTTTTTACTATATAACTCTATGTAAACAAAGATGGCCGCTGGCATCCATGTTTAACGTCGAATCAAAACGATTTTTGACAAGGACCAACATCATGTCATGCTGATCATTTTGGAAAAAGTCCCATATCAATATCACTTATAGTTTTCAAGAAGTAGTCGCTACAAACTTGTATTTTGAAAATATACTTTTAGCCGTGGCGGCTATCTTGAATTTCCGGCATTACATGATGTTGGTCCTTGTCAAAAATCTTTTTGATTCGATGTTAAACATGGCTGTCAGCGGCCATCTTTGTTGACATAGAGTTATATAATGAAAACTTGTAGCGACTACTCCGCTGAAACTACTCTACGGATTTTCATGAAACTTCACAGGAATGTTGCTCTTGATGTCTAATTGATCCTGGCAAAATTTCAGGTCGCCCGGAAATTCAAGATGGCTGCAACGGCTTAAAATAAATTTTCAAAAAACAAGTTTGTAGCGACTACTTCCTGAAATCAAAATCAATCAGTACAGCTTCAAGGTCATTGACCTCTTGTTTTTAGTCATTAAAATGTTTACAAACTTTCATTTAAGCAACACTCTAAAATATTTACAAAAAAAAAGAAATTGGATTTTATTTAGCAATTTTTTTTCTCCAGCTTGGAAAAGGGGGTTACGTCCTCCTGATGGGGTCATTGTCGTACCGGGTACTACAGAAAGGCACCCGGTTTACATTTATGTATACAGAAAAGTACCCGAAAATCATCAAAACCCAGAAAGGCCCCCAAATATACATAAATGTACCAGAGACAAAACACAATGTCGTAAAACGCGGCCATAACGCTTTCTGTTCTGTTACTTCATGGAAACAAACTTTCATTGTTTACAAAGTTTACACTCTTTAAAAGCCGCTAGCAGTTGCCTCCGCCTTAAAGGAATGCAGTTGGTCTAAATATTTGACCAACCCTTCTTGAATGACGAGCTGCATATTTGTTTACTTTTTTGCTCGGATTTTGATGATTTACAATTTCCTGTTTTACGACAATACGTTCTGTATTTTATTACTAACAATGGCAGATTAAATATATGTTTTAAGAACAATACCGCAATAGTTAATGATAAACAATATTGTTTAAGCAGTTGTTTTATTAAGTTCTAAATTGTTTCAATTCCGCCAATAAGATCTTGTTTGTCCGGGTACATTTCTGTATACTTTTGGGCCGTTCTGGAATTCAAAGATTTTCGGGTAGGGCATCTGTATACATAAATGTACCCTGGGTACCTTTCTGTAGTACCCAATACGACTATGGTGGCATTTTTATTAAAAATTGGTTGGGGGTGTCTAAAAACATCCAGCATGTCCAGGGTCCCTGGGTCTTATCAACATTCAGTATCGTAGAATGACTGGCATGACTGCATTCCTTTGCAGTTGAATGTAGTTCCTTATAATATTTACCTCCAAGGTCGTTTTGGAAATTACAACCTTGTCCTTGGTCACTCTTTATATATGGTATGAAAACTAACAAAAAGTATAATGTGCCATGATGTCTTGAAGAAGGATAATTTTCATCCAACTGTAGTAGTGTTGTGTGTTATATTTTACTTATACCTGACTCTTCAGTGTGATAATGAAAACCATGAGCAGATGCAAGTGATATTTTCAACTTTCCGGAAGTGTGACAAAGTCAAAGGGGAATAACTTTTTCGGACTACAAAATGGTTGAAAGCATAGGGACCTGTGATCGTGACAAATATCACACTGGATCCACTAAGAAATTGACCGATCAAGCATCGTTGGTAAAAATCCCAATCAGATATGACACATATTTTTTAAACAAACTGTCTGATTAAGTATTTTCTTTTGAATTGGTTTAAGCAAGGACTTATTCTTTGTATCAGTCTTGGGTTAAGAACCCTGATTTAATTTAATTTGGGTAAACTTAGTGTTTCGGTTATTGTTTGTTCAATGTTATCGTCCGCTTCAGCCGCCGTTTTGATGCGATAAATGGGTTTTCTTGGAAATTCCTGTTTTGACCAATCAGAAATTTTATCCGTTTTTCGATAAGCCTCGTTCTAAAGTCACAAGTCCCTGTGCACATCGTTCCCAGACGTTCGCTATGCTCACTCCTAAGTGACGCAGATTGCGTACGTCTGGGTGACAGAGACTACGTCATTTTCCGTCAACGTCAAAAAAAAGTGAAACTTCCGCCATTTTCTTTTTTTGGACAATTCTCGCCGGGCGCAGCCCGGCGTCGAAGTTGTCCACTAGTAATCGCTTTTTCGGTTATGGCGCCGATTACCGTAAAAAGTCAAAAAAATCCACAAAGTAAACTTGCACGAAAGTCGTGAAAACAATAAGGACGAACAAAGCTCGACAAACGAGCCACAGAGCTTCGCGCAAAGCGCGAAGCCCCGAAATTAAACAACACACATTTATATTATCACTACACTTCGCGCAGCGAAGCCCCAAATTATTCATATTTACGACATTATGTCGACCGCGTTCTTCATGTCCGGAGTTTACATCGTCCGGCCTGCTCCATATTTTTCAGAACGGCGTATGGTACGCGGATTCAGACTTGCATCAATAAGCGTATAAATGTAAATTTCTTACTTTTTTCTTGTGAGAAGCAGCACTTGAGTAAGGGTAACTGGTGCATCAGCGACTGACGTTAAACATGACGTCTGCGATATGTTAAACATGACGTCATGCGATATTGTAAACATGACGTCAACGGCCATGTGCGTGAACATGTGCTAATTGCTTTTGGTCTACAATGTTGCCAGTCTGGCAATGGGGAAGGGGATGTGGGTATTTTCAGATACACATCTCTGACAGTTTACTTACCTAATTAATTCATTTTAAAATGAAATAAAAATACCGGAGGATCATGCCTCCACGCCCCAACCATAGAACTATGCTGTCATTTGGGCCTAGATATGTTACTGTACATGTAGTCTGGAGTAAATTTATGTAATTCACGATAAATTAATAATTACAAAGTATTGAGCTTCGCCCGAAGCGAAGCCCCGAACATTAAATAAAACAATACTAGTTTGGTAAGCTTCGCGAAGCGAAGCCCACAGGCCATGATTCGTCCTGTTCTTCAATTTCGTAGCTGACCTTAGTTGACATTTTTAATTCGCACGAAGCGAGACCCCGAACATTAAAAAAATTATAGATCACATACTGAAATAAGCTTCGAGAAGCGGAGTCCCAAATCGCTTACAAATTCATATGTTATAACAATTTTATGACAGTGTGGTAAACATGAAGTGGTGCTGTAAACGCCAAAATAATGCCGAGCGCAGCGAGGTGTATGACAACAATTTAACAAGAGGTGTGACTCCCACAAAAGGTTTAATTATTTACAGTTGTAGTCCCCGTCATCCAAACACACACAAGCGAGCGCAAACGAGCGTCTGGTCTCAATTTCATTAAAATGTTTAAAGGAATATTTTAAATACTGCTTCATAATTTATAAAGGGGCTGGCGTGGCCCTATAGACAACCGCTGAACTTGAAATCCGCTGAACCCGGGGTAAAGCCTCACCATCGCCACTGAGTTTCGTCTTTGTGTTCTTCAGCAAGACGCTTTTCATTAGCCTCGTCCGTCGGATGGGGACGTAAATTGGAAGGTTTTGTATATTGGAGTCTATCCTCCAAGCACGTTAGTTTAAAGAACTATATATAAGAATATATTCGTCATAGTATGTCAGGTTCCAGATTCCTGTGTGTGTGATCTCCTCTCTCGAATAACGAATAATGTGTTGATGAGTCATTAAACAACATTCAGTTCATAACTTACAGATTGAATTGGCTTATCCCATGCCACCCACCCCACACCATCACACACCTAAAATTCGACAAGCAATATGTTAGCCTATGCTTGTCAGATTTTAAGGGCCTCTTACGGGGTCATTATCATAGGATTTAGCAATTAAATGTTTTCAAAATGCACTAGAATTCACATTATGTCATGTAGAAAACAAAGAAACTTCGGTAAGAGTAAGGGTATGGGCCTATACACGTATCATTCCCCTCTCTCAGGGGCGGCTCTAAATAATCTATAATGTTTTGATGAGCCGTTAATGGCATTCATATTAAATTCTCTGATAATGATATGCATATTGAATATGACCACTCAAAATTAAATTATTAAAACATGAAATTAAAAAAAACACTTTAATTTGAAATGAAAAAACAGGCCTATATATATCATATATTTAAACAAAAATTGACAACATATATAAATCATTCATCCAGTTTTATTAAACAAATATAAATAATTGTGAATTTTCCACTTCGCTGTATTCTCCTTCTCACCTAGCTTGACCACTGAAATATTAATATGATGTTCAGAATTGTCCAACATTTTTTCCAGCAGCTGTGCTGCAATTTCTTGTTTTAAAACAAGTAATCTGGAAGATTGTAACAAGTTTACATGATTAAAATTTCAGTTCCCCTTTAAGTTTCGTCTTCAGCTGTATTGACTTTTAGAAGCTTTACTGCGCGAGAAATTGCAATATTAACCCATTTAAAATTTCGAAGCGAAAGGAAATAACTCGTAAGAGATGCCATTGTTAAAATGCGTTTTAAAATGGTAACACTTGTGTTCTTTTCTAATGAAATACAAAGATATGCTAAAAATATATGGTGTTTAAGCTTAAATAGTACGTGTGTACTACATGTTATGAAAATCATGGTATTTCTTTATCAAAATGACACGGTAAAACGATAACATTTTCGACTCGGCACTGTAGGTCAAAAAATGTAACGAGTGTCCGTCAGTTGCGTATTCGGTATTTGGTGAAGGGGGTAATATTGCCTTTGCTTATTAAACATGCTCGGAGAACAGACTTGGATAAATAAACTTCGGATAGGAGAATTTATATCCCCTTACGACTGGAAATGACGAACACACAGAGGAAACTCAGTGGTGCCGTTCAGACTTGAACCCGGATCCTGTGCTTTTAAGTGCACCGCACTATCCACTACACAGGCGTTTGACAAAAAAAATATAACGGCTTAATATGTCAAACTAGAATAGACATGGATATATCAGTTTCCAGACTGTAATTAGTGGGAAGCGGTCACTAAGGAAATATAAAAAAGATCGTACAGGGAAAGTAGCATTCAAGATGACAGTCAACCACAAAACACAGTTACAAACACGCAAACAGACACACAAGAAGGCAAAAGTAAAATAAATGCAAAATACATCACAAACACAAAAGGGTTGAAAATAGGGCTACCGCCTTGGAACGGTCAGTGGCAAAGTAGGTCACTGGGGGGGTTTAAACCGGTTCTAGGTGCACCAAACCTCACACTAACCCTACTGACATCCCATTAAAACAGGACAGTGTAAATAAAGAAATCCCCGCCATGATCTAATCTCTAACCAACAAGGCAGCATCAATAGGCACTACTAAATCGACCTTGAACTAAAAGTGTGTTTCATCATCCATGGAACACTTGCTTCGCCTGCTGACAGTGCTGTGTGCTTATTTCCAAGGTTATGTTGCAGATTAGGCTGATAAAAGGGACATAACTCTGCCAAAATGAAAGTCAGAGTTATTGCACATGTGTAACAACATTCCTTGAGATGAAGATGTGTGTGAAGTTTCATGAACATAGTTAAAATACATTTCAATTTATGGCCAAGGTTAGGTTGCTGGTTAAAGCATGACGGACGGACGACGACAAACAAAGTGATCGATAAGTGTCTGCCATCCTAAGCAGGTGACAAAAAATAAGTGTTCAGTTCTCTTATAAATATATCCGTCATGCGGATATCTTTTATGCATTCTTCAAAAGCTATAAAACTAACACAAATACAATGAAAAATAATAGTCATACAATTAACATTGATCGAAAACAATATAAAAGTATGTACAATAAAAAGGTTATTGAATTTGTATGGATAAATATTACTTGGAACGAGTTGTTTTGGCAAAGGACGACGAGCTTGCGAGTCGTCCTGCGCCAAAACAACGAGTTCCAAGTAATATTTATCCATACAAATTCAATAACCTTTTTATTGTACATACTTTTATATTGTTTTCGATCAATGTTAATTGTATGACTATTATTTTTCATTGTATTTGTGTTAGTTTTATAGCTTTTGATGGAATTCTTATCTTGCCATTCAGTTTCGTTTTGTGTGGATGATTATTTTGCGCGAAAACGACGTCGACGTCGGAGATGACATCATTAAAAACATCAAGCGATTTTCTAAAGTTTGTTTACCATTCGATAACGTTAAAAACAGTGGGTGAGTGACCATTTCAATTATTTTATCAATTTTTGCCATAAATGGTTGAAAAAAAACACGTGTTAAAACTTTGTTTGTTGACACTATAGGAAGGATTCCGTTATTTTTTATTTGAAAGTAGTTCCTTATTTCTATTTTGCGGCTCTTAGCAAGCACGAGCAAAAGTTCCCGTGCAATATCAATGTGTGCAATATCGTTGATTATTGTATACTTTCATACTGTCCCGTTTAGTTTGCATTGAGCTAAGTGTGCAATATTCTACGATATTGCACACATTGATATTGCACCGGAACTTTTTCTCGTGCTTGCTAAGAGCCGTGAAATAAAAAACAAGTTGTTAAAATGGAAATATATAAGCCATATGATATATGCATGGAATTTCACATGACTCGACATAGTGTCCTGTAATTTTTAAATGGAATTTAACTTGGGCTGTCGTATATACTATTATTATAAATTGACATCAAAGAGAAACGTTCACGTTGTGCCATCAACTTGTATGGTTTTTGTGTGATAAACAGAACCTCACACAATCATCTATTATTTATTAAGCTCTTTAGCAAACATTATTTGATGTTCGACAAGCCGTCGCATTGTATCTTTTTGCAAACTCGTTTAATAAATTCTATAATAAGCACTCGATCATGAAAGATCAGCTATTATATCCGTCAAGAAATTAATATTTAATCATTCTTCTCCCATCACCGCTAAACTTGAATCAAAAAAATGTTTTTTGAAGTATATATGTCATACATAGATTGAAATATTGAAATTTTCATATCGTGCCCCGAGCCTTCGCTCAAATATAAACTCTCGGGCAGATATTGCGTCTCAGGGCAATACAGGATGGGATATGAAATGCTTGTATATTATTCTCTAAATAGTATATCTGTATTATTTAGGCCAAAAAGAGAAATAGATGTATGTTTGCGGTTGCCCGACCGACCCTATTTTTAACGGGCTATAATAGTTGCCATTTTTTTTTCATATATAAAATTTCAATTTGTTCTGTAGCATGATTTATCACATATCTTACATCATGGAAGTAAAACATTAACACCATTCTATATGTTCGGTAATCCTCTGGGCACTGGTGTTATAACTATGCAAATTATTACCGAATTACTGTAGCAAAAGTGTAAAATATTTAGGTAAGCCATATGATTTGTCTTGAATGGCGTGTTATACATACCGAGTTGGATGTTTTTCTTTCATGTAAACATTGCGAGGCTAATAAACTATTTAACTAATTAGTAAAATGCATGTTAAAAAAATGTCTTCTGGTTTAAAGGGACACACGGCAATCTTGATTTTCTCAAAAACTCTCCGACTCCCTTACAACAGCCCTCTTCTAGTCTGTTTTCTACATAACTTGCATTATTGAAATTTGATGTTTGATGTTTGTCTGTGATCTTTCTTATCGTGCCCTTAATGGTTTATTCTCTTGTTGCTCTGGCTTCTGCCAAGTGATTGAGTACCTTCACTGTGGCTTTCTAGGCTATTGTTTTTTTGTATTATATTTACACGAGCATATATGTGTTTTACTTATATTGCCTATTGTTGCTGCCTTGTTGGTTAGAGATTTGATCATGGCGGGGTTTTCTTTATTTACACTGTCCTGTTTTAATGGGATGACAGTAGGGTAAGTGTGAGGTTTGGTGCACCCTAGAACCGGTTTAAACCCCAAGTGGTCTACTTTGCCACTGACCGTTCCAAGGCGGTAGCCCTATTGTCAACCCGTTTGTGTTTGTGATATCGTTTGCATTTATTATTTATTTTGCCTTCTTGTTTGTCTGTTTGCGTGTTTGTTTCTGTTTTTTTGTGGTTGACTGTCCTCCTTCAATGCTACTTTCCCTGTCCGATCTTTTTATATTTCTTTGCATTTGTTCAATCATTAATATTAATTATAATAATAATAATATAAAGCAAATAATTGATGTATATTACTAACTCAGTGCTGATATGATTGCACCAATATAATATTTAAACATATGGTAGAATAAACATATGGTAGAATAACAAAGACAAATAACAATGATAAATTTTGTTAATTTTAATATTTCTCTATTACACTTACGACAACATTACAATAACTCAATTTGCCTTAATCCACGAACGGAATAAACTTCCCCAAATCCCCTTCCCGGGACTCCCGGCATCAAGAGAGCCGCCAAATACACCCGTACATGCAGAGTTACATCCTCTTTCCGCACATAAGTCCTAAATTTAAGGAGGGTGGGTAGTTAATGTTGTCGTAAGTATAATAGACAAATATTAACATTAACAAAATGTATCATATTGGTCTATAGATAACTTACCATAACATTACCATTGCGACTTTAAAACAACAGATGGGTGGACTAATGTAACCTGTTATGAGTTCCCGAATATATCAAGGGGATTTGAACAACAAGTAACAAAGCACGATCAAACCTGCTCTAATCACAAGAAATAAAAGCAGATGAGTGCATGAACCCAAGCAACTAACACTCACCATAGCGTACACTGGGATCCTGACTGGCGACAGAGCCAGTAGGAGGAGGAGCCTCTACAACTTCTTAGATGGGCAGATGAACGTTACAAGGTGAATATGGTACCCTCATAAGTCCTTCAATTCGGTCAAGGACAAGTCTACCACCATCTAAAAACATAATCGACAATTTCAAGCAAATCTATGGAACAGAAAATTGGTAGTATTACATAGATCATCTAACTAAGTATCGACCCCTTGATTCAATACTTACAATAACAGCTTCATAACTGAGCTGTGTATCAGTGAGGAAACAAGTATATTTCACTCGTGCTAAGGCTCTGGTAAAAATAAGTTTCTCACTTCTTGAAAAAAAAATCCTATATTCACAACAAACCAACAATTATTCTATTAATAATTTATTATGTACTCTCAACCTTGATACTTAAGCAGCAAAACATAAGGCGCCAAAACAGAGACGACAATGACGCCAACGACGGCATTGCGTCATCGTCGATATTTCACAAGTGAAACACAGACAATGAAATATAAGTTTTATCATAAAATCCACTATAAAATCAAGACGCCAGTTGTCCTTGTGGCTGGTATGTGATACGAACCCGGGACTCCTCCATTACAGAGCTAACCGGTACACCATCATAAAACAGCGGTGAGTGGCAGTGATTTCAAGTCAGAGACTAACCACTCAGCCACGGGCGTCCACCATATCAACTTACTAGCAAAAAGGAAACATCAGCCAACAACTGCATGCATGTGCAAATGTATAAAAAAGCATGTGCCACTGTAAATAATAAAACCTATTGTAAATATAAACCTACACCAACAAAGGTGGTGATATACATTGATATCATTAACTTTTCAAGTAAGTGGGCCACAGAGCAAAGTAGCCGGGTATTTGATAGATACTTGTATACAATATTAGTAAAAGTAGTCATATTAGCCGGGTAGACGATCTAAGTAGCAGGGGGAAATCCCCGCCTACCTCTTAATGACATCCCTGGATATAAATACTACTGGCGCTAAATAAAATAAATGCTTATATACCTGAAAGTCTGATGAATTGAATTTAATTGGATTTTATAGTCGCACCTATACCTAAGGTCATATGGCGACTTTCCAGCTTCCTCACATAAAAATTCCTAGGCCCCTGAGGGATCGAAGCTACAGCGGTGAGGGGCAAGTGATTTCAAGTCAGAGACGTTAAACACTCGGCCACCTGACACCCCGAAAGTCTGATGAGCTGAAACAATAGACCCGCAGTCATCATCTACTCAACCGTAACCAGGGCAGGAAACAGTTGCGGAGTGACTTGTCCTACATAGAAATATGAACATGAACATGGATATATATCGACATAGATAAATATAAAAGAATTTATCTGAATTCTCCTAGTCCCGCCACAAAGAATACTCATCAAGGCGAGAAGCTAAGTCGAATTTGGTGTCCTGAAAACGGAAAACAATTTACCTAACGAAATAAACTGATTTACTTCTTTAAGACCGTGGCTACCTGATAACAATTAACGCTGAAACCTATGAACGCTATGGGAAGGCCATGAATACTTACCATAATCATTAGACCATGACGGAGAAGCCGTAGTCACTAAAATCATCCTTGATAGGTCAATTCTTGTGACGGACCTCTAACGATGTTGCCTTCAAAACTAGTTCTATAGTTAAGTCCATAAGGACAGAAAGGAACAAAAGTCATTCACTAAGAATCTTTAGTTAAAGGCAAGTATCAGATTCCTGTAGTGAGTATTATGCAAGACCACGAAAGGAATATACTCTAATTTAAATTTAGTTAACACAGAGATATTCTAAAGATACGAAAGCATTCAATAGGGTTCTAAAATCGAGAACATAGGCTATGGTGTCCTGTTAGGGCCATGTTACCATCGCATCTTACCATCGACCATCGATCTACGTCGATGGTCGATGGTAAGATGCGATGGTCGATGGTAAGATGCGATTGTAAGATGCGATGGTCGCTGGTAAGACGCGATGGTCGATGGTAAGATGCGATGGTAAGATGCGATGGTCGATGGTAAGATGCGGTGGAAAATCGACCATCGCATCTTACCATCGACCATCGCATCTTACCATCGCATCTTACCATCGACCATCGCATCTTACCATCGACCTAGACAAATGTCTACGGTAATCGTGAGATCTTGATCAGCATGAGAATTGATAAGTCGATGGTCGATGGTAAGATGCGATGGTCGATGGTAAGATGCGATTGTCGATGTTACGATGCGATGGTCCACAACATCCCTTTCAAATAAGCCCCGTAATGGTGTGTGACAAGTTCTCAACACTGCCCACAGCCATTGCCACACATTCATGAACTTGTGGACAGCCCCGTGGCCGTGAAGCATGACCTACTTCTCCACCACAACAATAATATGCCATATTACCTACCAAAACTTATCTACGGTACTTACCTTTCGCCCAAAAATATTCTCGCCCACGATTTTGCAATGATTACAATGGCTTGAAATGTCCAATGTAACGTATAACGTCGACCTACTGTACACCAGGATCCGTCGCAAAATGGCGTTCGTTATTAAAGCGTAATACATAGCCTGCTGCGCGCGCAAGTAAACCGGAACTCAACAGTCAATTTATATTTACCAAAAATATACAGACGTTAAAGGAGCTACTTATGTAATAGCCAACTATTACGTCTCGTTCATGTATCTACATCCATTACTGATTTTCCGTACTAGAAAAGAGAAAGGGTGATCCTGTCCGACAAAAGAATGAGTTCTATTAGAGGATGGAATACCTCCAAGTCTGCTAATCAGAATCAGAGATAAGACTTCGATAATTTACCTTCTTTGATTGTAGATGGTCTATCTCACCAGACGGCTACTAGATAACTTCACTCTTGGAATGCGGTTATCATTTCCTTCAGCCTGATAGAACACCCTGTCAGTAGGAAGGTATGACTCCCGTACCAAAGGAAAAGCCTATCCCATATATAGAGCACTGTCTAGGAAAGTATGATTTCCTAAAGAGGTCTCAGTCCTCTTGTTGGTAAGTGTTTCTGACATAACACTGAAAAAGAAGAACAAAGAAAGTGTCCCAGCCACATTTGTACTTGTATGTAATCCACATGTTAACTTAACTGGTATCATATGATTTGATTTCCTGTTTGTTTATTGTCATGTTCACAGTGTTATGAATATTACAATAAAATATTCTATTCTATTTAATGTGGCTCATGGTATAACTTTCCCCTTGCATGCGAGTACCAACGCAGAAACCTAAGTCCTCTTCCCATACCATAGAAAGAAGTCTTATTAGACCTGGCGCCGATTTCACCAACATACTTAAGTATATACTTAGCTACTTAAAAACTTAAATTTAAGTTTACCTCCTAAGTTTTCTTAAGTAAGGAAAACATGTTTCACCAAACCAATTTTCTTAAGTAAAAACTTAAATTTAAATAAAAAGCTTAGTTATCAAGTGGACACTTAATTTATGTTGGTGAAACACATTTCTGTTAAGTTTTACTTAGTGATTTAGTTAAGTATTTTCTTAAGTATTTAAGTAAAACTGAAGGAATTGTTGGTGAAATCGGCGCCTGGAACTAACTACGATAACGACTATGACTTCAGACTAAATTCTAAGCACGAGAAAATGTTGGGGCTGATCTCAAAGTTGTATAACAACCGGGTTTAAGTAGGCTCACAGGGGTTTGTGTAGAAAAGAGCCAATAGAAAATCAAATTAAAAAATACATATTATTTATATTTCTGTCGATTTATATTTCTGTCAATATATATAAATATACTAAACCAAATTGCTAAGTATCAACCTAAAAATATGTCAATAAAATCTCATTGTTTTGTGTATTTTGAGCTTTATAAGAGATACGGTTAAACTACAAAATAACGAGTGTAAATCGTCTGCTCTGATTGCATGAACATATTTTAAAACTTTTAAGTCAAAGTGTTTTCTTAGAAATAAGTTGTAACACTTATACAACTGGGTATATGGGATTTTATTAAGTATTTCGAATTAGTGAAGCTTTCGATGTTCCTAATTCTAAAATATACCAGTTAAAATTATTTTGACATTATGTTTTATTAGCATTACCACTACAAATGCGCTTGCAAAAGAATTTTTCGAAATATTTAATGTTAACGCTGAATTACAGTTACTTGAATTTCAAACAATATTCAATGTAAAGGGAGGTAATTTAAGATTATCCATATTTCATTTTTTTATAGACGGAAAATCTGCTATAAATGGGTATTTTTTTTTAATGTTTTATAGCTCTACTGGCCAAGGGCCAGCAGAGCTTATGGGATGGTGTATTGTCTGTCGTCCGTCGTCCGTCGTCTGTCGTCTGTTAACTTTTCTTCAAACGACTTCTACTCAGAAACCGCTTGGCTAATTTTGACCAAACTTCACATGGATGATCCTTAGTTAAATGCTTTTTAGATTCGTTAAAATAAGGTCAGCGCTTTATCCAGGATGGCTGCCATTACCATATATAGTCTAAACCTTAAAAAATCTTCTCCTCCAGAAGCGCTGGACAGATTTCAACAGTTTTTATTTTAAAATGATCGCCAACGCCTAGACTATCAAGTTTATTCAAATAAAGTCCCTGAGGTCAAAAATGGCCGTGCCCCGGGGGTTAAAAGTTTGTATATTGAGGTTTTGCATGTTTTTCATATAGACATATAGGAAAAAACTTTAAAAAATCTTCTTCTCTGAAACCACAAGGCACAGAGCTCTCATGTATTACATGTAGCATCAGCTTATGGTCCTCTACTAAGTTTGTTCAAATTTGTCCCCGCCCCGGGGGTCACAGTTTTACATAGACTTATATAGGATTTTTTTAAAAAAAAATCTTCTTCTCGGAAACTACAACAGCCAGAGGTTTGATATTTTGCATTTACTTTAAACTTATGGTCCTTTACCAAGTTTGTTCAAATGGTGACCCTCGGTTAATTATTGCTTCAATTGTCCCGTGGTTTAATACACATGATGCGTGGTAGATCTGGTCAACTATGTCCTCCTCTGGTTTACATTTTTGTATTACAATTGTGTTAGGCTTAGTAAATTTAACTTTCAGTAGTCTGGTAACCACGTCCAGAGGCTCACTCGCAGCGAAGGTCGTAGATGTATTTCTCAATGTTTTTAGGCCATAGACATGGATGAAACTACGTGTGCGTCCCTTGTGAGTGGTATATCTGGTTAACTACTCTAATGGTGTACTAATCATGAACTGTTTTACACTGATACCAACATCGGCTATTTGTATTTTAAGATTGCATGATTTTTGTACGAACCATTGACATATTGCTAATATGTTCAATAAAATATATCTATCTATCTAATAGCAAAAAGTAAAGAAATTATTTTAAACATAATTTTAACATACCGCTATCTGTTTTCCTTCATACACGAGGTTGAAAAGTTTAAATATATCAACGATCACGCATTGTACATTAGGCAATCTTTACTCTTTTGCAGTGGTGTAAACTTAAAATTGAGGAAAACTTAACAAATAATTGCTACGTTTCTGCTTGCATATGTACTACCTGTTACTTTTTTAATAATATCTAACAGTAAGGAATGTACTATGATTTCATACCTAGCTATTTAATAAACGCTTTTCATATTATTTCAAAGTTATTGTAGAGAAAAGTCTGAGATAAAAATAATAGAAAGACTGTTACCCAGAAAATGCCACATTCACAGAACACAGCCTTCCCAAAGCAACGAAAGTAGAAAGAAGACAAACATGACAAAAGTACATCTAATATAAACAGCAACACAAACAGAAACTGAACTGCAGCAGGGTTATCGCCTTGGGGTTATCTCATAACAATATGGGTGGCATATTCCGTTTTAAAGTCTGTTAATGTTTATATTTTATATAAAGTTTACTACTTTATGTGGGTATATACAAACACGTAGGCTAGATGAAAAAAAACGTCACTGGTTTGACAAGTAGTTGCATTAGCCATTTAAGTGAAAGCTCAAACACACCCACCAATCATCCATATTTAACACTGAAGCAAATAACAATGAGGCATCGACGTCTGCATATACAAAACACTTTGCTTGAAAGCATGTTATTGCAGAAAGAGCATCGAAATTTGTCCTACAGTGTTTCTGGAAGAAAAAAGCAAACAAAAACTGATTGCTCAAATATACAAGCATTTCCGAAACCAGCATTTACAGCGAGGCTAGACTGACCTAGTGGCTAGCATACCACATTCAAAAAGCTTCAGAGTAAAGAAATTAAACGTGAATGAAATGCCATACCTCATTTTAGGTAAAATAATCGCACACCTGATTTGCTGGAAAATTCCGCCTGAATCTGTCGACATTGTCGTATCAATGCAGACAGTGCGATTGTTGGGCTAGTCAAAACAGTAAAGTAAAATACCATTTTTCTATTTTCAAAGGTTTATGTTGTCAGTATGTTCTTAATGCAATGTCATCACAGTGGATTTTTCGGATTATATTTTGACTCAATTTTTTACTAATCTCATCTGAAATTACATTTTCACCTTAGCTTTTCATGCCCAGATTCAATAAATCTCTATAAGTTCATGTCTACGGCGTGTACATTACTTACGAGGGATTCCCTTCTTTCACTATACATTTTATCGAAATGCAAGAGTGTGTACTATAAACAAGATGCAAAAGCATAAAGAATCGCATAACGTTTATTTCCCTTGTACCAATGGTTTACAATGGTTTACAATGGTTCCACAACGCTGGTTCACAACGCAGTGTCCATTACGATGAAAATCCAAGTATGTGTGTGTGCGTTCGTGCGTGTGTGTGAGCGTGGAGCTCACAATGTCGAACATTAATCTTGTATATGTTTCCACGTTTCTCAAATAATTAGGATTTTCCTCTTTACGAGGGCTGGAGTGGCTCAGTGAATAGGGCTTTGGACTTTAACTTAACGATGTTAATAAACACATACTATACAGCACATTTTTCTTGGTTGTTTGTTAAGTGTTATGCATAATCTCTCGATTTTTTCATTTAAAAATTTCCTTTAAATTATAGTCCCTCCGCCAATTAAACCAATAGGATACCCTAATGGTATAGGGTAATCTGGACTTTCTTCTATGACAGTAAAACCAAACATCGATTTGATCGATCATCAATCCGTTATTCCTTTGATCTGATTAATCGACTATAATTTTTCATGATCGACTTTACTCGGTTGTTAAAAAAGTATGGATTATTTCATTATCTTGTGCTAAAATATACAAGAAATAATGAATGAATGAATGGTGTTTTACGGCACGTCGAACATAAATAGGTCATATTGTGCGCAAAAACTGATGAAAAATGAAGAAATGAAGTATTAATTAAAAATTAATGTAAATATATAAAGATAAAACTATCAAAAAATAAGGGATGAAATGGTAGTAATATAAACTATATATGTAAATCAACAAATGCCCGTCAACGGGTATATAAACAAGTAAATATATATAAGAACACATTATAATGAATTATATGGTCTGATCTCTTTTAGGAAATCTAAAACAAAACTAAAATCCATCCCATCAAATAACTCTTCCATAGTATTAACATTGTAGTATTTTTGACTCATAGGATCAAAGTCTACACACTCCAACAAGATGTGTTTAACCGTTAACGGTGCAAAGCAGGGTATACATTCTGGTAATTGTTCAGCTTGCAATAAATATGAATGAGTATAACGTGTATGCCCTATCCACCTTCGTCTTGACGAAGTAACGGTTTAATTGAATGGAGTTTATTGTTAACTGATAAATCCCAAGCGGCTTGCTAAGAGTTAGGAATAAATGTGTTAATACAACTTTTAAAATCAGTATAAGGTAATTTGGCATTATATATATGTAAATGTAATGCTGCTTTAGCAGCACTATCAGCTCTATCCTTACCACGTATTCATACATGGCTTCGAATGATACTGTAAAATCAAATGTCCATGAGGACAAGTAACATTTGCTGGTATAAAATCAACATTAACACAGACATGGTATTGTTTATTTTAACAGTATAGTTAAATGCATCAATCATGGTGTGATACGATGCCATTGCGTTCGGACGCTATGGTTTCTATAGGACCCTATATCTCATTATCAACTATAAGAGAATTGTACTTTCCTAAAAGTTGAAGCACAACTGGGTTATCATGTTTCATATTACCCAGTGCTTGAAGAGATGAAAGGGAATCAGAAAAGATTACAAAACGATCATCATCAGATTCCTGGATATAATTTAAGGCAAGTTCAAAGAGGCCTTGTCAGGCAGGCGGCTCTTTATGCTGTGTTTGTCAACAACAGCTGCTGCAGCTACTTTATCTCCATCTTTAGAACCATCTGTGTATATATGTTGAAAGTTACTGTATTTCGATTTAATTTCATTAAATTTGCTTTGAAAGACTGTAGGGTCTGTACTGGATTTGTTACTGTCTGTACTGGATTTGTTACTATTACAAAGATCGAAAATAATTGTTGGTGTTTTCAAAGTCCACGGTGGAATTTGTGGTACTTTGTACTTGACAATCAAATTTAGGTCGATTTCAGTGTCTCTTAATTTTGGTTTAATACGAAGACCAAATGGTCGAATGGCCTTCGGTTTTCGATCAAAATAAGGTTCATAACTGTGATTAAAAAAATACATTATCGAAAGTTGGGTTTGAAAGGTTAGATTTTAATTTAATGGCGTATTGAAGGGCTGATTTGTCCCGTCTATGAGACAGTGACGGCTCATTAGTTTCTACGTATAGACTTTCGGCTGGTGATGTACGGATCGAGCATCTGCAAGTATGATTTGCGAGTTCATCCATATGCTACTGAGCCGTAGTCCAGCTTGGTTCTGATAAGAGATCTATAAAGTTGTCAAAGTACTTTACGATCTGCTACCAAATTAGTGTTTGCAAACAACTTTAATTAATTTAAGAGCTTTAAGGCACTTGACCTTCAAGGTATAAGTAAGTAAGTAAGTAAGTAAATATTTTATTATAGTGACATGTGTATACGCAAATAACAAACATTTAATACAAATGCATAGAGAAACACCTGGCCCAACGGACCTATAAGTCACCTTATAATTATAGTTTACAAGTAGTCAACATGGTTAAACATAATAGAAAATACTGTTATGAGCTCAAAATGTACAATTTACAATACAATTAAAGTTACAAAGGGTTCATTCATAAATATTATATATATTGCGATAAATAGTGTCCGTTAAGTTCAATAATTGCACCACATGTTTACAGTTACGAGTTATATAACACACTTCTTCTAAAAAGATAAGCTTTAACAAGAAATTTTACAACTTTTCTTGTGTGGTTATGAATCAGGAAAATCAGTCTATTAGAGTCTGTCATGTTTTCATATATACCATTTGAAATAATTTCACCGAATATCACAGTTCGTATGTTGTTGTATAAAGGACACTTCACTAGAAAATGAGTCTCGTCTTCAATTAATCCGGACTGACATAAAGTACACAGTCTTTGATTTGGTGCTTCACCAACATAGCGTCCAGTTTCAATTCTTAAAGGTAAGATACCGCATCTGAATTGAGCATATATAGCGCGTTCATTTCTTTTTAAATCCATGGCAAGATAATCTTCACATGAAAAATGGCCCTTGAATGATTTGTAAGTCCTCAACTTTGGCACCTTTTCGTAATCATTAGCCCATACGTTTGCATAATAATCCGTCAGTTTTGATTTTACACATTCCATATTAACTGTAATTTTATTGGTAAAATGAACAGTTAAGTCTAGTCTGGACATAATGATTTTCACTTCACTACACCAGTTATTAATCCTATTTGATCGTTGATAGTCAGAGTTAAATATCCGTTTTGTCAGTCTATTGTCATCGAGTTTCACGAGTCTGTTCCAATATCGAAGCATCGTAATCCATCGTCTGTAGTTACTAGGTAGCCATCCCGTCTCGCCTATAAGTGCCAGTTTCGGTGTAAACCTATGTACCCCTAGGAAGTATCGTATGGCACGGTTCTGGACGTTGTCTGCTGATTGAAAATGTTTAAATCCCCACACGGAAGCACTATATCAACGTCAATTTACGGTCGAAAATGAGACCAAGGAATTTTGTTTCATCCACTACTGGTATTGGTAACCCATCCAGTGTTAGATGAGGGTCTTCATGATGTTTACGTAGTTGACAAAAGTGCATACAATTAGTTTTAGATTTAGAAAATTAAAACCATTTTCATCCGACCAGGTCTGAAGTTTATTCAGACATTGTTGCAGTTGTCTCTCAGTAGTATTCATGTTTTTTGCACGACGACATATAACAAAGTCGTCAACATATAGAGAGCAATCCACACCAGGATTGATGCATTTAACTATACTGTTAATTTTTATATTAAAAAGGGTGACAGAGAGTATGCTGCCCTATGGCACACCCATCTCCTGTTCATGAATGTCAGAGAGGGTCGAACCCATTCGGACACGAAACTTGCAACAAGTAGTCACATATTTATACGGGCAAAGCTCGACCTGCCGAAGGCAGGTCGGGCGAAGCCCGACTATAGGTTACATGTATGTACATGTATGCATGGGAATGAATATCTTAAATACTAACTAACTAACGCTACTAATTTTCATTTTCGTAGTGCGTCAAACTTGAATTTTGTCTCCAAGATGGCAGACGACGCGGACGACGCCATTTTGAAACTTCCGGTCGCATTTTTGAACCGCTTCCTGTCTCACGATAAAGTCTCGCAGACGTGATTAACAGTTGAAAGCCAAAAGTAACTTACCGGCGTTCCATTGTTAACAGAAATAATTAATTTTGAAGAATGCTTACATTTTTATGAAGGATTGCGTGTACCCAGGAGTTTTCTATATGTTTTTAAGTATTTCTAGGACTCTGAAGCGCTTCAATTTTGAAGCGTCTGTGATCGGTGTAGATCGTACGTTTCGCACGTCGGAATCGGTATAGGTCGTAAGTTTCACACGTCGTAAAGAAAGTTTCCACATCGCGTTAGCGTTCTCTACGACGTGCGGCTATTACATGTCACAGGCCTTATAATCCGCTATTTTTATGGAAAATACGAATCAAGTGACCTTGCTGTGCAATGTTTTCGTTTAATAAACAAACAAATTAACAGCTCTGTTGCATATTTCTTGTTAGCGTTTCTAAAATTCTAGGGTAAAATAATTTCTTTAAAAATGAAAAAAACATATGTCAGGGGTTAAGTTAGCCTTAGATTTTTATGCCATTTTTGGCCATAATTATTTTTTCACTTTTTAAATCGATGTTACGCACGTGCGTAAGTGCGTATCGCTGGCTACGCCGCTGAATACACATATGTTTACCTTAATCGCAAGTTAAAAATGTAACAATAATGTTTTAATATGAAACAGGCACTGACTAGATAACGGTCAAAGTACTTTGATGAATGATTAATTGTGTATGGAATGGATGGGGACTGGAGTAAGAATTTGATAATAACAGGTAACAAAGATTAATTAAATATTCTCAATAACACTAAACAGATAACAAAAAATAAATTTAAATAATAACAGTTTAAGAGATGAAAAAAACTTGCTACTCCCCCTCCTCAACACCACGAGAGCCTTTTACTAGGTCCGGGGCCTAGGCTTGCTGAATTTAGGGGAAATAAGCGCTAGACTGTCCAAATTGGGAAAAAAATAGCGTGATTTTCGTTGTTTTGGGAAATGTGTTTTTAAGGGCAAATTTCATTAAAATGTAGTTTTAGGTAAAATATTGATTAGGTTTTAGAACTGAGTTATTTTAACATACAAACTATGTAAAGTATGTCACTTAATTTCCAAAAAAAAAAAAAAAAAAAAATATATATATATACATATATAATTTTTTTAAATGGGAATTTTTTACCCCAAAATTGGGAAAAAATAGAGGTTTTTGCAATTGGGAAGAGGCCGAATTTCGGCCCCTGTTAAATAAGTTAAAAAAGCCCTGAGGTCTGGAAAGGGGCATTTTGGCCTAGAATGTGGGAAAGATCCATGACTGGGAAATGACATTTTCAGAGTTAATTAAGTTTAAAAAATGGGGAAAACTGCATGATTTTCAAAGTAATTTGGGTGGGGAAGTGGCCTTATACGGACCGCTGCGAAAAAGGGTTAAACGGCCTCGACTACCTACCTACCCTATGAGTCTCATTCATTAAACATAGAAAAAACATCCTATGTATTTTGATGGGTATTTAAGCCAACAAACAGAACCTTGATATTTCAATTTTATGTATACACTTACAAAAAAAAGTCTTACATTCCGTTGGACATGCTAGAATAAATAATAAACATGTTGCTAGATTCTCTGAGATTATCTACAGTGGTTCGGTCAGAGAATGCTCGGATTACAAATAAACATGTGTTCCCCGTGACCGGACCATCTCCTTTAAAACGCTGTCGACATCTTTTATGAGAATAAAACAAATCTATTTTTTCCGAAAACTGTTCAGTTTGTTAGCCCCCGAAAATTGAAATACACCGCCTCACACAAAAACTGCACCAGAAATGCTTGCGCATATTTTCTGTGTAAAGGAAAAGATCAAATAAAGTATGCACTCAAATCTATCCGTATCTTATTGTTCTCAAGTTTAAAGTCTTATTACAGATACAAAATAAAACAAAAAGCTAACCTTCCTACCCACTACTTATTGTTGCAGTAAACAAGGGTATTATTTTATTAGGCCTTACAAATATATGTATTTACATATTTGTGCAAAGATCTATCTATAACTATTTCCTGACTTTAAGATTAAGATCTGATCAAATTTATAGTTAGTTCTGACCCTTAACATAGAGATGGGTAAAAAGTGTACATGCTATCAAATTGCTTTGCCCGTTACATAGGTAGTGCCTATTTCATATTAGTGGGTATCACAACTATTTGTTTTTTTTTATGAAAACCGATGTTACGATATTTTTCAAGACCAGACCTATTAGTACAAGTAAATGTTCGAGATATTGCGATGTACGGTTTCCCACTAAACTGCGTGTTACCGTCCCATGCGCTTCGAATGATACTGTAAAATCAAATGTCCATGACGACAAGTAACATTTGCTGGTATAAAATCAACATTAACACAGACATGGTATTGTTTATTTTAAACATCATCATACACATTTCATCATTATTTTCGTTATAATAACTTACAATTTGAACCGTCAATCATTCATAACTTTCACATCCGGTCAATTTCCGGTAGGTTGAGATATTCAGTAGGTGAAAATAAAGGGGTTTACTCGGACTTTATCCTCAATCTCTATATGAAAAATGAAAATATTAGACCATGATTTAAATTAAATGTATCCATATTGGTGTTTTAAAATCAGACAACACCAAAAGAAGATACATAGATGTACACAGACAATAAAGCTTTTAATTTAGTTATAACTAGTTTTATAAAGGGCTAAAGTCAGTTGAACACCAACGATAAACACCGAGTTTACCCCCTACCAGAATGTAAAGTCCGGACTCTATTGTACCCATCTCGAGGTAGATATCCGAAAGGCTTAACCGAGTTTGTTGGTGGAAAGAATATAAACCTTAGAACTACCTACCAGAATGTGGAGGTCTTTTATTTGATTGATCACTGATCTGATTGGTCAAATTATTTTGATAATGTCAGAATTAGGTTGCACTTCCGGTTTTTGGATATTCTATAATGCGGCGCTTTTGGTTAGTAAAATGCGGCGCTTTTAGAAATCGTCAGTAATATGGCACAGAATCATATTGATAGAACGGTATCATATATGAATTTTAAAACTATGTTAATAAAATATATTTATTTATAAGAAAATAAAACATTAATTTAATAATGTCCTTTTTTTTTAAATCTTTATTACAATAATTTACATATTCTAGTTCTGTTCATTTACAACAAAACTCATTAAAAATACAACTTATTTTTCTGTCTGGCTCTTCGTGTTTTTCTTAAGGAAACAAGAAACATGGACTTAATTTTGCTCAACCATAACATTGCTTATTGAGTTTAACTCTTGCGAGTATTCACTAACGTATTGTACACTACTCAAATTTTATGATCGGTCACCTAGGTTTTTGGAAAATAACACGAATACTAAAAACTGGAATTCACCGAAACACATACCAATATTATATTAAGTTTATCAACAAGGTTTTAGTCCAATCAAGGCAGATTAAGTTTCATAAATCGCTAGAGATATTTGCTAAACGACGCCAGTTAAAATTGCAAATGAAAATATGAATTATTAAAATATATATAATTCTTTGAAAAGTGACCGATTATAAAAGTTGAGTAGTGTATGTATTGTGATTTGTGCAGACGCATCACATAATAGCATTATTCAGAAGTGTGTATTATTTTGTATCGTTGACGAAATAGCGTAATATTTAACATTGTTCTGTACAATACGGTGATATATTTGGACGAGTAACCAGCTGACACAACCATATTGGACGAACCGCTAGGCGAGTCCAGCTGGGTACGAGTCCAAATATATCACCGTATTCTACAGAACAATGTTAAATGACCTTTTTATTATATACCTATTAGTAGTATAGAAACTAGGGGTATTGGCGCAATTCACCCTCTGGGATCCACTACTGAAAAGCCAAAAAATTGCCTTTTTGGCATGATCAACAAGCTAAAATCAACAGGAAAACAGTTTTTCCTCGGGGTTCCCTCCATGAAAAGTTGGCAAATTTGCGTTTTGCGGTGTGCGGGACAAGCTAAACAAAATTAATCGGAGACAACAATTAGTCCCAAGACGGGTGACATTGTACTGCCAAACCCCGAAGGGTGAACTCCACCAATACCCCTAGTTTCTATACTACTCACAAAATAATTGATATGACGTGTTACTTTATTCCAATCTAAACAGGTGAACGCTTCCAGCCAAGTGGGCAACTTTGTTAACAACAATATAAGACAATTTAGATCATTTATATTTCTACATCCAGAGAAATAGGAGTAGTATAAACAAGGAGTATTGGCGCAATTGACACTACGGGGTCTCCTACACGAAAAGCCAAAACAAATGCCTTTTTTTGGCATGATCAACAAGCTAAAATCACTAGGAAATCAGTTTTTCCTCGAGTTCCCCTCCATGAAAAGTTGGCATATTTGCGTTTTGCGGCGTGCGGGCCAAGCTAAAAAAGTAAATAATCGGAGACAACAATTAGTCCCAAGACGGGGTGACATTGTACTGCCAAACCCCGAAAGGTGAACTCCGCCAATACCCCTAATTTCTATACTACTCACAGAATAATTGATACTATGACGTGTTACTTTATTCAAATCTAAACAGGTGAACTGTAGGCAACCAGATTTCAAAATAAGCGGTAAAAAGTTTTAATGCAATCAAACAAAGTCGGAAGGAACAGGACAATCATCCTCATCATTACTCTACATATCACTCTCCATCATAAATTATTTTATTTTCTTGCAAGCATATATTTCACATTTCAAATTGAAAAGCTTTCTTTTTTGTATGTGTTTCTTTAGTTAGTTTCTCAGGATGCTGACTTAATTGGTAGAGAATTCCTTTTGATGGGATGTAGTTTTGTTTATGTCGTGTCTATTCGGGCGCTGAAGACAGGATAATAGCGAGGATTGTGCGCATATAAAATTGATTCAAGCTAACCAGTGGGCCTTATTGCCTACTGACCGTTCCAAGTCGGTAACCCTGTCTTTACCACCCTTTCTGTTGTTTTTTGTCTCTTTCATTGTATTTTCAAGTCCTTGTTTGCAGTACAATGCGAACCTACGATGCATTTGCGCGAGGACGCTGTGGTTTCTATAGGACCCTATATCTCATTTTTTCTAGATAATAATTCATTTCTAATTGAAATCGCCCTCTTTTGTTAATTTGACTTTTCCTAGTATCTAGAAAATCAGCACGAATCACATCATATTCCACCCGGCCCTGTTTGCATGCCAACAATGCTTTCCTATATTTGCTTTTCAACTCCTTAAGTTTTTCACATATCTCTTCCACAAATCTTTGTTCCATATATAAAGTAATATATAATATTTTCATATCTTTAACGCACTTTTATGTCTTGAATATCCTTAAACGGTATCCAACTATTAAAATCATCATTGTAACCCTTCCATTTAATCAATTCTGGTTTCTTTTTGTAATCAGGTCGTATTACTTTTTCAATTCTGAATATTTCTTGATCAGCTTTTAACATGTCCAATTCATAGAAGCTTCCATCAATGTTTAGGTTGTTCAAATCTTTTATTTTGTACGTCATAGGATTTGTATATTGAATTTCATCAATAACAAATATGTCTTCGGTCCTATTTGGAGTATAACCTTTTTCAAACGTTCTTTTATATTTGCAAATTCTAACCTTGTTTCCTCTTTTGAACTCTGGCAAAGCTTTATTATGTTGCCTGCTTTTTATACGCAGGCTTCATAACCGCTGCTCCCAACTAAATTCCATTATGTGTATTTCGCTCTTCGGGGCATTTCATTGTATTAGATACTGGGACCATACGCCGTACGACATGGGGAATACGTTAAAGAAGGATAACTCCATGTCCACCGCCATATGCATGCCATCTTCGGGATGGTTAACATTTTGTGCTGTTGATTTTATGAATATTGAGTTCTGCTCAACCCGGGGCTAGAGGGCGTGAGCGGTAGCTAGCATATTTCACTACCACTCATGAACAGTCTCAATTAAACCGAGACTGCAATATTTCGTATGTGTCGTGCTCGGCCGTTTCCAAAGGTCCTTTATCGTATTCTTTTTTTATAGCACAGTGGCGTTGCTTGTGCAGTGTGGCGGCAGTAAAACGTCTCCCCGCGCTTGCAATCAGTACTGTTATTCATTCGATCTGTGGAGATCGCTGAGCCCGATACTTATATTTAATATCGGTGGTATTTTTTCATTTCTTTTTGTTTTCTTACTTAATTTTCGATTGAGTGGTTCTACTACTCCGGCCGATTATAGGCTCTGGGTATTGTTTAACCACTTATAGGATATGTTGTCTCCTTTTTAATTTAGTATTTTGACTGTTTCTTGTGATATACAGGCTTCATAACCGCTGCTCTCAACTAAATTCCATTATATTTATTTCGCTCTTCGGGGCATTTATTTCTATTAGATACTGGGACCATACGCCGTACGACACGGGGAAGCAAATAACTCCATGTCCACCGCCATATGCATGCCATCTTCGGGATGGTTAAAATTGGGTACTATTGATTTTATTAATATTGAGTTCTGCTCAACCCGGGGCTAGAGGGCGTGAGCGGTAGCTAGCATATTTCACTACCGTTCATGGCACAGTGGCGTTGCTTATGCAGTGTGGCGGTAGTAAAACGTCTCCCCACGCTTGCAATCAGTACTGTTATCATTCGATCTTTGGAGATCGCTGAGCCCGCGTACAAGTTGTTAGCATCAAGATAAATTATATACTTGCTCCGTTTACTACTATCATAGTTTTCCATATACTTTTTATTAGCTTTCGAATATCTAGTCGCGATATAACTCACACCACCTCACATCCCTTTTTCTACAAACAGATATTGATCAATATCAGACTGTTATCAAGAGTATGATAATGGAAACGGCCGAAAACGACACATACGAAATATTGCAGTCTCGGTTTGATTGAGACTGTTCATGAGTGGTAGTGAAATATGCTAGCTACCGCTCAAGCCCTCTAGCCCCGGGTTGAGCAGAACTCAATATTGATAAAATCAACAGCACAAAATTTTAACCATCCCGAAGATGGCATGCATATGGCGGTGGATATGGAGTTATCCTTCTTTAACGTATTCCCCATGTCGTACGGCGTATGGTCCCAGTATCTAATAAAATGAAATGCCCCGAAGAGCGAAATAAACATAATGGAATTTATTTGGGAGCAGCGGTTATGAAGCCTGCGTATAAAAAGCAGACAACATATCCTATGAGTGGTTAAACAATACCCAGAGCCTTTTATCGGCCGGAGTAGTGGAACCACCGAATCAAAAATTAAGTAAGAAAACAAAAGAAATTGAAAATGTACCACCGATAACTAACTGTAAGTATCGGGCTCAGCGATCTCCAAAGATCGAATGAAGAACAGTACTGATTGCAAGCGCGGGGAGACGTTTTACTGCCGCCACACTGCACAAGCAACGCCACTGTGCTATAAAAAAAGAATATGATAAAGGACCTTTGGAAACGGCCGAGCACGACACATACGAAATATTGCAGTCTCGGTTTGATTGAGACTGTTCATGAGTGGTAGTTAAATATGCTAGCTACCGCTCACGCCCTCTAGCCCCGGGTTGAGCAGAACTCAATATTCATAAAATCAACAGCACAAAATGTTAACCATCCCGAAGATGGCATGCATATGGCGGTGGACATGGAGTTATCCTTCTTTAACGTATTCCCCATGTCGTACGGCGTATGGTCCCAGTATCTAATACAATGAAATGCCCCGAAGAGCGAAATAAACATAATGGAATTTAGTTGGGAGCAGCGGTTATGAAGCCTGCGTATAAAAAGCAGACAACATAATAAAGCTTTGCCAAAGTTCAAAAGAGGAAACAAGGTTAGAATTTGCAAATATAAAAGAACGTTTGAAAAAGGTTATACTCCAAATAGGACCGAAGACATATTTGTTATTGATGAAATTCAATATACAAATCCTATGACGTACAAAATAAAAGATTTGAACAACCTAAACATTGATGGAAGCTCCTATGAAATGGACATGTTAAAAGCTGATCAAGAAATATTCAGAATTGAAAAAGTAATACGACCTGATTACAAAAAGAAACCAGAATTGATTAAATGGAAGGGTTACAATGATGATTTTAATAGTTGGATACCGTTTAAGGATATTAAAAACTTAAGGAGTTGAAAAGCAAATATAGGAAAGCATTGTTGGCATGCAAACAGGGCCGGGTGGAATATGATGTGATTCGTGCTGATTTTCTAGATACTAGGAAAAGTCAAATTAACAAAAGAGGGCGATTGCAATTAGAAATGAATTATTATCTAGAAAAAATGAGATATAGGGTCCTATAGAAACCACAGCGTCCTCGCGCAAATGCATCGTAGGTTCGCATTGTACTGCAAACAAGGACTTGAAAATACAATGAAAGAGACAAAAAACAACAGAAAGGGTGGTAAAGACAGGGTTACCGACTTGGAACGGTCAGTAGGCAATAAGGCCCACTGGTTAGCTTGAATCAATTTTATATGCGCACAATCCTCGCTATTATCCTGTCTTCAGCGCCCAAATAGACAAGACATAAACAAAACTACATCCCATCAAAAGGAATTCTCTACCAATTAAGTCAGCATCCTGAGAAACTAACTAAAGAAACACATACAAAAAAGAAAGCTTTTCAATTTGAAATGTGAAATATATGCTTGCAAGAAAATAAAATATTTTATGATGGAGAGTGATATGTAGAGTAATGATGAGGATGATTGTCCTGTTCCTTCCGACTTTGTTTGATTGCATTAAAACTTTTTACCGCTTATTTTGAAATCTGGTTGCCTACAGTTCACCTGTTTAGATTTGAATAAAGTAACACGTCATATTATCAATTATTCTGTGAGTAGTATAGAAACTAGGGGTATTGGCGGAGTTCACCTTTCGGGGTTTGGCAGTACAATGTCACCCCGTCTTGGGACTAATTGTTGTCTCCGATTATTTACTTTTGTAGCTTGTCCCGCACGCCGCAAAACGCAAATATGCCAACTTTTCATGGAGGGGAACTCGAGGAAAAACTGATTTCCTAGTGATTTTAGCTTGTTGATCATGCCAAAAAAAGGCATTTGTTTTGGCTTTTCTTGTAGGAGACCCCGGAGTGTCAATTGCGCCAATACTCCTTGTTTATACTACTCCTATTTCTCTGGATGTAGAAATATAAATGATCTAAATTGTCTTATATTGTTGTTAACACCAAACGACAACAAATATTTTCATTTACACTTTATAAACGAAAGTATATAGGCGTGTAAAGCAGTTATGTGATATTGATGCATTCGGAACATTTTACCGGTATTCGGACTTTATCGTTGAGTTAACAAGGGGCTCGTGTACTGTACAATACGGATTTAATTTAAAAAGAAATGCACGCGCGTGCGTCCAATACGGAAATTTATTGTACGGTCACATGGTACAAATGCAGACCGCTCATGGCACGAGAGAAATAGGTATATAATAATATAATTTTGTTGTGACAGGTATGGGTTTCTCGAACTTAATGTGTGACGTGTATTGCATAATAGTACAGAATTGATATTATTATTATATTAATTACTATTAATTAGTGCAAATATATATAATATTTTGCAAATTATGTGAACATCTGACATTGAGAATACGAATATATATTTGATATTTGAGGACATGTTTTGTGAGGATCTTCAACTTGGGAATTATTTGAGAACTTTATTCGAGAACTGTAATAGCTTGTAACATGTTTTATGAGAATCTTAAATTTGAGAACTATTTGAGAACTTTATTGGAGAACAGTAATAGTTTGTTGAGACTGTTGAACTTGAGTTTAGGATTGTTAGATCATGTATTCAAATAACTGAGAATCTGACCCTGAGAGTATCATACTGTAAGTTAGCTTGATCTATTTGAGAACTATCTGAGAGCTTTATTTAAGAACTTGAGAATATATGAGAACTTAAATAGCTTATTGAGACTATTGGACTTGAGATATGGTTAGAAAAGTGAATAACATATAACAGGAATCATTTCGCCAATAACAATCATACAGATGCATACAGTCTTTGATCGTAACTATAGGAACAGCTCAAAACCATTTGCTTACTAATGTTTTCGCTATTCAGTACGCAGTACTTTGATTAAAATATATGTTGTTCAGTTTCATTCAGTTCCTTTATTACCAGAACATACTTGAAATGTGATTATTTTCTTCATTTTAGTCTGACAAAAAGGCTTCCACTTGCCTTTTATAGCAGCCATGTTTAATTGATTAATGATCGATCATCGATTGGTTAAATATTTTTCAGCCGATTCTCAACACTACAAACAAGTGTATCATAATGTCTGGTCTGCCAAATCTCCGGATAAATTCCGGATCCTCCTGCTTTAGTCAGTCGTTCTTCGGATCTTCGGATTTAAGTGTACAATCTCCGGATTTTCCATCAAAACAAAATGTTCATGATTTAACAGCTATACATTCACAGTTTATCAGCTATTTCCCGAATTGGTCCTGTTACGTTCCCTAGTCAGATGAATATATACACGTGTCGAATCAGTGGGGTCATCCGTGTAATGCACTGACTGAATATACAATTAACATCAAAGGACATAATTAGTTCCTTCAGTGCCATAACGGCATGCGTAATGCAGCAATATTTGTGAATAGGACTGTGATTTCTTAAACAGAACTAGCACATGTAAGTGTGGGGCTGCTGCTGTGTACAATGATTATAATTTGAAGAGTTGACTTTGTATTTACATTTAGCACGCATCTGTATAGAAAAGTAATTGCAATTTCATAGAAAAACGGTTGTGGTAGAAACTAAACCAAGTCTTCTAATCGAATTAATATGATAATTTATTATTTTCTATAGTTATCAAACAATACATCAACTTGTATTACGTAATTGCAAAAATAATTTAAAATTGCGCTTTAAAAAAATCAAGTCGCGCACTCCAAATTTCTATTTTAAATGTTAAATTTTAAACATCTCAGGATTTTGTGTTAAAATGTTTTGGCAGGCCGTTAATGTGCACTACCATAATTATTTGGTGCATTCTCCTTTTGCTCTGTACTGTTTGGTGTATTCTTTTAAATGCAACGTTTTCCGTGGTGACCTGATGATGTGCATCATTGTTCTTGTACTGAATTGCTAAAGTAAAGCCGAGTAACAACAATTAAAAATAGATTGTTAATGTATTTCCCCATTTACGAATGAGACGGATGAGCTAAAATTAACGACGATCGCGGTTAGAAAATGTGCTTCTTCACTTAAATGGCAAATCTTTGTTTCAGTAAAAATATAACAAAACAAATGCACTGCATTCTACATCATTCACGCCCCTTGAACATGACAAAGTAATTCCTCTTCGACCAACCTACGCCGCTCAGTACTTTTAGTACTTTGATTCTACTTGTTAGTGATGTCCGCTGATGTAGAAATTTACCCTGGACGGCTATCAGATAAAAAATCATAGTCTCTCACTTCTTCATCTTAATATAAGGCGTATTCGAAACAAGATCGAATACATTAAGGATAATTTTTTTCAGATTTTGACATCCTATGTTTTACAGAAACACATCTGTCTGATAATGTATCAAGTAATGATTTAACTATAGATGGGTTTAGTAACATGTATAGAAAAGATAGCACATCCCACTTAAGTGGAATATTATTGTACACTTCATCTAACCTTATATCGCGTCGCGTATTAGAACTCGAAATACCAATGTTAGATACAACGTCGGTTGAAATAAATAATGACAACGGCTCGTTCTTAATATGTACAATATACCGACATCCAAATTCCAATAATATATTTCGGAACAACCTTAATATCACAATAGAAATGGCTTTCGAAATATCAAACAACATTATCATAGTCGGAGACATAAATGAAGATCAATTAAAAGATGAAAATCATAAACTAAGAGACATTATCATTATTTACAATATGAAAAACGTGATCACCGAACCAACTGGAGTAACAGATCCTTCTTCAACACTTTTAGATCCAGTCGTTGTTTCGGAATCAATATATTAATACACCAAAGGACATCTGTGATCATTTTTGTACATACGTGCATGTCAAATTTAGTTATGATATTAAACCGACATTTACTAGACGTGTGTGGCTTTACAAAAGAGCTGACTGATAAATTGAACATGCTCATTCGAAAAACTGACTTGTCTTTTTTATAACGTTTCTGTAAACAACGCTTGTCGAAATTTTACTGCTAAATTTGTAGAACAAATCAAAATATGTGTCCCTTGTAAAACTGTAACCATTCACCCAAATGACAAACTCTGAAATCCGCCGTGCTTCAAGACAACGCGATAGACAAAATCAAAAAGCGTCAAAACAACACTCACTTAGAGTGGACTATATATAAACGACTCAGGAATAAAGTCAATATTCTTAAGAAACATACAAAAGAAAAAATCTATAATAATATTGAAGAAGTTATAATTGAAGCAAATGTCATTAACGCAATGCAATATTGGAAACCTTTAAAGTACTTTATCAAAACTAACAAACATTCGGAAACCATACCACCTATAATAATATCACTACCAAATTGTGAAGTCAGTTATCATATCTCAAATCAAGAAAAGGCTGATTGCCTAAATGACTGTGTTGTATCTATATATTCAGTTGATGATACACACGCTATGTTACCATACTTTGCAACTTTAAAACAAATGCAAAATTAAAAACTATAAAAATTTAAGAATCCGAAATAATCGATATTATAAAAATATTAAATGTTAACAAAGAATGTGGGGACGATGAAATACGTCACAAGATGCTAAAAGAATCAATGTATACTGTTGCAAAACTGTTATGCATAGTTTTTAATAGATCATACATGAATGCATATTTCCAGATATTTGGAAAACCGCTGTGACTATGGCGTTTTTCATAAAAAGCGACGCTAGCATCGCTAGAAATTATCGACCGATACTTAGCTGTGTAGAAATAGTCATGGAAAGGATACTTTTCAAACACCTGTATAACTTGTTCCATCTCATTTATAAATACCAATCCGGCTTTCTCCCAGGTCATTCTACAGCCTACCAACTTATGGACGTGTACCACCATATCTGCCAAGCTTTCGAATCCAGACAGTTTACTTGTATATATTTTAATGATAGGTCACGGGCCTTTGACCGTATATGGCATCAGGACGTCTTATTTAAGATAAAGCAACATGGCATTGACGGTAAACTCTTAAGTTGGTTATCAAGTTACCTATTTGGTCGTTTTCAAAGGGTTCGGGTCGGGACATTCACATCTAAAACAAAAATGTTGAAAGCCGGAGTGCCACAAGGATTAGTCCTGGGTCCTCTGCTTTTTTAATACATATAAATGATATTGCCGAAAATATGTTAAGTATAACGCACCTTAAGGCAGACGAAAGTTCTCTTTCAATTTCCACATCTACCATAAACGATATTGAAGGTATTTTAAACCACGATTTATGTATTATATCAGATTGGTCAAAACGGTGGCGTATTCAATTTAATCCAAATAAAACTGAAGTTCTATTTTTATCTCTGACACGCTCAGACCGCCGTCCACAGCTACATTTAAATGACGTTTAGCTTACATTTGTAGAAAACCATAACATTTGGGTATACTATTGAGTTCAGATAGTGAATGGCATGAGCACATTAACAAAATAATAGCTTCTGCGTCAAAAGTTTTAGGCTTAATGCGACTTTTAAAATCAAACTGAATCGTAAAATAACTTAATCAGATTTATCTATCATAAATGCGTCCCATCTTAGAATACGCATCTAGTGTGTGGGATTGGTGTTCTCTCTACGATAGAGAAACATTTGAAAAAATCCAATATGAGGCCGCGTGGATTGTTACTGGATTAACAAGATCAGTATCAATACAAAACTGAAATCGGATGGTTGTCATTATCCGGTAGGCGTAAATCACAAAACTTGACATTGTTTATAAAGTTAATAATGGCAAAATGCCTCCATATGTTACTAACCCTTTTCCCTCATTTGTTCAGGAAAATAACCCTTATAACCTAAGAAAAAATAACAACTATTCGACAATGGCAAGAAAAACTATTTTTATATTATCTATTGCTCTATTGAAAAATTTACCAGTCGAAATAGAAACTCAGAATCCCTTGCTATCTATAAACGCAAACTTAAAAGCCTAATATTGTTTAGTCCTACATTTCCTAGTTTCTTTTTACATGGTCCGCGACCACTTGCCCTTATACACGCGCGAATTCGTAATCCATGTAGCAATCGTAATAACGATCTTTATACAAATCATTTACGGCCATCACCAAGTTGGACTACGGACATGCAATAGAAGATGCAGTACATTTTATGTTAAATGTAATATATATTTTACATACAACGACTTACTCTATTTCAATCCACTCGACGTTTTCATCCGCTAAGTGTAAAGACTTTGCTTTTCGGTCAAGAACAACTCTCAGATGAAGAAAATACATTAATTGTTAATGCTTTCCAAAAATACATTAGCGAAACCAAGCTATTTACGCACTAGCACATGTTACCAAGTTCTTACAAAGGGTGTATACTGCTGTGACTCACTGTACTAAATGTCTCTATCTCCCTTTCTGCTATCACGACCTTGCTTCTTCCTATCTCTTCTCTCTATACCATATTTGACAACAGCTAATGGAACTGATCTCAGGTATATTCAAGTATATGTTGATTGTTAAACCAACAATGTGTATGTATACTATGTAACTACTTGTGCTTAGCCATATATATTTGTGTAATATATTGTACTGGGAAGGGCCGTAACTAATGTTGTTAGAACTTGTAGCCAAATCCGATTGCATAAAACATGTTTAAATTAGTTCCGATCCGTACAATAGAGTGACTCAAGGCGGATAGAGTATTTGAGATGAGTGAGTGTAAGGGGGGCAACTTTAAAAAAACTAAAAAAAACGAGCAACACGCAAACAAAAACGTTTGTTTTTCAGCTTAGGGTTGGGGTGGAGTGGGATGGAGTGGGGACGCTACTTAAAAAACGTTTGACAAACATAAACAAGAAAACAAAAACACGTGGTGAGTTTGTGTGCGCTCTCTTGTTATTACGTAATGCCTATTTAGTGTAAAAATGTTACAAAATACCAATAAATAGCAGTGGTCTAGAGGTTCAACGTACATCTTTCAAATCTTACAAGTGCAAGGCTGTGGTTCAAATCCCGTATCGGGAAACTATTTTTATCACATATATTCTGGAGCCGTATTATTTATCGATGTTACCTGTACGGAGGCTAAATAAAAATGTGAAATTTTACGTATCGATTTCTCCTTATATACCGACTTTTGGGGTGTTCGTCGATTTGAAACTACTTCACACGTGACTCATTCATATTCATGAGTTATTACCAGTTAAAATAGGGACTGTACAGCTTTAACACAACTTTAACTAAAGCTGTTTTGTTATGATCTAATATGACATTTTGTGGCTATTTATTCACAAATACAACTTTGCTTTCAACTGTTCTAATACTTAATAAAACCGATAAAACAAATATATGCTTATAACAACTAACTGGAAGCCACGAGTTTATACACACATCTACATTGCTGCGAGTCTCTGACAGTGTAAAAATCAATTGATATCTGCTGTAGCGATCATTTTCGCTTCATGTTCTCGATGCCTTTGAACTACAGTCGTTTTGCAACTGATTAAATATTTATTGCGAGTACGAAGTACTAGATCTTCTGTATAGGAGGAATACAGTACCAGGGAATAAACAATGTAGGCATATATGTGTTATGTAACAGGCAGTTTGTTAACTGTTAGTGGTATAAACAAATGTTTAAATTGAAATTTACTTTCACCAAAGAATAAACATAACATGTCAAGAGTCACAATAAACGTTTCCGGTGTGCGTTTCGAGTTTGACCGGAAGATATTGGAAGACAGACCTTATGATAAACTGGCAATAATGTGCAACGATGCCGTAAAGAATGACAAACCTTTGGAGTTTGTAGTCGACCGACCCTCGGACAGTTTTAGCGCCATTTTGTCGTATTATCAGACGGACGAATTACATATGCCATCTGGCGTCTGTCCCGGATATTTTCAAAAGGAACTGGAATTTTGGGGGATCTGTTCGGGTGCGCTCGCTGAGTGTTGTTTATACAGGTATATTTATACACTATGTTAGTGTTGTCAAACTCATCTCATGTCTAATGGTAAAACTAAAACGTGTACGACCTTGTGTTCTTTCTTATGTCGCTATCATCGCGAGTTCTTGTATGTTTCAGCACTTAAAGCTGTAATGCCGTAACTTGTAGCTTATAAAACATAAAATAATTACGTTGACTAACATTACACAACTACCATTATCGAATATTTACTGAAAAGAAACACGGTTTCTTGACGGAATTCAGCTGCGGTACACAAAGAAGGTAGTACGTCGTGGTAGTGAACTCAAGCCCAAACTAATATTACTCTTGCGGGTAAGACTAACGCATTCCCGATTGAGGTACTCATGACAGTATGTGGCATTCCCGATTTAAGTACACATGACAGTATGTGATGTAGTAAGGAAACCTAATGTGCTAATGGACATACATGTAAATACTGCGGTCCCAGCGATCTTTACAAAAGTTGGGGCACACATGGCAATCTTTAGTTTTAATATCGATTTATTAATCCTGTATCATTTTGACTTTAAAACGGCTTGCATATAATTAAATAAAGAAAGGAGAGATGTCAGTTGTCTTAGTTATTCTACCAGTTGTTTAAATATATTGTTGGTGCAACATAATACATCGTTAGTTATCTATAAAACAATTTGCTTTAAACTATTCTAAAAAATAATATTAATGATTATACATATGCAGATTTTATTGAATAACTGATGGGTCGCCGCAAGTTTTAAACACAATCAGATTGCCATGTGTCCCTTTAAATAAGAATTGTTTTCTTCAAATTAATGAATTTGTTACCATATACTTATTTGGGTCTATGCCCATGTTTCGATGTATACATTTCACTGAATAAAAATCGGACAGTTATTTGCCTTGGGGCATCTATTGTTATATTTAGTGTTATCATTTCGTTAATTTAGTTAGTATTTGTATACTAATAGGCCTAAGGCCTTTTATATTAATAAACTATCTATATAATTGATTATAACACACGTGTATTCATCAGATGGACAATAAAGAATTTATTACATATTCTGGTAAACTTGCCATTTAAAATTAATGCCAGCAAGCCATTGACTGTTAAACTATAAATATGATATGTTTTGTATAGTATACTGACAGGCCATTTTGTATTTTGTATAATAAAGTTTACATAATAACATAATATTATTTACTTACGTGCAGTGTCCCTTTAATATTGTTTACACATTACCGGCCTTAATACCATTAAGAGATGGGAAAGCTTATATTAGCAGGATTTTATAACAGATATTTCGGCAATGAAACACGTTTAACTGAAAAAATGCGATAACCTGTTTAAAATTACATACTAAATGTTTTACTTTTACAACATGTACAATATGCAAACTTTTTAAGCCGAAATTAAGGTTTTATTTCATACCCCAGCCAATCCCGTTTTCGCTTCTTGGAGAAGGGTTGGATGGGGTATGAAAGTTAATACTCGGACCACATAATGAATCATATGTGTACCATTTTATAATAATGTCTGCTCTTAGTCGAGAATGTTAGTTTACCCTGATTTCGCTTGAAACATCATTATATTTTATGAATTGAAAAAAGTCCTTCTGAAATATGACTTTTTGTGTCAAACATTGAAATGTCTTGTCGTGCATATATTATTTGGTTAATTATCATTGCCAGATACCACACATTTGTTGATGAGGTGGAAACGCGTAACAAATTCCAAAAGCAGGCGCAGCTGCATTCAATGGTCTCCTCGCCACTGTACGTTCCCGTGACGACGGGGAGCAACTTTCAGAAGATCAGACGGAGGCTCTGGAAAATTGTTGACAACGGAGAAAATACTATCGTTGCTAAGGTACATGATTATATACATAGAAAATATCCTAGTAGTCATATGTTTGCTCTAAAACATGGCACGCGTTCGCTCTTACCTTTAAAACAGAAAATCATTTTCTCGATTCTATAGAATTGTATTACCCATAGTCTTGATCATCTTCGACGCTTGGTTGTAAATACAAACGTCTTGACCAGTTGTGCAGAAACAAATTTGAAACTGGAACCACACGACCGTAATTTTTTTTTTTTTATTAAAGTATTTCTGACCATCCGCATTTAGTTCGTCGATATAATGATGGAGTTTCCCTCAGTCTTTGTTTATATATAAATTTATTGTCTTTCTGCCTTTCTGTATATCTTGGATAGCAGTTTTTCCTGTCTCAGCCAATCAGAAACATTACCAGTGTATCGGCAAAAATCAAACTTTGTTCAGGAGGTCTGTTTTAGACGTTTGTCTTGAAAACAAGCAAGCGTCGCAGATGATCTAGACTATATTACCCACATTTCACATACAGAAAACAGAAATAAGTACGAAAACAAACGTATTCAAAAACTAGTACTTCCATAAGAGCCTATAACTGTTTTGTAGGGAAACAGATTACATATTATAGATTACAGAGTACATAGTAGTACAATAGTACAGTGCAATATATAACGGCGCGGTGCGGTGTGCTGCGGTGCGGTACAACGCGGTGCGGTGCGGTGCGGTGCGGTGCGGTGCGGACGGTGCGATCGGGTGTGAAGCGATGTGATGAGATGAAGAACAGAACATATCACATGACAAGCATTCACGCACGTCAACACGTACATACGCACTACCTCACACGCATGCACGCAAGCACACACTCTCACAAAAAAACAAAAACAATTATAACTTGTTGAAACCATTAAACAATACATAGTTCCTGAGGATAAACCTTACATACATGTACACAATTACGTATAATTAAATGCGTAAAGGAGGTGCTTCTTTAATTTACAAATTTAGCTCGCTATGTATTCTCTTATTTCGCATACTGTGCATAAATTGAAAAATGTAATAACACAAACGTTATTTTCAGCACATTTTAGGCTATATAGGTATATATTTTATTTCAAACATAAGGCATTACGCCCAACAGTTCACATGCAAATAGTACATACATATAAACAGGTATATGAAATACACACAATATTTTTCCAGTTAATTGACAATTTGTATAATTTCATAGGTGAGTTTCAAGATCATCTGTTAGTGTATATGTTACTAGTTAAAAAGTATTTGACAACTATAAGTATGTAGTGTTTAATATATAATTTTAAAAATTAATTATTCCTAAGTATTGATCAGAACACATTTATATCTGTGGACAAAAATGGAGAAAAGAGGATATTTATCTATAAA